>JAWZYV010014064.1:0-600000 GCA_038373885.1 Cheiracanthium punctorium | reverse complement strand
GCAACGTGGATATATCAAGTATCCCTGTTTTTTGTGCATGTGACACAGAAGAGCTCATGAGGAGCATTGGGTGCAGTCGAAATGGACGCCAGGATATGACCTTAAACCTGGTGATCCAAACATTCTTCATCAGCCACTTGTCAACAGAAAGAAAATAATATTTCCACCTCTGCATATAAAACTAGGTCTCATGAAGCAATTTGTTAAAGCTTTGTCAATTGAAGGAGACTGTTTCGGCATTTCCTAACCTGTCATTTGAAAGATAAAAGCTTGTGTGTTTGATGGTCCACGGATTGACCAGCTTCTTAAAGATGAGCATTTCATCGGAAAATTGACAGAATGCTTGGTTGGCATTCAAAAACACTGTCAAAGACTTTCTTGGGAATACACAAGCACAGAATTACACCGAAATTGTCCAACAGCTCTTGGAGAGCTTCAAAATGCTTAGTTGCAACATGAGCATCGTTGCATTTTTTACGTAGCCATCTCGCTGACTTCCCGAAAAATCTTGCTGAAGTCATTGATAAGCAGAGCAGGGTGAGCAATTTCACCAATATTTGAAGATCATGGAATCACGCTATCAAGGAATTTGGGATGTACATATGATGGCTGACTGTTGTTGGAGCATAAAGCAAGAAAGTCCACAGATTAAACATTCCAGAAAAAGCTACGGAAATTTTTGCCTTAATATGTATGTTTACCACTTGGCAAATAAGTTTTCCTATGTGTATTAATACAATTTAACTTGTAGTAAATATATATTTGGTAACTTTTCCCTTTATTTTTCTTTTTATGCACATTTTGGGGGTACCCTGTATCTTAAAAAGTTGACGTGACAGACAAAAACTACAGTTACTTTTGGATTCAGGAGCCAAAAGTGATTCAAAAACAAGTCACAGTTCTAAGACAACTAATTTGCTGTTCCCCAGTGTTATCTGAGGGGGGTTTTAGTCAGAGAGGAGCTAGGACAATCACTGAAAGACGGGACACATGCACAGCATTTGCATATTTCTTTGCTCCCCCCCCCTCTCTTTGAATGGTTCATTTCAATTTGCATTTATTGACAGCTTGCCAATATCCTAACATGGTTAGACAGTAGTTACTTTTATACATTTCATAAAGATTGTAATCAAATTTAAAATATAGACATTTATATTTTCATATGTTATTGGTAATGTATTAAAGTACAGACAATGATTACAGTCAGACCTCATTATACTGACACTCAAGGGACCATTAAAAAAAATATTGTCATAAGGGGAGTGCCATATAACTGGAGTTGCAATTGTGGGCAACTGGAGTGAGCAAAATTGGTCATTTGTGCAAAACTGGGGCTATGAAAGAATGCCGTGATAACTGGGTTGGCAGAAAAACCAGGTGTTAGGATAAGGAGGTTTGACTATATTATTATTACTAGCTGAAGTACGCATCATTGATGAGCAAGTACATAATGCAAATCTCCAAAAACCTGAATTTTTGTCAGCATTGTAGCCATACAAAGAATGGAATTAGTATATTGGCAATAGTATAGAAAACAAAATTATAACATGTATATTGTTAAAAGATTACAAGTAACAAAGTAACAAAGTTGTGAGCAAAGCAGAAGATAATTTAAAAAAAAAAAATCTAAAGTTTTATTCTGGTTAAATGAGCTTTTCTCTAATATGGTGATTGGAAGCACAACATTAAGCATAAAGATATACATAAGGCCACCTGCAGATCACTTGATGGCAGACCTCAAAGCCAAATTGACCATACTTAGGGATGGACGCGAGACGGCTTTTTGCGAGACGAGACAGAGATTTGCATCTTTTTTGCGAGACGAGACACATATTTTTAACATTACGATATAGGGATTTTTGCGAGACGAGACAAAGGTTTTAGGCTATTTTGCGAGACGCGAGACGGCTATTTTTCGTCTCGCGTCCATCCCTAACCATACTCTCATTGATCTGAGACACAGAAGCAGTCTCTTGGATGTACGTACTTTTCCAGGAGTTAATGTAGACTCAGATCAGTTTCTAGTTATTTTAAAACTATGTTGCAGGATTAATAGGTTCTTCAACAAAAGAGAGAACAGAAATCTAAAAGGCTTGATATTGAACAGCTAAAGAAAGAGGAAATAGTTGGGATGTACAAAAAAGAATTAAATGACAAAATATCAAATTATGAAGAAAGCCTGCCAACAGAGAATGCTTGGATGATTCTTAAACAAATTATAATCGAATCGGCTGAGAAAACAATCCCAGAGTATATTGTGAAGAAATATAAACATGGTTTGATGAAGAATGCTCAGCGATAACAGAAAGGAAGAACAGGGCATAAAAATTAATGATACAGAAGCATTTCACCAGAGATGAAGAGGAACAATATAAAGAGCTAAGAAGGGAGGAAAAAAGAATATATAGGAGTAAGAAACGATCAGATGATGAATTATACAGTGAGTTTGAAAACCTCGACACAAAAGGAGGCAAGAAAATTTTACCAGCTAGTAAATGATGTCAGAGCTGAATATAAACCGAATACTATATCATGGAGGAAAGAAAATAGAGAAATTACCAGAGATTTACCAGAGATTACCAGAAAAGAGGCTTTGTGTAAATGCCGTGGACATTTCAAGAATCTGCTTCAGGGTAGAGATAACAAAGAAGGTATGACTATGCACAATACTCTGCTTACCATTAGCAGTGAAGATGACAGAATTGAACATAATCCACCAACTCTCTATTATGTTGAACTAACATTTAAATCACTATGCCATAATAAATCAGCTGGACCAGATAGTATCAAAGCTGAACTGTTAAATATTAATGAAACAAAACTTATTAAAGCAATCTATTACATTATTTGTGATATTTGGACACAGGAACAAATGCCTATCGAGTGAGAAGAAGGTTCCATTTGGGTCATTCCATGTCAAATCAACCAGGGGTCTGGGCCTTGACATCTCAGATTTCAATAATTTTTGGTTTACCGTTAGTACGTATGGAGTATATGAAAAATCTGATTTTTTAATTTCTTTGGTACAGTAGTTTTTTTTTTCTATGATTTTTTAAAAATTAGAAAAAGTGCTAAAATTGACACTGTTGCCATTCATAATTCTGATAGGTATTATGCCAGAGTGCTCATTGATGGATCATTTTAAAGCTTTTTGTATGGGCTTTAATCTGATATATATACAACACAATATATTTTAAATAAATTAAATTTTTTAAAGAAATTTTAAAATTTAAATTTTTCAAAAACATCACCTTTGATTTTTTCCAAAAAAATGTATGTTTATCGTCTACTTGTTGTCTAGAGGTATGCAAAGTTTCAAGATGGAGAAATAATGGGTATTGAAGAAATTATTTTTGTATAAAGACAAGTGCACAAGTCACATTGCAAGCATAACGCCAAAAAAAAAAAAAAAAAAAAAAAAATCAAAACTATCACCTTTTTCCTTTTAGAGAAATCAATTCTGACTAATAAAATCTGGGAAAATGATAGAATTTACATGCTTAATTTACAAAACATGAGCTTATCAAATATTTTGTCAATATGCTCATTATCTCATGTCTAATTAATGAAATATAATTAATCTAAATCAATAGATACTTATGAATTCAGCCTGTCAGGTAAAAATTTTAATATACCATGTTAGTCAATAACTATATAATAATTTAAAATAAAACAATTCATTACCTGGGAGATTAAATCATCCATTTCTGTATAAAGTGTATAAATTAAGCAAATTAATAATTTAATTAATTTTTTGCTTTATGTATGTAACATTCACACAGTTCATATGATTTACAGCTTATTAGCATACTAGTTACAACTATATAATCTTGATTTAATAAAAAGTTCCTATTCAAGTTTAATCTTCAATTATGAAATTTTTGATAATTTAGTTTTTATCCAAAATGACTGATGATGCTGCCTGCCATTTCCATCTGGGTTAGTGTATATGTTCTTCCGGTTGCTGTACAAGGATCCACCTTTTTAAATATATCACAGACTGGAACTTCTAAAATATCACGTCTAGGTTTAGGAAAGCAGAATGATAGAGCTGGTTCTTTAGGATGAAGAAAGCTAACCTTATAATAATTTGATTCATGGTTTTTATCAAGAATGCATGCAAGCCACCAAGAACCCCCATAATTAACAGTTACAAATCCTGAATCATGTACTTTTCTATCTAAAATATTTTCTGGAGCTATTTGAGACTCCATACATTCTTGTGAACTGAAAGAATAAGGTTTTGTCAACATCTGTGATTCAGATACTGGAATGATGGCATGCATCTTTTGAGTTCCTTGTATTGTATGTGCATCATCAAAACGTGAAATCAGTCTTTTCTCATTTTCATTGTACTGATCATTTGTGCAGTACATGAAACGTATTCCAGGTATATTTTTGTTTGCAAAATCATACAGTTGTTTGGGAGTCATTATGTGGCCTTCATATGGTCTTTGTAAACTTGCTTTGGTAGCAAGATTTTTCACTGTTCCTCCAAGACCATCGCATGCACTTTTCCCATGTGATGTGGCAAAAAATTGCCACTCAGCATCAATGCCAAAATCACTTTTGTGCAGGCAAATGTTTAGAAAATTTTTCCTGTTTTTATACTGAGCTGCAGATTCGTCTGAAAAGTATATTTTAGAAATGTTGAGACTTTGTTATCTTTGAGTTCCGCTATAAGATGAATTTGAAACAGCTTGAATGCTACCGTATTGTGCTTCAAGCATTCCGATATGAAAACATAATTGAGGTGCTTAATTTTATCGTTACATTCTTTATGATAAATAACAAAAGGATGAAGTGTAGACTGAGTAATAGTCCAATGGTAAGATTGTACCTCATCCTGTAAAACAAAGGAATAGTTTTATGAAAAATCACACGTTATCAGTATTTCTCCACTTTTCAAATTTTCTTTTGTATGATTATAAAAAAAAATTTTTTGTTGGTCTGCAATAAATGAGTGGGTTTTTAGCTTTAAAAGATCAGACGTGAAATCATCAATAAAATACTCTGTTTTTCTCACAACAGTTTCCATTGTGCATCGATCTGTTGCTATCCATTTTTTGTAAGTGACGTTGTCAACAGGGGCATAGCCAGAAATTTTTCATGGGGGAGGTTACAACTATTACAACTCATATATGTCTACGTGTGTGTGATAATGTAGTGAAGAATATACATTTTGTATAGCTAAAAATTCCTCAAGGGGGGGTTATGACCCCCCTTGGCTACGCCTCTGCTTCTCTATCATTTCTTCATCAAATTTCTGATAAAATTGATTTTTAAAATTTGTAATCCTTGGACATTTTTGCAGTCATTCATGTAACAATTGGCTGAGGGTGGATTACACATTATTTTAGCAAGACAAATTCTATAGTTTTTTAGTACACTTCCATCACCATCTAAAGAAAATTTATTGATTCGATTCCTGATCCATCCAGCATAAGCTTTCACGTTCTGATGATTAATACAAACACAAATTATATGGGTCCCACTTTTCCCAGCTAAAATACAGTTTTTAAGTCTCATGTCACAAAACTTTGAAAAACTAACTTTTTGAGTTGGATGTTCCTCTTTAAATATTGATAAATTTCTTTTAAGTTGTCAAAATTAACATCTTTTGTACATGGATTTTTGTGCCATCATCTGTAATAATTGATACAAAATCTTTTTTACCAGGCATTATTCTACCGTCCTGGCTTAGGGTTCGGAGTTGAAAGAATTCCGGGGGGGGGGGGGAAGGTTAGTCTGTCGGTGGGGATGGTTTATTAGAAGATTGACATATACATCCATTTTTATGGAAGTAAAATAGGATCTTTTACATTAATTTCTTCTTTCTCGGGGGTAGGGGGTAGGGGTGGTATCGCCCCCTCCACCCCACCCCCCTTGCTTGTAGCAGAGTCATGCCAAACCAAAACACAAACAGTGCTGAAAAGAAAATAGAGAAAAGCATTTCTTCTGATGTTTAGAGGCTTAAACAAGCAGTTTTAACAAGGCAAGAAGGCTCAAACAAGAAGTATTTTGAATGATGCACTAATTCAAAAATTAATTTCTTGAAAACCCATTATTTCTCCACCCTGAAACTTTGCATACCTTTAGACAATAAGTAAAAGATTAACATATATATTGTTTTAAATAATCAAAGGTGATGTTTTTTTTAAATTTAAATTTTAAATAAATTTTATTTTTTATGAAATTTTAAAATACATTGTGTTACATATCATATTAAAGCCCATTAAAATAGCTTTAAAATGATATATTAATGAGCACTATGGCACAATTCTTTTGTAAATGGCAACAGTGTCAATTTTTGCAATTTTTCTCATTTTTAAAAAATCATAGAAAAAAAAAACTACTGGTCCAAAAAATTTTAAAAATTGGGTTTTTCATAAACTCCATAAGTACAAACTATTAACCAAAAATCATTAAAATCTGAGATGTCAAGGTCCAAAAATATATTTTTTTTGGTTGATTTGACATGGAATGACCCATTTGTCCTATTTATAAAAAAGGAGACAAGCTAGAATGTTGTAATTATAGAGGAATTACTCTTTTAAATACAGCATATAAAATCTTCTCCACCATCCTATATAAAAGATTGCTTATGTACACTTCTGAAGTTATTGGAAACCACCAATGTGGCTTCCAGAAAGGAAAAACAACTACTGATCAAATACACACTATTAGACAAATTCTAGAAAGAACAAGGAAATTTAATATCGACACCTACCACCTGTTCCTTGATTTTAAAGCTGCTTATAACAGTACCAGCAGGGAAAGACTCCTTGAAGATATGTTTGAATTTAACATGCCAGAGAAACTGATAAACCTGACATGGATGATGCTTAAAAATGTGAAATGCTGAATTAAAACAGTAACCATCATGCATATGATGATGTTTAAGTGAGTTTAGAAAATGAGGATCAAGCTTGCTTGGGCACTAAATACTAGAGACTTCCCATCAAGCTGACCCCCTCGCCGGACAAATGCTTTCGCACCCAAGAGCCCATGATTGCAAAGGCATGGATAGGCAGTGCAGCTCTTAGTCCTAAGTGGACTGTTGCGCCAATGTTCACAGCGGTCTGTCCAGACTTTTCAGACAGGGTCCTGTTTCAGTGATATTGTGAAAAATTCACTCATAATTTTGTGAATCTAAAATTAGTGTTCAATCAGGTTTTTCTAGCCAGGGTCCTGTTTTCATGTATTTGTGACAAGTATACAATTTAATAAATTTAAATTAAAGTTCCATTTTAAGACATTTTATAGAGAGTCCTATTTTAAAAAACATATGTCTGAACAAACACATACAGATATTTATAATTAAACACATCAAATTTATTCACATATACCGATTTATATAAATAATACATATAGAGTAGAAGATCAATTATCGTAATTAGAACCGAACCTATATCAGATAATCGAAACATCCGGATAATAGAGATTTTTTCAATAGTAATATAGTTTAATATGAAGGGAGATCCCACTGTAACATGTGTGACATTTGCACACCATTTTTTCCCTTTAAAAAGTTCTTTCCTTAGCTCAGCCTTAAAAATTAAGTATCGCTTAACATTATCTTATTTTACATTTTTAATAAAACAACTGCATGTGCAACAGCATTATTTTAAACATTTTATAATTATTTATTAATTTTATAAAGCTTGTAATGTGTGAGCCAAGTTAATTAAAATCTGCCACCAAATTGAACAATTAAATTTGTAAAGGTGCCGTTTACCAATGGATGAATTTGGTGAAAGATTCGTTTTTAAAATGAAAAGTATTGTGAAAGTTCTGTATTTTGGATAAAATATTTTGTGAAAGGTCTGTTTTTAGGATAAAATATTCTGTGAATAGTCCATTGATAGACCCATGGTTCAGTTTTCAGATTGATTCATAATTTTGTTTTTAATAATAATTAAAAAAAATTAAAAAGACATTTTGAAAGCAAAATTAACAATATATGCTATGATAAAAAATGAACTTACCACTATAAATCCATAATACAAAGGGAGATAACAATAACATAATGCCCACAACAGGAGCACGGGACTCAAGTCTGTCCTGAAAAGATATATATAAATATATATATATTTTTTGAAAATTCCAAAATAATATATGAATGAATGTAGAGAAGATAAAATAAAATCCTTACTTACTGATAAATAACCAATAAGAATGCCACCTGTGGGAGTAAAATAAAATATTGAAAAATACATGAAATAATAATAATAGTATTCAATTATTTTATGACTAAACCTTAAAATGTTGTGACAGTTTGAATTTAATGAGTTTTACCTATTTTCAACATATTTTCTCCACTTAAAATAGGACAGCACACGAAAGTTCTTTTGATTACTTGTAGCTGGTTTATTATTCAATTATCCTTTTTTACTAAACATATTTGTTTACAGTTCAATCAATTTTTTTTTAGTTTATATCAATTTTTTTTTAGTTTATATCAATTTTATATACTTTCATTAAATTGTTTTAAAAATGATAATTTTTCTTTTATATTCTCAGCGAAGTCTTTTTGAGTTTTGAACTTCAAGGACAAGATATATACAATTGTTTGTGTAAAAAATTATTGTGGTTCAGATGTAAAAAGAAAGTATAATTAATAATATAATAGTCAGCATTTTACCTCAGTTACATTGCTCATGTTTCATATGAAAATTTGTATGACATCCAACAGCTTTGGACATTTAGTCCTTCATGACTTAACACAATTTAACAGGAATCATTTAAAAAAAAAGCAAAAAATCAGCAGACACTGAGGCATTTAATTTAAAAAAATGTTCATTTGATTCAAATGTATAAAGCAATTTTACTGGGAAAATTATCATTACTGAGAAAACGGATGCTACAGTTAGGTGAAACTAAAAACGTAGGGTTCATTATCTCATGTTACCCTGGGATCCCTGTTTTTAGCTATGGTCCTTCCAACCAGCATTGCATTTACATGCATGAAATTCTGAAAACATTTTTGCTTTTTAACTTTATACAGTGTGTCCAGTACTATTGGTGCTCAGTGGCTATTTCCTAAACTGTTAGTCAGAGACACATAGTTCCAATTGCAAAAATGCTTTAAATTGTATAATCTATTATATCAGAAACAATCAAAGTCAATAAATCAATATCTATAAAAATTAGGAAATTTAAATTTTTATAAGGGGCTGCTGTCCTATCAGTTTTACTTAGAAAAATTTTACTTATATAATTTTGTGCAAAATTTAAAAAAAAAAAAGATCTGTCTTTTATGATCAAAATTCACCAAGTTATGAAGCAGCAAACATTTTGACTTAGGTCACTTTTCTACGTTTAAAAAGTCCTGTTACAATAAACTGTTAAGGGACCATATAAGTATTGAAATTTTAAATCATAGCTTTTAACTTCATTTTCTGGCATAATGCAGAGAAAGACGCAAAACTAATTTTAGAATATTAATTTTTAAGTAGAGGGTTATAGTCAGGCTCTATAAAAATTTATCCAGGGTTTTTTGATTTGAATGATTGATAAAAACCATGTACATTAATGTTTCTCAAATTCATCCTGTATACAAACCCTATTTCACAGTTCAAAAGGTTCTCTAACTTTAAGCAGCTGTAACTTGGTGAATTTTGGTAGTAGAAGGACAATTTTTTTTAATTGCATGAAATTATATAAAGAAAAATTTTCTAAATATGACTGATAGATCTGGGAGACCATATAAAAATTTTAATTTTGTGATTTTTAGAGGAATTGATTTTGACTGTTTTTGATATAACAGATTATACACTTTAAAGCACATATGGGCAACATCCGGCCCACTACAGCTTTTGATCTGGCCTGCGAAACATATCAAAACCCTGTACAAAACTCATATAAACCATTCGAAAGCCCAATTATACAGCCTGCAACTTTGCTAGCGTCCTGAAGTTTGGCCCGCGACTTCATCAGCATCTTGAAGTTTGGCTTATAACTTTGCTAATATCCTAAATTTCGATCTACATCTTTTTAAATGTTGCCCATAACTACTTTAAAGCAGTATTGGAACTATGAGTCTGACTAATGGTTTTGGAAATAGCCATTAGGCACTGTTATTACTGGACATCCTGTATATCAACAATCTCTCAACAACAGTTGAACTCAGGCTGCGACAATTATTTTGTCAAAGGCAAATGCTTATAACTGGGTTTATTATTAATTTAAATCTTAACATTAAACCAATCATCTGTTTTAATTTTACTTGTTAAACTCGGGTTCTTATTAAACCTTGGCTTGCATTAATAGAGTTCAAATGGAGTAAATTCTGAGCATCAATTTTACCTTCTGACCAGAAGATCAAATGATTAAAAAATTGTTTTTAATTACAACTGTGAATTGGCAGGTATGTTTTTAGATATTTCATGTCATAAGGTTTTTTGTACCTAATATGCTTTACAATATTATGCAACATATAAATAAGCAGGTAAAAAGGATAAATTATTTATCAATAATTTATTTGTGATTACTTTCAGCATATTAATAAATAACAGAATCTGATCATGAACCTTTTAAAGGGAAAACAGGAAATTTAAAGAAAGAGCCATAATTTGATAAAATAAAATAAAAAGTATTTAAATTGATTTAAAACAAGTTTAGATTTAAAACAAGATGATTAGATTTAAAACAAGTATGCAAATCAGAATATTGCATGAAACATTAAAAATAGGTATATAAGATGTAAATTTTGGTAGAGATCTTCATCTTCCAGCCAATTTATTGTTTGGTTGCTCTCCAGATATGCCTTCATCTCCTGAGGAGTACATGGAAAATCTTCAGGCATGGTTTGAAGATGACATCATTTTGCATGAGAGCAAATCAACCATGGAGAAGATGAAGACTAGCTACGATACAAAGGCTATCGGACATGAGTTTAACTAAGGTGATAAGGTTTTGCTGTGAAATCCTACTCAAAAAAAAGCCTGTCTCCCAAGCTGCAATCACCAAGGGACAGTCCTTACACAGTCTTAAACAGACTGAACAGTGTTGTTATGCAGATTTGTAAGTCACCTAACACTAAACACGAGTTGTGCATTACGACAGGCTAGCCATTTATGCAATTAATTATATTTTAATTTTACTATTAGATCAAGCTCTCTATGGCATAACTCTCTTTCTTTTAATTTCATATTTCTTTCTTGTCTCTCTTCTTCTCCTTCAACTACCTTTAACTTACTGTCCATGTCATGTTTGTGTTATGTCATACATATTTGTAATATATTTTTCTTAATGTGTATTTGTTTGTTATATTTGAAATTTATTTATTAATGCGTATTTGCTTAAATTATGTTGTTAAGATCTATTTTTAAATGTGTATGTAAATATTTGTGGGACTCCTAACTAGGAATTACACAGCCTGGGATGGGAAGAGGGGAAATGTTACAACTTTTTGAGATGACCTTCTTTTCAAGGGTTAAATTTAGTCACAAATTTGTATCCTATGTATCAAGTAATTAAAATGTGCATTTTGTTGCATGAAAATTGGTTAACTAGAATGGAGATGGGAAGTTCTGGGTGTCCCCACTGTTTAACAGTTTTGTTATTTCCCCAAAATATTGGTGATATGGCTTAGCTGACTTCAGTTTTGGACTTATTTTTGGTGCCAAATTTGGCAATTTTCTGCCACAAAGTCACCAAGCTTGACAACATCTGGACATGATTTTATTAATAGGGGCTGTAATGTTTGCTTTCCTGCATTGGCACTATGCAATAGTGTTAATAGTATGTTACTAATATACACAACCAATAGGAAATGTCAATGAATTAGAATGTCATGGCAATCAGCAGAATGTTCTTGAAGTGTGTACAAAAAGTATAATAAAAGGTCAATCAAGCTGTTTAGTTCTAGTTTTGAGTGAATGCTCCCACAGTTCATGGGAGCACTAGCTGTAAGGCTCTATATTGCATGCTTTTATAAGTGATCTTTTGCTTATTTTGAGAAACCTAGTTTTGAAGGCTTTGAACTCTTCATTGTCATATGCTAGGGAGCAGCTAACAGTCCTCCTTGAGAGGTCTGAGTTTTAGACTGTGGAAGGATTTTATTGTATGCAAAATATGGCATATGAGAAAGCTTCTACGATAAGCTGACTGTTATAAAATGTGTTACTTATTTATTCCTGTGAACTGTGTGCTGGTAATTTTTTGACAAATTTCTAGATCCAATAAAATTTGTGTTTTGTCTAGTCAACTGGACTGTTTACCAGAACATTCTGTATGAGCTGGACTTTGAACAATGAACCCGAAAACTAAGTGGAGTTTTCTGCTATAATATATTAAAAAATGATGAATATTAAATATAAATTCACTATCCAAAATACTACACAGTACTAATCATTCAATAACCTAAAAAAACATACAGTAGAAAATTGAAATGATGTAAACCAAGAAAAACCTAATTCAAATAAATTTGATAATTTATCTGTATACTTATTCCTTCATTTGGATACTCTCTACAGTAATAATGGACTTATTTCAATAAAGTATACAAAATACTTAACTTGCAAAATGTATTTTGCATGTAAGTGTAATTTCTAAATATCTAGTAATAACTTATGTTCATTTTATTATATGCAACAGAATAGTACATTTATGATGTTCTAGTGATAATTTAAAAAGAAAAATCAGAAAGTTTTGCAAAAATACTTATAATCTATATCATAAGAAATAAAATTATATCCAATATGTCACTAAATTTATACTTAAAAGGGGTATAAACAAAATCTGAAGAGAAACTACTAGAATTACCTATAATACCACCAACATCATACCAAACAGACAGTGTGTCAGCAAGAGATTCCTCCCAACCATATGCTTGTTGTAAATAAAATGGCAACCAAAAGAAGAATGAATAATTTACAAATTTCAAACAAGCATACGATAATGAATACTGAAAGTAAAAAAAAAAAATTAAATTGGTCACTTTATAAAATTAAACGTAAAAATCAGTATAATAAATTTCACATAAACTGTCCAAATTTTACTTTTAATTATAAATAAAAAATACTAATTCATGGTATTACTGAGTATACTAGAAGCTATAAAATAAAAATAATTTCCATAGTTATTAATTGTTTGAGGATTCAGCATTATGAACAAAAAAATGGTACTTAAATCTCCAAAACACTATTTTTAAGTGTAACTGATAGGTTAGACCAGGGTTTCTAAAACTTTTTGGTGTGGAGACCGCACAGTATTTACGAAAATTTTATATGACTCCATACGTATTATGCGAATCCGACACACATTAGTGAAACTGCCAGTTTCTTTACTTGCACTGTAATATACTATTGCAGTGTTAGGTAATTAGAATAATGCAAAAGACAGAACAATGTTAAAAATTTTAAATAAATAACAAACTTGAAAATAAAATACAATTATAAAAATAAATTTTATTATTTGGGTAAATTCAACCATAAAATATAATCTGTACATTAAGTATAGCCACTCTTGAAAGGTCACTATTGAGAAAACCCACTTCTAACAGCACATATACAAATATTAACTATCAATGGGAAGTGTGTGCCTGCTTATTTTTAACTATATTAGCAAATCTCGGCAAAATAGTCAATGCTGCAGGAGTAAGCCCTTCTCCAATATTCTTTATTTTTGATTGACGCTTTGATCTTATGCTGATTAGACAAAAATGCTATTAAAGACATAAATGTCATAAAATTATTGTGTTTCAAAAAATTTCAAAACTTTTTGGCAATTCCTGCTGCAGGTCTCATGACCTTAGTTGGGGTCACGACCCACATTTTAAGAAAGTCTGGGTTAGATCTTTAGAAATCAAGAGAAATATCCTCATTGATAAGTTTGAAAACAAAGAATCAAAAACTTTTCTTTGAGAGATTAAATACAAATGATTTAAATGAATAAAAGGCTCGAAAATAAATATTTAAAAGCGTGAATTATTCAATATACTTCACTATAAATTGAAAAAATGAACATGATGATTAAAATATTTTATACTTTAGGAGAGAGAGAGAGAGAGAAAACAACAACATAATGCATACAGCAAGAACACCAGGTAGACAACAAGCATGACATAATCCAATAGCTGTAGGTCTATCAGTAGAAGAGGTATCAATACTTCTATTAACTTCAGGTTTTATTAAGGGTTGTTGATCAGAGTCAGCAATATTTTCATCATCAGGACCTGGTAAACCTATTTAAAAAAAATTAAATTATAATTATTTGGCATTGGTTTAAAACTCATTAAACATCACTAATCCATTAATTCATTATTAACATGTCATAATTAGACTATCAGATATGTTTTTTTTTTCAACCTTCTATTTTTTTTTTCATTTCCCATAAAATTATTCCTTCTACCCTTTTCTTCCTTTTCATGTGAGAGTTTCAGTAATCAGAGCAATAAAAAATATTATTTCATGCTTTAGTAGATTTTGCTATTAATAAAAAGTAGTACGTTGCACACTACACATCAATTGCCGCCAATACTTTGCAGCGAAGTATGGTTTTCTCAACCAAATGAAGTTATGTTTTAAGAGCTGTAGCCTCATAAATGACCATATCTTCAGACCATGGTTTGTTGTCACACATTCTATTTTCCAAACATGTTCTTTTGTCATAACCCTGCCAAGGTTGCCCAGGCAACTATTTTAAAGGGAGGGCTTTTGTTTGACAGTCAAACACTAGAACAAAAATTGTACAAAATATTTCAGTGTGTTATTAAAATGTTCATTATTTTGCCAGTTACAAGCCTCCCCTTGTTCTCTCATATGAGCATCCATGATCTTTAATATGTATCATTTTAAAAGGCATTTAAATATATTTTCATATTAACCTTTTGAGCATTTTGGAAATGGGCAAATAATCAGGGTGGCCACTCTTTCTCAGAGAAAAAATTCAAGGACATTTAGGGACTTTCAAGGACATCCTGAAACGCACAATGAGCATACATATTTTTGAGATTTTTTTTGTCATTATTTTTATTTTCTTATAACCTAATTTAATCTCATGGTTTCATGAACACACATATATTGAAAATTCCTCAAAAACAGTTAATACTATATTAGGCAAGTTGGAGTGTTTAGGTTGATTAATTTTATTTTTTACCAATTATGCGAAAAATTCCAGAGCTGGGGATCGAACCCAGGACTGCCACTTAACATGCGGGTGCTCTACCACTGAGCTACTCTGGGACGATTTCCAGATGAAATTTCTCGCATTAGAACCATTGCCATTTATCATCTTTTTCTGCAAACCACAGAAGGAACAGATAAAACAATTAATTCGTGACAACTCCGTTACGCCATGGAAGTTACACATATTTTTAGAAAGTCTTTCTAAAAATAGGCACACTTAATACTATTTCATAATTGTTGAGAGACAATGTAAATTAGAGCAAGTACTGTTTTAAGCAAATATTTTGATTTTGGCAAACACCATATTTTGATACCAGATATTACTTAACACATTTTTGTATGTATTAATTGATTTAATATAAATTTTAAATGAGGAGGAAAGTATAAGTGAAAGGGAATTTGCATGTTTATGTAAAAATGATATTTCTTCTTCAATTCCAAAATAGCAGCTTTCATAAGTAGGAACAAAACTCATATATTTTAGATGGACATGACTTAAATTCTTTTGGACATGGCTTTAATTCTTTTTTCTTGACGAAAAAAGAATTCCTGTAAAATTTAAATTGAAGGAGGGGAGGGAAAGGAAACACTTGCCTTTAAATACTCACATGGAAATATGTATTCCATTAAATTTAATGTAATAAAATATAATCAAGAAATTCAAAACAAGAAAACTATTTACAAACAAATTTCAGGATAGTAAAAATTTCAACTGCAATTATTCAACAATTGTGATTTTTCTTTTCCTCTATGGTGCATGGCTTCATTATCGTAGGGGCTGGGAATAACCGATAACACAACAAAAATTCAGCAATTGGATGGTAAAATTTAAGGATATTCCAGACATCTATTCAAAATTCAAGCACATTCCAGACATCCATTCAAAATTTAAGCACATTCCAGGCCTTGAACTTTTTTTTTGTAAATTTAAGGACAGTCCAGGTTTTCAAGGACGCGTGGCCACCCTGAATAATGTAAAATTGTTTTCACAGTAAATTTTTCATGCAGCTTTAACATTATATAAAAAAATAAAATTTTGATAGGAAGATTTGTAATTATTAAAAAATATAAGATCCTAAATTACTCACAAGCTTTAATATCAAAACATATTTTATGTGTGTGATACCTGAGTGCTATAAATAATTTAAATTATAGATGCACTGCTGTGAAAACTACAATACAGTGAATGGGGTTTTATATCACATCTGCTTGAAAGGTTGAGCCATTACTCCAAGCCATTGATGAAGTCTGATCAAAAAGCTAACTTCTATAGACAAAGCTGATATGCACTTCTTGTTTAAAAGCAAAGAGCTGAAGCAAAATTGTTGGTTCCCCTCAACTCCCAGGATCCCTTCTTATACCAAAAGAGGCCATGCACTACAAATAGGCAATTATTTAAATACATATAGAATGGAATATGAGGGTAACTCATCTTCACACAGATATCTGCCAACCTATTTTGCCTTAAAACAGGAAAATCAAAGTAAAAAAAACAAGCAGTTTCTACATGACAGGAAGATTTTCCCAATCAAATTTAAACCACAAAAACAAGAAAAAATTTATTATGTGCTGTATTTTCCCATTTTTGTGAACAGCTGGTTACAAGCAGATGTTTTGGTCCAAGTAATGATTTGCAGCTTTAATGCAAATTTTGTAAATCAAATAATGTGTTTTTTTATTTTTTCATTAATGAAAATGTGTCATTTCAGAATAAAAATACACAATATTTGTAAATAAACGAATGTGTTGAAATCAATGGTGGGGAAAATTACTTTTTTTTTTTTTTTGTAGTGAACTATAACTACTTTTCGAAAAATGTAGTTAACTACAAACATAACTACTTTTTGACAAATGTAGTTAGCTACAACTACTTTTGAAATGTAGTCACTACTTTGATACTTTTTCACTACTTTTAGGAGAAAAATTTTACTAAAAAATTCAGTTTACATTACATTTATATTTAAGTATATTGATTAGATAAAACTATTGATATTCTAGTTAGAGAAAACTATTGCTTTAATAAACAACTACCAGGGCAGTATTTAAGGTGGGTTGAGAGGGGACCCAGGCCCCCTCCAAAACTGTAAAGCAATTCTTAAAAAGGTCGTACAGCTCGCTCCATCTTAGGATGGGCTCTGAAACTGTCACTACAAACAAAGATTACATTAACTGAGGTCAGCAATATTTGTAGCCCTTAAAATAATATCTTTAATTGAATGAGGTTATCAACTCATCAAAAACTTTTTTTTATACAATTTCTATATATTTACTTATTTTTTCAATTTCAGGTTCCACGAAAAATTTTCTAATCAGTTTTTAACTATCCTTTGAGACAAAAACATTCTGAGTTGTAGAACATAATCATTAGGGTGGTATCAAGAAAACCCTTTTTTCAAAATTCACTTATCCTTAGTGCTATTTTTTGGCCTAAATGATGCAATAAGAAGTGAGCCAAATTTCAAATCGATTGGTTATGGTCTTCAGTTGCTGCATTGGACTTAAATTTTGAAAAAAAAAAAAAAAAAAAAAAAAAAAAAATGAAAAGCAACTTTCTGAAAATTTCCTAAAAATAATTTTTTTTAAACTTCTTGTCCCTATCACTGAAGTTTACCTTAATTGAATAAATAATAAGTGTGTAAATTTTCAGCTCTATCGATTATGTTCAGTTGTTCACAAAGAGCCTAAAGTTAAAAAAAAAAAAAAAAAAAAAAAGAAAAAAAAGAAAAAGTAAATTTCTCTGACACTTTTAACAGACATTTCATTCCTTTTGTATTAATATTTGGTGTGTACTCAAGTCTCAATAACATAAGAAATGTATTTGTGATAGCCATTAATAAATGGCACTGTAATCGCAAGCTTCTGTATTCTCCCAATCTTACTCCTTGTGACTACTTTCTGAGGGGCACACTTAAAGACTATGTCAACCGGAACCCCCCAAAAGAAAGACTATACTTATACATGATTGTTGATTGATTTTGTGTTTAAGCTCCATCTGGTGCCATGGCATACGTAAGGTTGGGGGGGGTTCTAGCCCCACTTTTTAAAGAGTTTTCAACTCAAGATCCTTGCATTTATATTTTCAATGTAAAAATTTCGCTTTTTAACATTAAGATTACATCTATGAAGCCTCCTTCATATTCTATGATCAGATCTTCTGCCCAGAAATCTCTATTTTATAAAAAAAAAAAAAAAAAAAAAAAAAAATGGCTGTTAACATATTCATCCACTCAGCTCTTCATTTATACCCTGTATTTTCAGTTAAATTACATTCTAAAAGGAGTATGGGTAAGATATAAAAATGCAATAACAATGTAGCACACAACTGTAAAATGGAAGGGTAGGGGCTTCGCCTCTAATCCTGTGTCCAGGGCCCGTAATAAAATGTGGGCGTCATGACAGAAGACAGCTTGAATTACCAATTCAAGAGAAGAATGCAGCAAGTGGTATGTTTATTTTGCAGGCTTTTAAAATTTGATACAAAATTTTTGAAATAGTAGTTACAATAGTTGCTAACAGTGGCACAGCATGTTGTAAAGCTCGTATTACCATGTATCAGTATATTCATTTTCTTCAAGCAGTCACAGTACAACTTTTTTTAAATGTTCATTGTTTGGCATACAGAAATGTCACAAGCAAAAGGAAAATGAAATTAGTCATCACATTCTGTAATGTCTGAATGGGTATGGTTTCATAAGCCGCACTAATTGACAATTCAAGCTCTTTAGAGTATTGGGAGAAATCAGGTATAGTGTCTTTCAATCTGGAGACAAATGCATACACAGACTTTCTTTAAGGGGAGGGGGGGAGGGGTCATAGATGTAGTTAATGATAAAAGGCAAAATTTTTACATTAAAAGTTATAAATGCACGGATCTTATGTTGAAAAATATTTGACAAGTGGGACTAGAACCACCAACTCCCCCCCCCCCTCACGTACGCCAAGGTAACAGATGGAGCAGCAAGATAAAATCAATCGAAGATCATTATGTATAAGTATAGTCATTCTTTTGGAGGGTTCCAGTAGACACAGTCTCTAAGTGTGCACCTCAGGAAGTAGTCATAGGGAGTCAGACTGGGAGAATAAGGAAACTTGTGATTACATCGCCATTTGTTAATGGCTCTATTGCAAACACATTTCTTACATTATTGAGACTTGATTTAGACACAAAATAGTAATACAAGAGGAAAAAAAATTCTGTAAAAGTGTCAGAGAAATTTATTTTTCACTTTTTTCAAACTTTAAGCTTATTGCGGCAACTGAGCATATTAATCCATCAAGCTGAAAATTTACAAATTTATTATTTAGTCAATTAATGTAAACTTCAGTGCTAGGGAAAAAAGTTTTAAAAAATTACATTTTTTAGAAAATTTTCAAAAATTTGCTTTTTTTTCAAAATTTAAGTCCAATGTGGCAACTGACGACAATAACCAATCGACTTGAAATTCAGCACACTTCTTATTGAGTCAATTTGGCCAAAATATAGCATTAAGGGTAAGTGAATTTCAAAAAAAGGTTTTTTCAATACACCTTAATAATTATGAGATTAATTTAATGTTTGAAAAGCAACTACATTCCTACAGAACTGCCCTTACACTTGTGGAAGTTGAGCACAACACCAGGACATAAGGATAATAAAGAGTGCCCAAACTTACTAAAGGGCAGTATAACATCAAAAAATGACAAAAATAAACTTAATTAAGAATCAAAATAAACTTAAGAATAAATAAAATTGTCAAATGCTTGGAGTCAGAAAGAGCAATTGCACCAGATGATCAATCACTAGAAGCGATGACTCTGCAAAAGTAACTTTAAAAAGTAGTTTCCAAAACGCACTACAAACTACTGATTTTTTGTAGCACACTACATATTGCACTACTTTTTTAAAAAAAGTAGCATGCTACACTACAAACTACAGAAAAGTAGTGACTACTGTAGCGCGCTACTTCCCAGCCCTAGTTGAAATTTGCTAAAAAGTAATTTTAAATTTTACTACCATCTTGTTCTTTTGTACTTTATACTTTTCTTGATGCTTAACTATCTTTAAGTGGTGTAATATTAATGTTCTCCCACCATAACAGATCTTGACGTCAGGACAACACATCTTACAAAAGCCATATTTTGGCCCCTAAAAGCGTTTCTGAATGAATGAATATTCAGTTACATAAAAATCTCCAAATATGTGAAGATACTGTTTTTTGCGATCATAATTTAAGAACAACATGCGGCTTTAGCACAGAGAGTGAGTGAATGAGCAAGCCAATATGAAACTCAATCAAAAAACTGAGCTGGGTACTTTTACACAGCTGCATCAGCAGATGTTTATTGAATTTAACCCCTTTGCAAAGGGTGTGTCATATATGTATAGTTTACAAATGTTATCTCTTGGCCAGATGTATCATATGTGCATTGGCTGCAAATGCTGTCCCACAGCCGGGTGTTTTATATCTGAATCGCCATTTAAATTATCACTAGATATTATATGTCAAATATAGTCATATAATATACTAGATATTATATGACAAATGCAGTCGCCAACATGCCTGGGAAGTGACTTAAATTCAAACTAAAGTCGACCCCTGATTTTGACTGACTGACGGATGGCTCTTGTAGGAGTGCCCTGGGCAGGGCACTAGGCCTTTAACTCCAGTAGGTATAGATCTTCGTAGTGTATTTTCAATCTTGTCTTGAGATTCCAAAACATGAGGGGTTTCGTTAAGTATTATTCAAGTACAGTAAGAAGTGATCTGCATGAAAAGTCTGGATGGTTAGATGTTAAGTATTATATAAAAAGGGGGAACATTTAAAAGAAAATTCCTTACTATCAGAATTGCTGGAAACAATTACTGCCAATGGGCAAGTAAGGATTAAAGATAGAGAGAACACAGTATACGAGTACAATGATAATTGTTGAGCATGCCACAGTTAGAACATTATTGTTGAGGATCAGGTAAATCGAGAATAGGAGAGCATTTGGCAAGAACCGCCATTGGTCTTTTGCTATTAGATGGATCACAGATATTGTAATCAGGTAGTTTGCCGAGAATGCCGTTATTAATATGTCCCCAATTTTCTATGCATATATATTCCTGTCTATGTCGATTCCACGTCTACCTTCTAATTCAGTTTGCAGAAGAGCAGTGCTTGTTCATTCATTTCACAGTCTTCCTTTAAAACCTGACCCTCCCCAGTTACAGAATGAGAAGTGGCATCAGGCATGAATACATCTATTTCAAAGGGATATTTGTAACTTTCTCTTTTGTCTAGTAAACAAAACAAAATTTCCATTCTCAATACTTAAAATCGTTAGGAATTGTTGAACTGGTAAGTACAGAGATTAATTTAGCAGTTCTCCAGCTTGGGATAAATAGTATCCCTGGCAGGGATCAATTAATATTTCTCTAGCGAGGGATATTACATTTTTCAGCTGGAGACGATCCCTGGCACCCCCCCCCTCCCAATTCGCACTCTGGTGGACAGACATACTGTATGATAGACAGACATATGAATTTTTAGATAAGATTGTTGGATAAGTATATTCTTTTGCCACTAGATGTAGCCATGTATCTGTTACAGTGAAACGTATAGAAAGTTATGCATGTTAACCTACCTTTCGGTATATTTATTTTTATTATTGGTATTTTGTTTCGGAATGAGAGTAAGCTTGGTGGGTTATGAGTAAAGTAAATAATCAGTTGGCTCTTTAACGAGACACTTTATATAAACACAAGCATACGTTCTCAATGCTTCAGAAAACATTTTTTTTTTTTTTTTTTTTTTTTTTTGCTTTGGTGATAAAGTGGAGCTAATTTTCTATCGTTTTAGAGATTTTATTTCACCTGTGAAGACAGATTTTTTCTTTTTTTTTTTGTTAAACAAAATTTTTCTCTCTTTAATGGCTAAAAGAAAACCACATTTAATAGAAGAAATTCCCTGACTAGTAAAAGAGTCCTTTTTTGATATTAATGGCATGGTAGTTTTTTTAAAAATCAGAATTGGCGAGTAATACTAGTGAAATAATAGTGATTCTAACATGGCCTTACCATGGCACAGTGGTTATGTCACTAAAAATGGTAGACAATTGAAGTGTGAAGGTACCGGGTTCGGGTCCCACCAACAGTCTGAATGTAGCTGTTGATCTAACGTCTGGAGTTTTGGTAGGTTTTTTGATGTAATGTTAATATGTGTTAGAACCCCTTAGAAAGTCCTCTTACTAAGGCACCCCCCCCATCCTTGGCAGATCACCCTAGCGTAGCATTGCCATAATCACACAAGCATCTAACATGAAGATACGATCTCATACAGAAATCACAGCATGAGTGCCATTTGGAAATATATTCCTTTATCTTTCATTTTAATGCTGGTATTTTATGACATAGAATTTTTATGATTTTTATTTTTATTCATACATCAAAAACGTGATCATTTTCATACTTTTTTGATTTATATTTATTTGAGGTACATGAAAAATTATAGTAAAAAATTCTCTACTATTTTATAAAACTTAATGAAAATACCATGAAACTTTTATAAAATTAATTCAAATAACTGCCAGAGTGCACATCCCATAATGAACCAAAAATTGGACGATAATTTTAATTTATGAGTTTTTTTCCAAAAGCAGTGAAAATTTCTCATCCTGAAAAGTCAGTGCATTCTGTCATCATGCCGTCCACACAGGGCATTGCATCTTGTGCTCCTTCTGCTGCTGTCCCAAGAGAATAGTTTGGTGACTCAGATGCCCATCCCAAAGGGGTTAAGAGTTATATTCTGCACTACTGAGATGCACAATATTTTATTATCATATTGTTACCTATCAACTACAAAATATCATATGCCACCATCTTGGCATGTGCATAAGCACTACTGAATTAGGAAAGGAGAGAATGCATTTGAAGAATGGAGGAGAAATGGAAAGAAATTTACTTTCTGACTTAAGTCCCAATCTAGCAGCAAAATAAGGAGGGCTGCAACAGTAAAATAAGTTGCATTCAAAATGTGAATTAAGCTGAAATCATCATGCTTCTTACTTTAAAAATATCCCGAAATCTTAAAAATAGTGCGATGGCAAAAATCAAACAGAAAAATAGGTAAAATGAGGCAAAGAAAAAAGACAACATATTATTGAGTACCTCGGTCTATTTCCTTCTGCTAATCTTCCAAAAAATGTAGCTTCCTGTGGGTTAAAACTATCTTGATTTTAGAGCAAATGGAATTCCTAGGCTAAGCAAATACATTTTTGACTGAAGCTTTTTCAGAAGCCTCTCTAAATCTCTTTTTCTCTATACCTACTTATATTATTTTTATTTTACCTTAAAGATTTTACATTTTTGTCACTGTGCACTTCATGATTTAATAATTTATACAAAAAAAATTTTATACATGGAACAATTGATAACTTTTAAAGGTCTATAAAAAACCATTAAATATTGTGAAATTAAATGAAATCCTTCATAAAGGGTGTTCTTAAACTCGTGGTACATATGTTGGGGAAGAATAGAACATAACTGGACAAGCATCACACAGTTGCTCCTCACTTTGTGACTTATCTTAATAACTACTCACACCTCTATGACCAAAGTTTCAAACTAAAATCATAGATGTAACACTAGAAAGGATAGAGAAGGGACAGGAACACATGCCCACCAACTTTGTCTTGAGATCTTTTGATTTTTAACATTTGTACCAAAATTCAAAATAGAATTCTCTTTTCTACTCTTGAATTGGATATGTGATCAACTAAAATTTTGGCTACCCTACACCTATACCTGAAATTCAAGGTGGTAACGCATGTGCTTGAACCTAAACTCAATAGCTCTCCACTAGAAGCATTGCAAACTGAAAGTTGCTGCACAATTTCATAATGCTGTTATATTCCCAGAATGAGCTCCTTGCTTCTATTAACAAAAACGACATAATCATCAGCATGGAACTCAGTAGTAAAGGAGTATCTTAAATTCCTCAGAACTCAAATGTTAAAAGATACTTTTCAGAAAATGTAACAAAAATTCTGTTCAGATCCTTTGTACTGTGGATAATCAAAGAGACATGAGTGTACATGGATCAGGTGAAGACTAAGACACATTACAAGTACAGGGCTATAGAGAACAATGCAAGGAAAGTTGCTAAATTGACCCAAGAGCATTTTCCAACAAGGCATGTCCAAAATGGCAGAAAAATGAGTAAATCTATATAAATAAAATTAGACTTTTGTCTGTACATTTCTTGGAATTCAAAAATTTTGCGATTTCTATCCGTTTCAAGCACCCAGGAATCCAATGCCACCCTCAAAAAAAAGTTTGTCTGTCTGTCATTCTGTCAGAGACGCTTTTTTTGTTTAAGCATCACGTCAAAACGACTGAAGAGAATGGTAAGAAATTGGGTGTCATGATAGGTGGTCACTCAACTTAAAACATAGGCGTCGAATTTTTTAAAAATCTTAATTGGATTTTGGGATTTTGCGAAAACCCTTTCAAACTCCGTAAATTTGTGTTCAAGCATCACGTAAAAACGACTGAAGCGAATGATATGAAATTGAGTGTCATGAGAGGTGGTCACAAAACTTAAAACATAGGCGTCGAATTTTTAAAAAATCTTCATTGGATTTTGAGATTTTGCGAAAATCCTTTCAAACTGCGTAAATTTGTGTTCAAGCATCACGTAAAAACAACTGAAGCGAATGATATGAAATTGAGTGTCATGATAGGTGGTCACTCAACTTAAAGCATAGGCGTCGAATTTTTAAAAAATCTTCATTGGATTTTGCGAAAATCCTTTCAAACTGCGTAAATTAGTCTTCAAGCATCACGTAATAACTGCAAAGGTGAAAAAATAATATTTGGTGAAATGATAGGTGGTTACTCACCTTAAACTATAAGCATCTAATTTAAAAAAATCGATCAGATTTCGAGATTTTGCGAAAATCGTTTAAAAGAGTGAATCTTTGTTCACGCATTACGTAATAACGACTAAAGCGAATGATATGAAATTTGGTCACATGATAGATGGCTGCTCAACAAAAACTATAGGTGTCCAATTTTTTAAACATTTTTATGAGATTTTGTGAAAATTCTCTCTCAAAATACGTTTATATTTCTTCAAACATCACGTAATAACGACTAATACCAGTGATGCGAAATTTAGTGATAGGATAGGTAGTTGCTAATCTTAATTTATAGGCGTTGAATTTTAAAAATATTTTGATTACATTTTGATATTTTGTGAAAATCGTTTTAAAATGCTGAAATTTTGTTCCAGCATCACGAAATAAAGACTGCAGGTAATGAAACGAAATTGGGTGACAGGATAGGTTGTCACTCAACTTAAATTCTAGGCTTCCAATTTTTCAAAAATATTGATTAGATTTTGAGATTTTGCAAAATTATTTCAATATGCGTAAATATTCGTTCGCGCGTCACATAGTTACGACTAAAGCGAATGAAATGATATTACTTAATTACTCTCTAACCTGTAATATTTTAACAATACATAAAAATTATAAATTCTCTTTCTTTACTTTGGCAACATACTACATCCACTCTGTGTACTCCTACAATGCTGACGAAAGTTCTTGCTTTTTGGAAATTTGCATTCCCTAACCCGTCAAGGACGGGTACTTCAGCTAGTATACTATAATTTTCTAAGTATACTTTTTAGTCTTTTAATGTGTGGATGTTAGGAAACCCAGAAAAATCTGTAACCATTCATGATGCAGCTTTCATACTCAAAATGATTTCAAAAAAGCTTACACAAAAAGTAATATAGAAAAGGGTTTCAAGATTACAGGGAATTCTTAATGAAAATTTTTTTATGGTGATGAGTTTTTTATTTTTATTTGTGAATGACCATCCCCATATTCTTGAAGAAATGCCTTATACCCAGAGCCGGATTACACATTGTTAGGGCCCTTAGGCTATAAAATTTATGAGGACCCCCCCCACTTTTTTTTTACTAAACTAGAAAATGATAACAGGGGCCCAAATTGATGTTTGTCAAAAAAACTTCTTATGGTCACCATAGAACCTTGGATAGAGATAGTGCTTAAACTGCCGATTCCTTTATTCAATTTTGTAAGATGTTCAATAATCCATCAGATGCATATAAATGGACATCATATAAGTGCACATAAAACTTCAATATTTTTCTTGCACATATCAATTCAAGTTCATTTAAGAAATGACTAACAATACCTTAAGTTTTTCATGTGTACAGAGTCAGTAATTATCAGAACTACTTCTTCAGACTTATACAAGTTGATAAACATTAAAATAACTTTAAACATTTGATATTAATTTTTTTACATTAAGATTCCCCGATAGATTACTGCTTCAGGCCTCCTAAAACGGCAGGGGTCAATAGGCTAAAGCTTACAAGGCATAATGGATAATCAAGCCCTGCTTCCACTTCTTTGAAGTCTGTGAATTTTTCTTGCACTATATTTCTTTAGAACTGACAAGACCAAATTCGACAGTGAGGTTGAGGCAGTTAGGGTTGCTTTGACCCATCTAAACTATGCCCTTCCCTCTCAGATCAGTTTGTTATTTTCTCTGACTCTCAGGCAGCAATCCTGGCAATTGCCCAATGGCTGTCAAGATCCTATTTCATCCTCTTGGAAATGAAAAGGCAGATGAGCTGACCCAAGGAGAATGCCATATTGTTTAAGTTTCAAATAGCCAGGTTGGTTATAAGTCTGCTCTGTCAAAAATCAGTGACCTTCAAAGCTAAGCAGCTATCAGAAATGAAAGAAAGAATAAGACAAATGTTGGGAAGGTAACATTCATAATATCCCAGAAGCAGCACCGTATATGCCTTTCAGCTACCTACGATGCATGACTGCTTATATGACCACCTCCACTGATTCAAAATAGTTGGCAATCCTGCCTGCCCCCTCTGCTGCAGTGGTGCAGTGATGAATACTGGGCATCTCCTTATTTTCTCAGCTCTCTGTCAGACCAGGGTTTTTCCAGATAATGGGAGGCTAGACCTTCTATATAGATTGCAGACTTGATCTTGTTTTGACATTTTAACTTTTACCTGTTTTAGTTTTTATCTTTGCGATTCTTTGTGTGATTTTATTGTACCATCTGTATATCTGTGATCTCTGTTTTGACAAAAAAGACATTTGTCTATATACCTAATGTATTGCTAGCTACACTGGAAATAAAGAAAACACACACACATACACACACACAATGGATTTTAAATCATTTTTTAAGGCAAAGCTACACAAGGGCTCTCTGTCAAAGGGGGAGTGCATTTGTTTTACAAAAAAAAAAAAAAAAAAAAAAAACCTCAAATCATATACATCATAGGCTGCATACAACTAACTTTAAACATTACACATTTATCTACTTAACACTATCCTTACAATACACAATTTATAAATTGCTCATTGTTTTGGTTTTTTTTTTTTTTAAAGAAAGAAAAAGATGCTATTAAGATGTGTAATACTTTATTCCACTTATGTGTCTCAATTCATCATATAATTTTATTAATGCTTTTATATAAATCATACCTGCCAACCTCCTTAAGCCAAAAACAGGAAGACTCGGGTTGAAAAAACAGAAGATTTCACAAAAAATCAGAAGATAAAAATAAAATTTAAAAAATATTTTAACAGAAGCCTGTTTTCCCCAGTGTATATCACCATTTTTTATTATTTTTTTATATTAGTATTGTATAGAAATAAAAGCAATATTAAATAATAATAGAAAAGAGCTTACCTGAACTTTTTTTTTTTTATATAAGATGAAAAAAGATTGAGTATTTTCACAAAAATAAAAAACAAATAAATGTAAATTTGACTTTATTTTTAACCAAACTATGTTGAAAAATAAACAGATTAAGATTTTTTTTTATCTCGTTCAAAGTAGCTTTTTCAGCTTTTACTAATAGTTCACCAGAAAAATTATTTTCAAGCTTTAGTTTTCAATACTAACAAATTTTCTAATGATGAATCACTGAGGGAAGAACGAAATGAAGTTCTGTTAACTAGCAATGAAAGATTTGCTTATAAATGCTTTGACCTCACTCATACTACAGCATTGTGCTGTTAGCTGTTGAAATGATTACCTTAATAAATTATTTTGAAATAGAATTATTAATTTACAATCTTTTCGCACAGTTTGTAGTACAATTTAATATACTGACTAAAAATTTTAAAAAGACTGAAGATTTCATCTTCTGGCAGAAGACCAGAAGATAGCTTAAAAAAACAGAAGTCTCCTTCAAAACCAGAAGAGTTGGCAGATATGATAAATGAATAAAACATTTAAAAGCACTGGAAGTAGATAAATAACAAACAATAGTTTTCTAAAGATAGAGGAATCTGAATGTTATAAAAGCCTAGAGACTAGTCATTCTGCCTCTATTTCTGAGAGAAATAAATATATATTATGTATGATTTAAAACATTGCAGTTTATTAAATCAACATTGTTATTCTGTAATTCATTATCATTTCTTAACATCAAATAACAAACTATATACATAAATGTTTTCAAAGATTTTCTGGTCTTCAAAATTCTTAAGCCTGCTATTTTTATGATTGCAAAATTACTGAAAAATTATAATCTAAAACAGTGGTGCTGAACATTTAAACCTGGCTTGAGCCAATTAAGTATTTAAAATTTTTTGCGGGATCACATAATACTATTTTATTGCGGTCTTGTATTTTAACAGGGCTATTGTATTTTAAAGAACAAAAAATTTTTTAGTCATTTCATGCCTAAATGAGCCACATCAGAAGTTGCCACGAGTAGGGATGGATGCGAGACGATTTTTTGTGAGACGAGACACAGATTTACAGCTTTTTTGCGAGATGCCTATTTTTCATCTCGATTCTATCCCTAGCCACGAGCCACGTGTGGTTCATGAGCTACAGGTTGGGCATCTCTGATCTAAAGTATTACAAAATTGAGCAGTAGAATCAACAGATGGATATTATTATAATAACAGAAAAAACTGACTAGCATAAAAATGGAAAATTAATGCAGCATAAAAAATTTAAGCAAAAACATATCTATGCATCTGCCAGAATGGAAAAAAATAAATTTATGCAGTCCTCTTATTAAGAAATTTATGAAACTGTAAAAATTCAGCAAAGTATTTCTACTTGAAGATTGAAATTAAACTATTCATTTTGTTCAGGAATATTTTGGTAATTTGCTTGGTAAACTATTCAAAAGGAATTGATACATACTAATATTCAAAGTAAATCACAAAAACTAGCCAGCTAGGTCACCAGCTTAACCCAGTTAGAACCCAAATCCTTATCACTCCAGTTTAAAAAGGGAGTACAAGAATCTCAGTTTTATATATCTCGGGTAAGTCAGAGCTTTTCTGATTTTAACTTTACTTATGTAGAATGTCTTTATGAACGATTAAAAGACATTAAAAAATAAACAAGATTTCTCAAATCATTAGTTAATTTGTTAGCTGTTCAGTTTCAAGCATGGTTAGAAATTGGGAAGAAAAATCTAGGCGTCAATGGCACCTAATTATTTTTTTCAGCTGCCAAACTGTTCGACATAAGTGCTGTTTAAAAAAAAATTGTTTTGTTTATGTGTGTTAACTATAAACAGGTGTTAATATAGTCGTAAAAGATCAAATATTCGTAAAAAGGCATTTTAATCAATTACATTTATTTGAAAAGTTCAATTTCTTTCATGTTGTTTTATGAAAGGGTTGTTTTAATTCATCATATTTTTTTGAAGGGGCTCTTGAAATCAATGATAATTTTGTGAAGGGCCTGTTTTAATCAATTTTAAATACTATTCAGCCAATTAGTTTTTGTGATGGGCTGCACAATGGTCTGCATTTATTCTTGTAGGAGAAAAAACAATATCATTGTTGACAAATAAGAATAGAAATGCCAAAGAGCAAGGGGCTGTTAAAGAACACCAAATGCTTTGCTTGGCTCTGTGAGTAGTGGTGCAATATCAGGAAATAAGTTAGACATAAAAAAATGACGACTGGCTCTGAAATCTCTGTCGTCAAAAGGAAATTTACAGTTGCAAAGTACGACAAAAGACTTCTAATTTTGAATTCTGGTTTCAGGCAAAGTAAACGCTTGTTCAAACAGAGAGTTGCTCAATAGGCCTCATTTGTGTGCCACTTATCTCAAATGGGTGTCATGGATTTTTGAAACATGGAGAAATTATCTAATCATATTATTTTCCTCAAGCACATATGTAAATACCTACTGTTGAGATATATTTTCATTGAATAAATTTGCATAAAGTTTAAGCAAATCAAATTTGTCTCCAGTCCTGACAAGCTTTAGAAATAAAAATTTAATTCCCCAATTTACAAAACATGTATATGGGTATGTTACAAACCCAAATTAAAAAAGAAATCATACGGATATTTACCAACATCTCGTGGTGAAGAAATTAAACTGAAGAGTATCACAAAGCCAGCAGCAAAAGTAATACTTGATGTCACCAGGAAAGAATACTAAAATCATGAAACATTTTCAAGCAGTTATAGCATGAAATTCAATATATATATATATATATGTGTGTGTGTGTGTGTGTGTGTATATATATACAGTAGGCGCCGCTTAATGTAATCACTTTGGGACAGATGGTATTTGATAACAATAAACGAAAAGTATAAGGAAACACAAAAATTTAATTTTATTATGTACTAAGTAACATATATTTGTGCAGCTACAAATTTCAGTAAAGGTTAATTCAAATGATATGTTAAACAAATCGTTAAATTCAATAATGTTCAAGCTACCAGAACCACTTTATAAAAAAAAAGTTCTACAAAAAAGCAGTGATAGCATACATAGGTAAGCTAATTACAATTTAACAGGAGTGTCCAGGAACAATTAAAAAGTCTTCTAAAGTTGTCTGCCTCGTTTTTTGTCTCAGCAAATTATTAATAAAACTTCCATACGTGTACTGTTCTCGAAAGTCCTTAGCAGTGCCTCTGTGTTGCACCCCAAGTCTCAAGACATGGAGCGCCTCTCTCATTTCAGTAGCACTTGAAGGATTCTGGATGTTTTCCACATCGGTTTCATCTTCATCTGATGATTTTTCATCATTTGCCTGCATGGAATAAGAGGCAGTTCGGCATACATCTTCATCAGTCATTGTCACAGTCATTTGAATGTTCTTATCTATAGGCATCCATTCTGCAAAGTCAATTTCCATCATATCGGATGGTACGAGTTCGACTTCATTGAATTCCGATACATCATCCATGCCTTCGTCCGTTATAACAAATCCACCATGTGAGAAACAGTTTTTAATTGTTTTCTCGGATACTCGATCCCACGACCTTCTAAAAAGATGGAGGGCCTGAAAGAGATTCGACTTCTTTGCTAATGCGTTTGCATTGAGCTGTTCTGTACCTGCCATACTTTCCAAAACTCTAACGCGCATTTCTCCACGGTAATAGGCTTTCATCGCACGAATTATTCCTTGGTCACATGGTTGGATAGTTGCTGTAGTATTGGCAGGTAACAAAATAATTTTAATATGCTTCAATATGACATTTACATTGTGGGCACGACAGTTATTGATGAGTAGAACGATACTGTGATCTAATTCTTTGTCCCACTTAATAAGCCATTCGCTGAATAGATCAGCTGTCATCCATGCTGTTTTATTTGCAGCATAATCCACAGGCAATTTCTTAACATCCTTGAAGCATCTTGCCGTTTTGTTTTTTCCAATAACAAAAAGTTTTTTCTTCTGTCCAGTCATGCTCGCACAAAGAACAGTTATACGTTCTTTTGAAACTTTGCACCCCTTAGAATTCTCGTTGTTGAAGAGATGCGTATGTTCTGGCAAGGCACGAAAATAGAGTACGGTTTCATCCGCGCTGTAGATATTCTGGGAGCATAATCGGCAATTATTTTAGGCCATTCTTCAGAAATTCATTTATTTGCAGCTGGAAAATCAGCATCCTTTTCTTCTGCGTGTGTGCGTTTAAACACAATGTTTTGTCTTTTTTTTGAAGTGATTGAACCACCCGTCCATTCCGATGAAATTTCTTTTGCCCATCTTGGATGCGAGATCCTCAGCTTTGTGTTGCATTAAAGGTCCGTTTATGCGTGCATCCTTTTCCCTAACATTGGCAAACCACAGTTTCAAAGCAGATTCCACTTCTTCATTTTTTCCAGTACGTTTTCGCTTACAGTTCAAATTTCTGTTTAACTTCGCTTTGCTTTCAATCTCGTCTCTAGAATTTTACAGAGTAGTGGCTGAGAAATGTTTAGATTAGCAGCAGCATTTCTTTGACTCATCTTAGGTAAATTATCAAAGCGCTCAATAGGCTGGACGACTTGCTCACGATAAGAACAAGAACAGAGACAGGAGCGAATAAGGAGACACAGCGGGACCTGCTTTTCCAGTCTACAAAAGTTCATGTGGTTTTGGATGCATCAGTCGTGGAAACTGAATGCAAGGAAGGGAGGAAAATGTAAGGAAATCGCCACCTGCCACATGCCCAAACTCGAAATTCCTTCATCGGCCAACAAAAGGCATCCACTTTTGGTTACAGGAAAAAAAAATCGAAAATGGTAGTCCAAACAATGGAAAAATAAAATCAAAAATGGTAGGCAAAACTGATAACAATAAATGAAGGATTTGATTACAAAAACCGATATTTTTAGCATGTCCTTTCGGGACTTCATAATTCTGCTAATATTAAACGAATGATAATATTATCCGCGATAATATTAAGCAGCGCCTACTGTATATCACTTTGTTATATTGAGAGAAACTTACCTGATAGCCAATATCTAATACATGTGAAACACATAAAGCACCAACAATGTTTCCTACAGAGGGACATGCTCCCCATACACCCATCACAAAGCCACGACTAAATAAGAAAAAATAAATAAAAATTATTTGGTCAAAATAATTTAACAAAAATGAATAATTCACACAGTCCAAACAAATTATGAAAATGTTTTCTTCAAAATGGGGAAAAAAAATTATTTTATTCTTTGGCATATTTATACATATTCAACTTTATACATATGTATATGTCATGGTAAAAGCCCGAAGTCTGGTAAAACCTAGCTTCTACCAAAGTTGCTAGGTAAAACTCCGAAGTGCATTTTAATGATTTCATTTTGGGGTTTTACCAATCCTTTGCAGAAAAACCTAGGCGTTACCAACACCTTCCAGTAAAAGCCTGAAATGACGGATCACTTATGATTGGATTTTCCATTTGCAGATATACTGTATACAATCTGTCCCATTGTACACAAAAAACCATCTTACTTTTTGTTAAGAAAATTTTTTAAACATCTAAGAAGACTACATACAGAAGAAATAAGTGTACGCGAAGTACTAAAAAAGCTTTTTTTTGTTGGAGGTCAAGGACTCAGAAAGTGCAATTGTTTAAAGAAGTGCACTACGAAGATGTGCAAATCAGTTGATCTACTTTCTAATTCAAAATGCCGACAACAAATAAGTCAATTTTTTTGTAACAAGTAGTAAGTATTAAAGAAAATCATACTACATTTTTCTTATTTTTTTTAAATTCCATAATTTTTATTATTTTTTTCTGAGCTATCAATTTGTGTATTTTTTAACAATTGCCAAAATTAGTTTTAAAAATTATTGCAATCTCTTCTGTAGTTATGGACAGAATTGTGTATCAGTTTAGTTTTACACAAGGGATCTTATTTGTGAAATGACATTAATATTGAACTTTAAAATTTTTATTCTTATAACTTTTTGAAAAATAATTGTAAGACAGTTTCATTGACATATTATTAAATCATACCGCATTTTCACCTCTTTTGCAGGTTATATTAAGTTTATATTAGCAATTAAAAAAATATAGTGTGTTTTAACATTTTTGGGATACACTGTATACAATATATCTGTGAATGGAAAATCCTTCCATAAGTGGCCCCACCATAAAAGAGTGAATAACACACTGAACATGGTATATGGCTGATGTGTGAAGGTCTCAGGTTCAGTCCTATTGCGCGACTGCCAATCTAATGATCTGGAGTTTTGGACAGCTTTCTCCAGATGTAACGTGAATGCATGTTAGAATCCCTTAAAGAAACCTCTACTCAAGGCAACGTACCCCTAGGGAGGTGCCCCTCATGCAGGCTTGCCATAACACATAAATATTGCATTTTTCAATTTCTTTCAACTTTTCAAAAAATAAATGTAAGAGTTCCATCTAGACTTCATGTAATTGTAAAGATGTAATCATAATCAATTATAATAGATTTTTATGTAATCATAATCTAGAGATTCAGTTTTACAAGTAATCTAATTTAACTGTAACCTGAAAACTTAAATCCCCGTGTAATCACAATCTAATTGTAACCTAGAAATTTAATTTTCTAAATAATTGTTGTATAGTCGTAATCTAAGCATCCTGTAATCATAATCACTTCAGATGATTACAGAATTACTTTCACTTAGTTTAATTCCAATGAAATGAAGGTAACAGAGAGAAAGAGAAAAAACAATTCATTAAACTGTGTGTGAAGTCTTCATTCAATTTCTTGGGGCTCCTGCTTTTGACAGTCAATTAAAAATACTGAAACAATCTTGAACTCCTCTTTAGCATGTTTAGTAACACTGTTAGAAAGACATAAAGTGGAAAGCCATCCTTTCTGTGGCCAGTGTTGCTTCTTATCATCAGTCCTCTCTGGGCCCAGCCAAGCATTCTGAGATCTGTGGGCAGGGAAGCTGTTGTATTATTGTAGGGCATTGCTTAAACAGGTTAAACATGTATTCAAAGATGAGTTAAAAAGTCTCTCATCCTTACCTTTGCCACTAGTGTCAAGGTAAAATAGACAGTCACATTTAAATACAAATTGTGACTATAAAAAAAAAAAAAAAAAAAAAAAAAAAAAAAAAAAAAAACTCTTCAAAACACATTAAAAAGTTGTCCTCCTAGGAGGTCACCTAGATTTGCTTTATAGTAAAACCGACCCTATTGTTTGATATTTAAAATATATTTTACAGTACATTAAATTTTATTTGGAGGACAAATCAAGCATTCTAAATTTGAAATCGACACTTCTATTTTTTCCTATTTGGTGTTTTCTTGTTAATTAGCTTTCCTAACACGTGAGCTCTGCATAAAATTTGCAATTAAAAAGATATGAATATTCATAAAAATATTTTGTAACTGTAATTTAATCATAATCTCATTATATCGTAATAAAAAGTTTTTATTGGTTTGATTATTGTAATCAAATCATAACAGACAAAATTAATATTTGGGATTACTGTAATCTAATCATAGCCTACACCTGAAAAAAAAATAATAATCATAATCATAAATAATTACAATTTATTTTCTTGTAGCTGTTTCAAAAATCTGGTTCCTTTGACATATTCTTAAATCATACCTAATTTCCAGTTCCTAATTTTTACAGTTTATACTATCACATTAAAAAATTATAATGTATTTTAATCTTTTTGAGACACACTGCATTCAATATATCTCTTAATTAAAAATCCTATCATAAGGTATAAAAACTAGTGTTAACTGTATATAGCACTTCAATGCATATTTAAAATAGGAAAGTGTTTCAGGTTTCAATTTTTTTTTTCTTCAATATATAAAATATACAAAAAAAAAAAAAAAAAATTTAGGTACAATACATTTTTTCAGTAAATAAATTGAAACGCACAACACTACTACATGACCTGAAAAAAATAATGGAGACCACAAAAGCTTAAAAAATATATATTTGTAGAAAAGGAAGTTGCATAATGTGTTTTGCTTGAACAGAATCCCTTGGACACACTATAAAACTAAAGTAAAAGATTTCTACAACAATGCAAGCTTAAATACAATATAACTGGAAAACTTAAGAAAAACCCTTAAACTAAAGTGACAAATACATAAAATCATACCTTACCTTGATTTACCAAACCAATTGCCAATAACAGCAACAACTGTAGGCCAACCAGTAGACTGTAAAAGTCCAGTTAGTGCCCAAAATATCACATACCAAGCTTTTTTGTATAAATGAAGCCACTCACTCACCATGCCAAAGAAAAATACCTACATCAATATAAAACAAAAATAAATTATGCTAAATACATAGATTATAGAACACTACTACACTAAGTTCATCTTTTTGACAGAAAGCATGCAGCTATAAACTTCGTTAATACATGCTAATTATGTTTAGTTGAAATAAGATAATGTGAATATTTCACTTTTCAAATGACCACTGCCCATATACCATAATGCACAGCAATCCTATTGTGTGTACTTCTAAATTTTTTTTAATATTATTTTAGCACTAAAGTACTTGACAGCCCAAAATACCCCCCCCCCCCTCCATACACACATATAAGATGAGAGAGTCCCCTTCTTTCAAAGTTATATATGTACCTTTGGTGGAGACAGAAACCAAAATCAAACACAAATTAAAAACATATTACTTCTAATACTAGCTACTATCTAATGCAGTTACAAGATATGTTCTTTGTGATTTCATTACTAATACTTTACAGCACCACACAAAATATATCGTGCACAGAAATACAGGGTAAGTACAAATGATGGGCACAATTTTAAAAAATCATATTTCTGAAACTACTGCACATATTGCAACAAGTGATACATAAATGTAAAGAGAAATAAACCAAGTTTTTTTTTCAGTTACAAATGTTCGATGTGTGACCCTCTTGTTACATAGCATATGCCCAATTTCTAATCCATTTTGTTCCATACATTTTGTTGCATCACTCTATCAATGGTTCATAATGCTGCACAAATGTGTTCTTTAAGTTCTGGGAGGTCTTTGGCATAGGTGGTACATAAATAATGTTTTTGACATAACCACACAAAAAGAAAACACATAGTGTTAAATCTGGGGATCTGGGCGAACATCTAATTATGGATAAATCTGTTTTCTTAAATTCAGGATACCAACACAGAATGCTCTTGTTGGTTGATGTTTCACTTCCATAGCGATTTCTAAATGTGCACTGTACCGAAATAACTGAAAAAACACGTGCATACTCTAATACACAAAAACTCTTCTCTGTCATTGTCGTCATTGTCGACATGTTTGGAGTTCAATCACAGTGATGGTGATCTTGAATGTGCTGGCATCTGCTAATCCTTGGTGAGAAAAAAAAAATGGTATATTTCTCTTTACATTCATGTATCACTTAATGTAATATGTGCAGCAGTTTCCAAAATATGATTTTTTGAAATCAGGTCCATTATTTGTACTCACCCTGTAATATAATGAAGCATAGAATCTTTTATGTAAATTTTACAAAACTTAATAAATGTCAGTTAAACTATACAAACCACAAATTAAATGTATGAATAAAATATCATTATACATATTTACATATAAAACTTTCTGTGTACTTCAACATCAGTCTGAAAAACTTTCCATTCCACATGAAAGGAGATTCTAATTTTGATGCAATTTTAGCATAAAAAGAAAAACAATCATGATAGAACCCTGGTTACATGAAGGAGTCAAGACTAAACATACCTTAGATAACATGAGCAAGAATTTATCACAAGGTTTTGTCACATTACATAATCAATTTTTTGACAAATTACGGCATAATATATGTTTAATAATATACATATTTTAACAGAAGATATATTTGTAATTAAGTATTCTTAAACACTTGTACACAATGTTGTTGTTGCTAATGCCCTCTGGCAACTGTGGAGCGGGGCCACATCCCCCAAATAGGAAGGGTGGCTTCCATTTTAATGATTCCCAGAGGGAGGAAGTCCGACTTAGCTCTGGGTCCCCTAATTTTGAAACAATTCCAGATGAAGGACCAACCATCTGAAATCAGCACTCCAGCGGTAGCATTAAAAAGGGAGGACATTGGAGCCACAATGTATTTTATATGCACCAGCTCCCATTAGCGCACACGGTCCCACAATAGCCCAGTCACGAGAGGAGTTCACCCTCTCAAGCACTGGCCAAGCCATGTGCTACTTCACTTTTCGTGTTATTACAGGACAGAGTTTAGTGACTAGGCCACCACAGGACTTTGTACACAATAGTAATGGCTTGTTAAAATCTAACATGTTTCAACTAGTTTAAACTGGTTTAAGCTTGTATCTATTTTTTAAAATTTTTTTTGCATTAACTGATGTGTGACCTTGGTTAAAGGAGCCAGCTTTGTTGAGTTTAATACCTCGTTTAACACAAAATATTGGATAAAGCAGGGCTCGGATAATTCTTTCTTCAATATTTTATAATTAAAATGAAGATACAAGTAAACTATGCAGAAAAAACTAAATTTTACATGCATTTTCTCTTATAATAGAACATTTGGACAATCCACCTAAACTGCTTTAAAATGCCCAAAATATTGTACTTTTAATCACAAACATTAATCTTCATGGCAGCCCTGCTTGAGTGAGTCATGTTTTTCCTTTCTAATCTTTATGAAGAGTATGTAATAATGCAAAAGAATTGTGATTACTCACAATTCTTAGGCATTCTCACAATTATAACGCATTCAGTCTACAAAGATTTTAAAAATGTTTTCTTGCCTTTTGAAGTAATAGCATTTTTAATGCAAATGAAATTTTATTAATATAAATATTCAACATAGGAGAACTAGTTAGGAAAACTTACCGTTAATGATGATGAACACATTCCAAAAGCTAAAACATACTTTAAATTTAAACGATCACCAACAGCACCGCTTATGAATAAACCCTAGAAATAAAATTACAATAAAGTAATAGTACATTATAAGGCTATACAATGATGTATCATAAGGCTGTAACAGAATGTACTTACCCAGCAAACACACACAGGTTCTCTGAACGTCCATTAACGTTCAGAAGACGTTTTGTGAACATTAATAGATGATCAGAGAACCTGTGTGTGTTTGCTGGGTAATTATAAATCAAATATTTCTTGAAAGTTTTATCAAGGTTCCATATATAATAACAAAATAAAAGTTTAAAAACTTAGCAGAGATACAAAGCTAGACTTGCCAACATAGGAAAGTTTAAATGTGTAAAGCAGCACAGCAGCATCAATTTTCATACTTTTCACTATACTATTGGGTTAGAGGGAAAGTTCTGTCGTATTTTAAAGAAAATATTTGAATTCATTTATAAAAATATGTGCTTAATATTAATCAATTATATATTCTCCGTTATTTATTACAACCTGCTGCCATCTTTCAGGTAACCTATGAATTCCTGTTTTGTAGAAGTTCTCATCCTTGGAGTTAAAATAGTCAGCAACTGCCTTAGAAACACTTTCAAAAGACTTGAATTTTTTTCCCCGTTAGATAATTTTGCAGACATCTGAACAGGTAATAATCAGACGGTGCAATGTCAGGTGAATACGGTGGGTGACTAAAAACTTGCCATCCTAAAGCATTCAGTTTTTGTTGTCACCATTGCAGTATGCGGGCGAGCATTATCGTGGTGGAACACTATTCCTTTTCTGGACACTAATGCTGGCCTTTTTTCTTTGATAGCTGCATTCAATTTATCCAGCAGATTGCAGTACAGATCTGCGTTGATGGTTTTTCTCTGTTTCAGCAACTCGTAGTACATTGGACCTTTCCTGTCCCACCACAAACAAAGCAGTACTTTTTGTTGATGGATACTTGGTTTTGGAACTGTTGCTGATGATGTTCCTGGTTTGCAGTAAGATTTTTTTCTCTTAATACTCTCGTAAAGAATCCACTTTCCATCTCCAGTAACCAGCCTGTCCAAAAATAGTTCCACATTGTGTCTAATCAGATGTGATGAACACATTCTTACACGATCAGACAAATTAATAATGCTCTTTATCTACTGCCATTTTTTTCACTTTTAATATCACAAGTAAATGATGAACGGTAAAAAAGGGCACTTTTTATATTATACAGCAGCTGAAAAACAAAAACAAAAAAAATCCGATCGACTCACTAGCAAGATTTTTTTTTTTTTTTTTTTTATTTACAAGAAAAATCACCTGCCTATTTAAAATATGACAGAACTTTCCCTCCAACCCAATACATTTGAGCATTATTTTTTATCTCTTAACTGGCCAATTTTCATTACTTTTACATACATACAAGTAACAAGTAGCATTTTAATAATTATTATAACAGAACCAATTTAACGAAAAAAAAAATATTATTATGCATTTATTACACTGATATTTCTGTGAGGTGTTCTTACTATTTGATTTTTTGAACTGAAAAATGTACCTTTGAAACATTTTCATATTTTAAAAATTATCACAATTTATTATATATAACAGTCTTGATACTAAAAACTATGTAATAAAAAGTGGTTTTTTTTTTAATACCTTAATGATAGCTTTTATTTTTTATTTTTTTTGTGTTTACCTTAATGATAGCTTTGCTAGTTTTTTCATACTTTGGCAGTAAATATGATGTATTCAGATTAGTAGCTGGCTTTTTTTAAACTGCTTTTTCCCCCTAATACAGTGAAATCCCGATCTATCGTTCCTGCATTCATCGTTTTCCCATATTGATCGTTTTATTTCTATGGTCTCTGCACAAATTGCATTTACATAAGGCTAAAGAAACTCGCATGCATCGTTTGTTAAAAAGTGACTATTCCACGTTCTGCGTTGTAAAATTTTTCTCCAGACTGAAATGAATTGAAGGTTAAGTGGATCCGTATGGCATACCATCTGAAATTTCTTCTTGGTATGATTTCTTGTTTTGATGATAATCAGATGACCAGTGGGGGCATGTAGCACAGGGTGTGTATAGGGTGAAGTTTAATAATTATATTTCCATTAATCAAGACATTGTGGCATGCTGTGTTCTAGGTATGGAAGAAATGGTTGGTTATCAAAAAATGAAAATAATGGCTAAGCTGAGGACATTGTTCCTGCCGATGAGACTGTGCCACACTAGTACCAAGTTTGTCTGAAGAAATAATGGTCTTTGAAACTGTATGAACTTTTTCATACAAACATGAAATCACAGAAAAGTATTGTAAAACTTGAAAATTTGTTTAACATAAAAAATGCTGAAAACCTAACAAAATTACTGATTTTTAAAAAATAAATATCACTTGTAACTTTCATAAATGCCATTAATTAATGTATTGATTTTTCTCCTCCTGCATGGCAGCAGTAAAATGTTTTGTTTTTATATGTGTGTCCTTTGTATATCAGTTTAGAGAGCATTTCATCTGTTTGTTTTTTATATACCCCCACGATTCATGGAATTATTGGTATCCTCTGGCAGTTTGAAATTTGCACCACCTCCCCACCCCTTCCGTGACGAAGCTGAAATTTTCTGGTTAAATGCCGGATAATCTAGCTTTTACTGTAGTAAGAATTTGAACTTTATATCTGTTTTAACTTTGTCACACATATTTGTATCTTACAAATTTAGTAGTATAATATAATTTAATATTTATATAAATATCAAGTTATGTTATATAATTTTATTATACTAAATAAAATATTATAGTTAATAATTCTGTTGCTTTGTTAAACTGGATGTGATTCTTTGAAACTTTGAATATTCATTAACAATTTAAATGCAAATTTAAGCAATCTTATTAGAATAGCTGATGGAAATATCAATTTACAAAGTTTTCCATATGATCAAGTTGCTAAAATTTTTAATGAACGGAAAAATCAGCGTTATTGAAATTGTACTATAAATAAATAAAATGATGTTAAACAATATTTATGTCCTCACTTAACTCAGAAATCTCACTCAAAATGTTTGGATGGGTGAGAAATCTCGCCCAATTTTTTTTTCTAATGGAAACCCTGCCTTAATGAATACTTTTTTTGAGAAAACTCGAATAAGTATACGAGATATTTTGGCTGTAATTTCTTGTTTTATTTTGAAAATCCCTATTTTGTTTACTTTAAATGGGATTAATGCATGTCGAAGAGGACTGCGACAGATTATTTTTCATTTTGTCGTGAGGTTTGTGAAGTAATTCTTTCTCACGAAACAAAAAAACTGGGAAAACCAGGGAAAACAATTTCATTAGATGAAATGTTTTTAACAAAGAGGAAGTATTCGAAAGGCTGAATGTACAAATCCACTACAATAGTTGTTTTTGGGATATATTGTTGGGAAGACAAAGAGGTTTTTTTTTTTTTTTTAAAGTCAAAAATAAAAGCAAAAGGGAATTGTGGCCTTATGTTAAAAGTTTTGCACATCCTGATGCCTCCATAATTTGTACAGATAGTGCACCACAATATAGTGGTGTGGAAAAAATTTTCAACCAAGCAGTACATAAAGTAACGAATTATTCATAAGGCTAATTTGTTTCAAAGAAAGATAGTCAAAACACCATTAATGATCTCGAAAATGAAAATAAGCAATTAAAAAAACATATTAAAAGTTAGAAGGCCAAAGAATACTCTTTTTCAATTCATGGCACTTTATTTTTATCGACACACACAGCTCAATAAATTTTCATCAAATGGGGAAAAAATTTATAAGTTTTTAAATGATATCAAGAAAGTGTACCTAGGACCTGGGAAAGAAGGTCTGAAAATGCGAAAGTTTGCCATTCTTACTGTGGAGTCTGAGAATCTGGAAGCAATTGTTCCTGCTAGTTGTAGTAAGGATGTTGAAAGTGAAATTGAAGAATTTGATGATACAGATTGGGAAGAGTATTGAATTTTTTTCGGGGGGGGGGGGGATATAGTTTTAGATATTTTTGTGTATTTTTGTAGTTTGAGGTTTTTTTTTATATGAAGCAGGTGCTTTTGAGGTAGTTTTTTGTAAAAAAAAAAAAAAAAATAAATAAATAAAATAAAGTAGGTGTTTTGGTGAAAAATTATGTAGTAATGGTTGTTTATAGCAGGTTTTATCCATTTAGAATAATAAAAATTTTCAATAATTTTTGAGTGGGAAATTAATTCACATACCCTACAGCCAAGTTTTTCTTTTATTTTTTTTTTAAATTTGATGAAAAAGTGCACTTTTTAGAATGTGGATATGTGAAGGTGAGTGATTATTTTTTTGTTTTTGGTGTTTTGTAAAATGGTGAGTTTCATATTTGAAAAATTTTGGCGATGAAAAAAAAAAAAAAAGCACCAAAATGTGTGATGTTGGCGACAAAAAAAAAAGTCTCCAAAAATAGGCGACACCTGCTTACAAAATTACTCCCAGAAAAGCATCATTCTTTTATCAAAGAGAAATCATAGATGCATAAATATTAAAACACATGAACATCCATAAGCACAACAAAAATGACAAAAAACACTCAAAAGAAACTGATGTTTATAAGATGAAATGAAAAAAACTTTGTAGAATAACACATACAAAAGGTACTCATCAATCTAAACACATGTTTCAGGCAGTTTTTTTTTACCTTCATCATCAGCAATAGAAGTGCTGAGTTTGTGAGTCCATATTCAGACTCAGTCTGTATATGATCTTCTGCTGCTGATAACAAAGGTTGAAAATTTGTTACACAAAACACATGTCCGGATTATAAAATAACATATAAAAGGTACTTAAAGTTTTACTTATTTTATCCAAAACATAGCTTGACCCCCCCCCCCCCCCAAAAAAAAAAGAACAGGGAGGAGGTTTTATAGGCATACTTTATTTATAATCAAATTAACCAAAAGAACCTTTTTATCTGGATTATTATAATTTTTTTTTATTGCTTAAGACTAAATCATCCTCAATGATCCAGATCAATTTGACCCGGATGAATAATTTGACATATCTGCCACTTTATTTGGTGAAAAATTGCCCATTTTGGCAGATCGTCTGTATAATACATACACATCAAAAAGGTAAATAATAAATGAACTTATTTTATATTTGTTAAAAACACAGATTCGAGATATTTTGTAATCAAAATCATCTTATTTACTCTCTTAATGATCATTCGTGGAATATAATAATGAAAGAAATGAAGGAGAAATGTAATTTTCAATTGAAAAAAGAAAAAAAATCTTCACAAGCTCTCTAACTGTATTGTGTTCTTCAAATTTCAGAGTTCATTGATTTTCTCTTAATCAAACTGAAAATTCTGTCTAACTACAAGAAAATCCAATCACATTTTAGGTTTATTTAAAACATTCAAAGACAGTCTAAAGAAAAAAAGGAAGCACATCCTTCCGCCTTTTGGTTTTTACAATGAGATAAATAATCTTTTTTAAAAAGACAATGAAAAATTAAAATGGAATTTCGAAAACTATATTTTGTCTTTAATATTCTACTTTTTCACATTTTTTATAATCAAAACAGCAAATTTTGTTTACATTATACTCATGTCTTAGTTAAACTATAATTCATTTTTCAAGAAAATGAGACTTTCATTTCATGTAGCGGTATGTGAACTAAAATATTTAAAATTGAATGAGGGAGAAAAAAATTTTCATATAAAAATCCTACGAGTTTCACATTTTTCACATAGAAAAAATAAAATTTAGTTCAATTTCTATCAAGACACTTTAAAAGGTATCTTTAACATCTGTCAAAAAGCTAAAGTTAGAGGAAACAAATATTTTAATTTAAAAGCTATAGGACGGACAGAATTAAAATCTTTAAAAGTAGATAAAAACACATTAAAAGCCGTCAGTAGCACTTTCGGTGGCAGCCACCACCTTCCTCAGCTCTGGTCTCAAAATGCCTTGCTCTCTTCCTCAGTATAGTGTTCCATCCAGGATCTATCTGCGCATGCGTCATGTCATTTATAGCGCCATCTGTGGTTATAATCTGCAAAGCCTCCATGTTTAGGGCATAATAGTTATTTTTGTAATTGGAGAGTTTTTGGCTATTATTAAAGTTGATTTCTATGGGGCGTTCTTGGGCTATTTTAGAGAGGGCGGTACTGGGTTTATTGAATTTAATGTCATTATGGTGTTCCTTTTTTCGGTCTTTGATTTTCCTTTTAGTCATACCTATATAGCAGCCTGATTTATTTGAATTATTGTCTGTAAAGTTTATTTTATAAATGCCGGCGGTTTAATCAGGATCAATAGGGTCTTTATCACTGCGAATGCGTTTGAAAATATTTTGATTACCGTAATTTATGGAAGAAACGCCGCACCCACGAAAATGAGCTTAGTTAGCTAGAAAATCGTCAGAAACGCCGCACCCGGCATAAACGCCGCAGCCGCGATCATTGGTGATGGTGGTGGTGGTGGTGGTGGTGGGGGGGTGATCGTAGTCAGAAGTCAATGCCAGATAAAATTCAATGTTTTCTAAAATAATTTCTTAATTAACAAAAAATAAATAAATAAAAAATATGTTGCATTACTTATTAGACCTAATTTATTAAAAAAGCTATTAAGTTGATCGGATATATTTCGGGAGAAATTGGATAAACGGTAAAAAAATCTCCTTTTTTCTCCCCCTTCCCATAGAATGTTTTAAAGTATTTGCCACTATTTTACGAAGCTTACGATTTCTATTTTCAAATAATCAGATATCAATGTTTATATTCACAAAGACGAATTTATAGAAATAAATAATAACTTCTAAACACCTTCTTGCATCCGCACAAAGTTCGGACAGACTACCAGGCCCCATTCAAATGAAAACAGCAATCGATGTATGAGAAGAGGCTCCAGTTAAAAGTAAACATTTCCCCCCCTCCCGCGGATGGCCAGCTGTTGATTACGTAATGAGCTTGCTTCAGCTTGCTATTGTTTTAAACTGAATGTTGTGTAACAACTCTTGATGGTATTTATTTATTATTTTTGATATTTATAACATTGGGATTTATTTTAAAAGCACTCAGCATTTCTTGAGCATACCAATTAGTGTTTATTCCATAGAGTGCACAGGGCGCAAAGCTGCATGGCAAAAAAAAAAAAAAAAAAACTTTCAGATGAGATTTACTTTATTTATTTTTATTTTTTTTTTGGGGGGGGGGGGGGAAGGGTTAAACTCGCACCGTGCGCAACATAGACTAATTTTGGCTGAAATTCAGTATTTTAAGAACAATAGAGGTTCATGTGAAAAACGGGTGCATTTAATAAAGGGTTGTGCACTTTTGCGGTATTTTACAGAACTTTAACCCTTCAAAATATATATTCAAAACTTCATTAAAATTTAATTATAGTTCTAAAATGTAGATGTAAAAGATTTACTTCTATTCTTTTTACTTAATTGAGGAGACATAGGTTGGATGTATGAAGCCATCCACTTCAGAGCACAGGACATGGACCCATCTCAGGGTGCTCTGACTTTCTCCAAAACTGGATCAAAGATCAAACCTCTTTTCTATGGGGGTAGGTTCGCTACGCTGTGATCTGTGCACGCTAAAGAGTGCGTGTCGGTGGTGGCGCCATCTTTTGAAAAAATTAACACTAAACGAATTTTTCGTTAAAGATCGGCTAAAAAAAAATTTAAAATATTGTAAATGCCGCACTTACTATTTTTGAACTTTTAAACTCATAAACGCCGCGGCGTTTCTTCCATAAATTACGGTAGGTTTTATGGGTATTTTATTATTTTTCTTAGCAGCTTCATTTGTTATTTTTAGAGCGGCTCCCCTGCAGTAAGGAATGGCGTTGGTAAATTTTGGTCTCAGATTTTGATAGTTGTTAATTTGTTCAAGCTTTTTGATTCTCTTTTTGAAAAGGTTTTTGACGATGGATTTTGGGTAACCTGCGTTTGTCCATCCATCCATTGGCCCTACCTTGCCTCCCTTATGGGCACCAATGGTCGTGTGCCCCCTCGCATGCAGCTGCGCCCCATCCCCAGAAACTATAACTGATTTTGGTGTTTCATTTAGAATGTTTCCCCGGTGCTTGTCCCCGCTTGCCCCCCCCTTTAGTTGCCGTCCTGTCACAGGTTGGGGCCAGTTTCTCATTTATATTTTAATGAACCTAATTTTGGTGTTTGAAGGTCAGTAGCAGAGAGACAACACACTTTTATGATCGGGCACAACTTACTTGACTTGACAGACGACTAATTGCGAATTCAAATGCGACACAGTTTAAGAGAACAAGAAACGGTCTGCGATTTTATGATTTATATCTGCTGCCATGGGCAACTAGGGACACGTGCCCCAGATTTTGTAGGGGGCTCCAAAATAAGTTATGGCTCCATGGGAGGGGGCCGTTCTAGTTGGTTCGTCGTGAGAGATAAACTTTAGTTGCAGTACTATCTAAGTCAGTATTTCGATACCTTTAACCCTTTTAGATTTTGATGCATTAGAAAAATATAGCAAGAAATCACCTCATTACTTCCTACTAACAGCGTTGCTCCCAGCAATACGGAGAAGCAACGTTCGACACAGAAGGGGAACCTTTACTGATGATGTGCATACATGGGCACCCATAATAATTTTCCTAGGGGGGGGGGCAAATTTCAAAAAAAAATTCTAGAGGGGGGGCACATTTCAAACTTTTAACAAATTTAGTTCTGTTTTTGCCATTGTTAACATCATGAGACATAAACCTAAAACTTTAGGGGGGGGCAAAATTAGGTTCCATACCTTGACCCCTTATGGGCGCCAATGTGTGCATATAATTTTATTTTCTAGCATTTCAAAAATATCGTTTAAAAGTCTAGCTAAGATAATATCTCAGAATATTAGTTTTCTTTAGAGTATATGTACATTCACTTAATTTATATCCCCCCCCCTTTTTCTTTCGTGAATACGTCTTCAACTCAATAACTTACATAATTTATCAGGGGTCAATCCAGGAATATTTTCCAGAGTACCATTTTTGTAAAAACTGCCTATTTTTGTGAATTTTAATGCTTAATTTTGTGAATTTCAGAACTTCTTTTTGTGTATTTTCAAAAAAAAAAATTTAATAAAAGTCACTTTTTTTTGTTAATTGATGAAACACATTAAAATGTAGGGTAATATGCCAATGAAGGGCAGTTTTAATAGACTGTATTTTTGTGAAGGGGTTCTGTTAAAATCGATTGTAATTTTGTTAAAGGGCCACAAAACGGTGAACCCAATGTTTGTTTGTATCGACGCCTGTCCCCCGCTTATGCCGAACTTTTGATTAATGAAGTCACGCTAAAAGTCGCTCCAGCTCTTCAAATTATTAAATATTTTTTTCCACATTATTTTTCTAAAAATATTTACAATATCAACCCCCCCCCCCAAAAAAAAAGAAAAAATAAATAAATTAAAAATAAATTAAAAATATAATAAAAAATAATAAATAAATAAAATAAAAATAACGTACTGGACTCTCTTAAAAATTTAAAATTTTCTGTCCAAGTCAAGGAAAAACATGCACATTGAGCTTAGAATGCTGTAAATTTAGCAGGTCGCTAACATTGAAGAAAGTGCTAGGACCAGTTTTCCCGCAAGCATGTTGACTTGATGTTTTATATTTCAAGTCTGTTGTTAATCTTTCGCGTTGGCGCATGGAGGGGGGGGAGATATCCAAAGAAGAACACAGGAGGTGTACAAGAGGGTTGAATGAGCTGCAAAGAATGGATTAGAAAGAGCTAAGCTAAATAAATGATGTCTGTGTGTCAAGTTTGGTTAAGTTAAATGAATTTTACCAGCCGAATATCTGTATCCTGCAGTGAAATATTAACTTGCTTTGTGCATGAGTACAGGTAAGTAGTTTACGTAATTCTCTTGTCAAATCGGTAAATTTTAAAGAAAGATAAACTATTAGTCTGGAGAAAAGACTCCAATGTACTGATGAACATCATCTGGGTTTGTTTGTCAGGAATTCCTTAAACAGACATTCATTATAGTTTCGCTTTGAGGGGGGAAATGTAGTTTTGTTTAAATTAAAAATGATGCCTCTCCTTACTTATTGAAAAGAGCCTTTGAAAATCAAAGTCGGCCGCTTCAGTTTTTGACTGTCAAATGTTTCTTGGCAGTCAAGCCCTGCTCATGCCCAGTCGCTGTGGAGTTTTTATATATTTTTTTTATGGTGAACACATATTACAATTTCCAATCCTTCCAATGAACTTTGTTTTGGACGTACACACAGACTCTACCGCTTAAAGCTGATTCGGTCCCCAGTAATACCAGTGGCTGTGGAGTTGTTTTGATAAAAGGGGAAAAAAGTAAGCCCTTTTATCTATTTTATTAATTATACTTATTGCACTATTTACTTTTTGTTTTCAAGAGTTAAAAATAACTGTTCTCAAACTTCATCCGTTTTAATACAGTATTTTTTCCATTGTTATAGAAGAAATATTTTATGATTTATAGTTTATATATATATACTAGCTGCGTGCCCGTTCTTCTCACGGTAGGAAACGAAAATTTTCCTTACATGTGTAATTAGAATTTATTCGTGGTATGGAATCTTTGAAAGAAAAAAGAAAAAAAAAAGCAAAATTATTTGACTCTTGACGTAAAGTTTGCTTCATGAGTACTAACCTGGCATCATTGCAGTATAATGACTTAAAAACTACGTCAGTATCATTCACTATCAAAAAAGTGAAAAGCTTAACGGTTTGCAGAGAACTCCTAGCTTTCAAAATGTCTTATTTCTACATCATACTGCTTTTTAGGTTCAAATTGTAGCATTAAATACCTAAGACACTACATGAATGGGATAACTGTTTATTTGTTTCTGAACATGTACCATGTAAGGAAAGTATTGCAATCATGAAAAAAATTCGACTTCGAGATTTTGGTATATTTACACGTTTTGAGGTCTTCTGAATTCATTTATGGTATTTTCAAGAGATGTTTTTAAAATAGCTGCACACCCGCTCTTCATACGGGAAGAAGCGAATATTTTACTAAAATCATATCTGCATGTGACAAAACAGAATTTTATTTTTAAAAAAGTTCAAGTAATCTCCTCTGTTGAAATTACGGCAGAATATATTAACGTAAGTTAGAATTACTTTCCGTTTAGTTGGTTGTAAGACAAACGTTGAAAAAGGTTAAACACTTTTAATTTCATGAAATATTTATTAACGTTGAATATTGTGATTTATTCATATTATCCTTACAAATCTAATAATACTACCTATTACGTGCTTTAATACTATCTATCTTCGCTTCTCCCTCTTCAAAGCTCGCTTAAAAGAAGCAGCTTAGATTATTTGGCACCAATGGGATCTTTTAATTCTACAGCGATTCTTTGCAGTTTACGCATTAACATAAATGATAATCATTTCACATAATCGTTGCCATTAAGGAAACTCTCCATATATATTTAATTTATGCAGAGTTTTATAAGATTGGCGTATTTAGCACCGCAAAAAATTTCATCTCACCGTTGGGAGAAACTATCCAAGGGGTGCCATTTTAAATATCCATGTATCCAATATAGCGATATCTTATATATCATCCACGGTCCTGTCTCCTGAAAAACATCAAACTGTGTAATCTCGAGGAGCTATTTATTCCCGCTTTAATTGCGACAGGGCGTTAGAATTGCAGAGATTACAAATTTCACGCATTTTTTTTAAAATTTATGATGTCACTGTTTAACTGCCGTAAAGGATACCCCGGTTGGCTGAGGGAGATAATTTCGATATTTTGCATAGTAGTTTTCAAATGGTGTCATTAAAACTTTGCTTTATGTAGGACCACTATGCAGGAACGTAATTCAACGTTAAAATAAAGCTATACTCGCAGTATGCATGATATGTTAGGCAACGTCCGCCCCATAATTAAATGCCAAAAAATAAAAAAAAGTAAATAGAAAATTTTAATATATTGCGCTAACTGATTAAAACACCACTTCTAATAATAATAATCATGAATTTCTTATATAGTTTATTTCTACAGTAAATTTTAATCAAAATATCATCTCCCTGTCTTGAAAAAAAAGCTGGAATAAATGAGTTAAAATTGTGGCGTAATTTTTACGTATCCTAAAGCAACTGACGTCATCGATCCTCACTTGCGAATTGAAAATACGGACGGTGCCCCATTAAAAATTTCTATGGATAGGTGGAAAAACCTTTTTTCTAATCCTTTTTGTGGCAACAACCCAACATAAATTCTCGTGCCATGATTGCAATGCAATGGTGTAAGCTCTCCGTGTTGATGCGATTAAATTCTAAATCTTAGGTTGCATTCAAATTCGTAAAAAATCATCTAATTTACATAATTTTTTCGTTTTCAAAGAGGGAGAAAATAATGTTTCACGATTTGTCAAAGTACCAAAAAGTTATGATGGATAGAATTCAAGATGCGACAGTTTTAAAATTATTTTACGAAAAAATTAGCCAAAACAGATGCTTAGTAAAAAAATTCTTAAAAATTGGTAAATCATTTTACATATTTAAAACAAACTTTTTTTAAAAGAAAATTTTCTCCTCTATCCGATGATATAAATTCCGTTTTGCAGCGAACGTAATTTCCGCCGTTATTACGAATTAGGTGAGAAAAATTGCCGAAAATCGCATAAAACATAAAATAAAAAAAATTCTAGGTGGAATTTTGAAAAAATGCTTTGAGATGCACAACTTCATGTATAGAACTTCCTGAGTACCTAATTTGGTGTTTCTAGGTGCAGCCCTTTGTCCGTAACGCCGCCAACACACACACAGACATCTTCTTTTATAATAAGTATATATATATATATATATATACATACGGGGCCGGCCCAAGGGGGTGCGAATGTAGGCGATCGCCTAAGGCCTCGCGCTTAAAGAGGCCCCGCTCCTGGGACATTTTTTTTGCTATCCCATTAGACCGAGCATGGTAGATGGTTGTGATATATCCCGAAAAAAGCTGAGAAATGAAGCTAATATGTACTAGCAGTGCTAATAGTAACTTACATAAGATATGATAGAAAAGAGGCCCCGCGCTTGCCTTTGCCTGGGGCCCCGCACGCGCCTTCGGCCGGCTCTGATATATATATATATATATATATATATATATTAGGGATCGACCGATACCACATTATCGCCGATGACCGATACTTTACCTATAAATTCATTTTCAGAAATAGCCGAAACCGATACTTTTAAGTTATGGTATCGGCCGATACCGATACTTTACATAATTTAATGTCATTTAAACCTACATCCGTATTCTGGGCAGTTTTTGTAACGAGAGTATACAGGGTTCCCACACTTCTTCGCAGTATGAATTCCAGGAGTTTCTAAGGAGTTTTCCAGGAGAAAATATAATTTTTCCAGGAGTATACATAAATACATTTTCTAACAAAGCATCACTGAAAACGCATTTTCCACCCAGCATCTTTAGGCAAATCGAAAAGGATGAAAATCTCAGGCTGGTTTAAAATTTTACTACTGTCACACGCATACAGATTATTTCCAACACACCACCGCAAACGGCAAGCTTTGTAAACATGTACCCCGTGTACAAAAGAAGAGATAAGAGCATACAGCTCATACACCAATCACGAGATACTTTCGCAGTGCCGTAAGAGCTAGCAGTTAGCGATAAAAGAGTTTGAGAACACCAACGGGCTTAGTTCAAGAACAAAATTATTGGATATAAGGAGAGCAGGGACGAATGTCTACAGTAAATCATGCCATCATTGGAACTTTTGCAGTAAGCTTTCAGCCCACTGAAGTAATTACAATCCTTGTCTCCAAGTCCATGGCAGGAACGTCAATAAACATGGCGGTGGATTATTATACTTGAAACACGAGTCGAAAAAAAATTTCGGCAGATCACACTTACGAAAATGTTTTTTGCACTTTAAATTCTAGAAAGAAAACTAAAACAATATTTCCAGGAGTCAATACTAAAATTTCAGGAGTCTACAGCAAAATTAGTAAAATCCAGGAGTTTTCCAGGGCCCTTAATGTTTTAAATCGAAATCCAGGAGTTTTTAAGGATTTCCAGGAGGTGTATGAACCCTGAGTATAGTTCTCATTAAAATGAATAACAGCATGACGAAATTTGATCCCAGTAGAAAGCATTAAAAAGAAAAAGCAGTGGATACATTAAAATGTGAATATATAGTAGTTCTAGTCTTTCTTTTCTATTCAATCATGCCGACGAATGGCCGAATTTACAAAAAGCTGAGCACTGGGAAGCGTCTTAGTGTGCAGGTTCGGAATTCTCTCCCCTCGCATGGTTGTTGATCTAGTGGTCTAGAGTTTTGGGCGATTTTCTCCAGATGTTACGTGAATATGTGTTAGATTCCCTTAAAAAGTCCTCCACCCAAGCGCCCCCCCCTATAGGTAGATGCCCCTCCTTTAGGCTTGATAGAGCACAAACACGGGGGGGGGGGGGGATTAAAGGGATATATTAATAACAGAACCCATTTCCAGTGCCGACTGGTGCAAATATTTAAATCAATTTTTCTCAACCTCTATTTTTCGCCTAATTGTTGCTATGAGCCAGATAAAAGATTTCCATATTAGATCCAAAACAGCTTCCTGCTTGCTCTTACTATATGTGTCTTTGTTTTTGGTTCATGCCACGATTTTGTGCTTACAAAAGTAAACACATGAAATTTATTCAACTTCAAAGCTTGCAAAATTTATTTAGATTTTCTTTAATTATAATTCTTTCACATATGAAAATATTTTTTAGATTACTTAAACTGCATTAAATTGTGATAATGTATAAACTGTACAGTATTATGTAAGTGCATATGTATTTAGATATTGTTCATTAAATACCTATGTAAATTCTTCCTTTAAAATGCATAAGTTCACATTAATTGATGGTTTTATTTATCTGCTCATTTAACCACTAAGTGAATTATTAAATGTTTTAGCAAGATTTCTTTTTAATATGAACTCATATGATCATTTTTAAGTTCTTTAGAAAATCCGAATATTTTGATTCTCCGGACAGGGTTAAGTCACAATTAATCCAGATGATCCATGTATTTGATCTTTTCCATATGATAAACAGGTACACACCAATTATTCCTGTGTTTTTCTTATATATAAAAAAAATACTATTCACAAGAAATATGTTTTTTACCCCAAAATTTGAAATAAACTAAATAATAATTAGTATTACTAATTATACTAATACAGCTTCAACTTTTTAAATTAACAATATAAATAATTATTAGATATTGATAATTATTACACTTCTCAAAACAGAATGATACACAAATGCTACGTTCTCTCATTAATCTGATAGATAATAAAATCATTAAATGTTTGATCGTTCGTCTTTTGATAGTGTGTAATGTTTTAAAAATGAATCATTTAACTTCTGGACCAACATAATTAAAGTTGAAGGGATCTTGTCTGTATCTGAAGTTCTATAAGCTAAATAGAAACAAATTCCTCAAACGAAATTAAGCTAAATAGAAAAAATTCCTTCGGGTATTTCGAAGGCTGAAATATTACACTTTAACACACATATGGTCAAATGCCGGCCGGCGGGCCGGATGTGGCCCGCCACGGCGTTTGATCCGGCCCGCAGAACATTTGAAAACTCTGAATAAACCATTCAATATCCCATATAAATCCCAATTATACGGCTTGCCACTTCGCTAAAATCCGCAAGTTTGACCCGTGACTTCGCTAACATCCTAAAATTTGGCCCACAACTTTTCGAAGATTACCCATACCTGCTTTAACATTTTAAAGGTCGTCATCCCCTGAAATATTGAACGATGTCAAGGACCGTCTCCCCCATCAATATTGATATCTATATCATACCCAAGCCGAATCAGATGCCCTTGCGCCAATTTTTTAAAATATAAATTTAAAGCATGTCTCTTAAGCGTGAAATCTATATCAAGAGCTAGACTTTCTCCAATGATATTAAAAGCCTATAGGTACAGTAGAATCCCCCTATAACGAAGTCACCTTACAACGAATTTCTCCTAATACCGAAATTTTTCATGGAAACGTAACTTTAAGGCTTAAATAACACTATAAACATTCTCGATATAACGAAGAGCTTATCTTCCCATAGCGAATATTTTAGATTTACCTATGATTTTTTCTGTTAGTAGAGTAACAGATGATAAAAATGGAGGCCAGGAAAGTGAAACTGACTCCGATAATGAAGACACTTCAATTCGGGGTCCCTGGGCAAAGTCCCGATTTGCCCGTATAATAATAAGGCCCTATGCTTCACGATCGAAACCACATATCACTTTAATGCTTCAACCTTTCAAAACCATTAAAAAGAGGTTTCTAAATGGAAGAAAATGTGTCTCACTCTATTTTCTGCGGACTTTTAAAATGTGAATATTTTTATGAAAATTTAAAATCACAGAATGCAAAACAATGTAAAATAACGGAATTTTGAAGAAAAATAAACATAAGTGCATTACATATTTTATTCTCTAAATTCGTGGATAGGCAGATACCCCTCGCGCAGGTTTGCCTTAATCACACACAACAACAACAACTAAATTCATGGATTGTTTTTACTTTTGAACATTTCATTTATACAATGAAAAGTAAGAAACCGTAAGTTTAACAAATTTATAATAAATACCAATTTATTTTGAATTAAAAGTCATAATTTAATACTTTTAAACATCGAATTAAGCAAAAAGTTTGTAATATTTGCTGAAATAACTGCAAAAATCTCTAATATCTGTAAAACGAAATTCTGTCTATTAACTGGAACCGAGCGAGTTCGTTATAGGGAGATTCAGTTGTGTGTGTATATATACATATATGAATGAATTCTTTTTCGAGTCCACACAGTGAGAAAATAAACGTTCATAAAACTGAAGTAAAATTATAGCCTACCTCTCGACATTTGTTTTTGCAATCGTTGCAGATAGTGTATTTAGTGTTGGGCATCAATTCAAAATAATTTAGAAGAATAGACGATCGTCCTGTTAAACTGTCAAAAAACAATTCTTCGTCCATAATTTCGGCCACACTTCGTGATACGACATCCATTTAGCGATGGTTAGAATAAAAAAAAACAGTTCAAAAATACTTGCGCAAACAAATGTGCAAATGAAACGACGCCTCTCATCTCATTACAAAAATAAAGATTCTAGAATGGTGTTGCGCTTGCGTGGTTTCTTCCGAAAAGCGAAGTATCAGTTGAAAGGTATCGGTGAAAATGAATGAAAGCAACAGAAACCGATACTTTCCTGATACTTTTAGAATCGAAAGAACCGATACCGATACCTAAAAAAATAAGAGGTATCGGCACCGATACTATCGGTTGATCCCTAATATATAAACATTATATATATGTGTGTGTGTGTACGGGCACGCATATATAGACTTTCATTTAGAATGACATTTGCCCCCCCCAGTTTCGAAGCCCAAGTTACGCCCATGAGGTGGTGGCTGCCACCGAAAGTGCTACTGACGGCTTTTAATGTGTTTTTATCTGCTTTTAAACAAATATTTTAACTTTTGTAATTAATTTCTTGGTCAATATAAGTAGATAATAAAGGGGTAATGATACTCACAATAGAATATGAAAACATAAATACAGTGTCCAAAACACCCAAGAAGAATGATGCATCTGGGGCACTGTCAAACATGTGATGACCATTCCAATTCTATTAAAAATAATAAATTAAATAAGCTACAATAAAAAATATTTTATTAAAAATACTTGTTTTGAATATCTTCAGTTTATACTCATGATTAGTCTAAAACAGGCGCGTAGCCAGGAAAAATTTTCAGGGGGGGATATGCGCCTGGAAAATTTTTCGGGGGGGATATGAACTTATATGTGTATAAATAGATGGAATTTCATCACTAATCCAAACATTTCGGGGGGATATATCCCGATATCCCCCCCCCCCCGGCTACGCCTGAAGTCTTAATCCCCAGTGGGAGTTCTGTAACTTAATGTAAATTTTTGGATTCAAATAAAGTTCGTGGGCTCGGTGCCGGGGGTATGCCCTTGGTCCGGGGTGGCCATCCAGGTTTTCCCTGGTTGGCGTAAACCGCCTTCGGCGGTCGCTCCCCCCCTGTGGGTGCTTCCCCTGGCTACGCCCCTGGTCTAAAAAATGATAAGTTAAATCATATTTTGTATTTGGCTTATTCTAGACAGTACCAAGGTTAACAGTACTGGCAATTATGACCTGCAGACATTTCTTCATATTTGCAAAAGAACTACAAACTAGACTTATTTGCAACTTTGGAACTGTAAATAGCATGTATGAACTTTCTTTAAATGATTCCGCCACAAGTACATTTTGGAGACCAACTAACAAATTAAGTAAGAAAAAATTTTCTTTGATCACTACGTAACTGTCACTGGATAACTTTGCCATCCAAAAGTTAACCATCACTGGATAACTTTTACTTGTTGTAAGAAATGTTTGTATGCATTTCTGTAGATACTGGGTTAGCAACAAAGTAATTACGTTTTCGTACATAAAATTCAAACAAATAAAATTTTCATAAAGTTTTTCATTACAAACAAGCTGTGCCTACACACAGGGTTCATATTTGTTACATTTTAAAGCAAGTACTTTACTGGTTACATTTTTCTTTCGTTTATGAAAGATGGCCACCCTCTTCCTTTTTTTACGTCTATCCTGCTTCGAGAACGATATTCAAAATGTCCTGAAATTGATTTTCAGGTATTCGACAGTGCTCTATTTTACATTAAGAATTTCACGGATATCTCTTTTTTTTCTTTGAGATCATGCGGGATATGTGAAAAGAACTTTTTGAGCACCTACCCCCTAAAGTTGCAAATTTTGGAAAATGCTCTCTAATCTAGCACTTATATTAAGAAACTCACATACATGTCAAATTTCATATTTTTAACTTCAGTAGTTTTGACCAAGCAAAATACTCACATATGGAAAAACTTAATTACTTTGTTGCATACACAATATAACATGCATATTTACAAAAATAGAAACATTTGCTTGAAAAACTAGAAATTTTACATATTCTTTTAGTATAACTAAGTTTTCAAACAAATCCCACAAAACATTCTGAAAAATATGACAATATAACCTATGATACAAAAATTTGAACTTTAAAAATATTGAAAAGTCACGAGAATGTACAGTAAATAGTAGTACTTTTCTGTTATCCACAATCCAGAGACTTGATGATTCCACTGCTCCCCCCTCCTCTTCCAGCAGAAGCCTATGTTCAATATGCAATATTTTTCTGTTCATGTTGCAACCCGGTTGCATTTATCTGTGAATTACATTGCTACGAGGCTAAGAAGAAGGGGAGATTTCATTTACTTTAATTATATTTCTAAGTGTGAAGTTCGTGTTTTGGTTACATGAATATTATATTCTATATTTCAAGTTATATAGGTAAGGATTTAGACTGAAAAATGCCCAATGAAGCTGATTTTATTCCTTTTTTGTAGAAATAGAGCATTATATGTGAAAAGAGAGGGATAGTTTGACAATGTGAGTACGTTCCCAAGTTGGAATAGGTCACTAAAGCTAGCGATCAATGAATATCTTGTTGGCATGGCATTGGATTACAGCAACCTCGATGGGCAACATGCTACAAGACATGTGACCCGCGATCTACGCCAGGGTTTGCATTTACTCAGATTTTTTAATAATTTATCCAAATTTTGTTGAGAGTGATGCAAAAAATTTAAACACATAATGGTTTTGTATATGCAAAAACTCATATTTTTCAAGATATGGGCATTTCTGTGAGCCACTTTTAACAGACTTCAGCACGATCCCTGTATGTGTTGTGGAATGATGAAGTTTACAGTTTTTGAATTTGAATTATGGAATGTTGTTTGTGTTTAGGAAGTAAAATTTCTGTGTTATTTGTATACTGAATGTCGATTTTCTGTAAAACTGTAATAAATTCACCTTATTTTAAGATGTGTTGTTTGTTAATCATCAAGAGTGAATTTTGGTGAAACATCGAAAATTTTGTGAATAATATTTAACATGCCAATGTTAGGCTCAAGTTCTTAAGCATAATTTGAATGCTTTTAAATGGATTTATTTTGTGAAAAAGGCATTTTGTTCATGAATAAAAGCATATGTCAGCCATTAAAGAGGGAATTAAATAGGAAATTTGAGGTACAAATCTTTTGTTAATTTAAATACTTATTGGTTACTTTAATGTATATTGGGTTACAGATGAGATTTTTATTGCTCTATGGTCCCGTATTTATATAAAGGTTTTTATATGTTGTGTTATTTTTTGTGAATTGCTGCCAGAATGAATTGTGATGAAAAACTGTAAATTTTTAAGGTTTGAAGAAAGATAGATAATTTTATTCAATATATGGGTTTGCTTATACCAATTTGTAGAATTTACATAGCATTTTTAGGTTAAATATGAATTAATAGATGGAATAATATAAATTAATAGATGGAATTGAAAGATATGAATAAATAGATTTTTGAGTTGTTTGTGATAAGTTTTGATTTTATTCTGATTTTACTAGTGCTATTTTTGTGTACTTTGAAGATATTGAAATTGCATGAATCTTGTGTGTGTGTGTGGGGGGGGGTGTTTAGGGGTAGGAGGTAATTTGTTTATTCTACTGTTCTTCTATTTTTAAAACAGTGTTTTTAACATTTTGATGAAAATCTTTTCATATACATTTACTGAGGAAATATATTTTAGTATTTTGTGTCTTTTGTAGATTTTTTTTTTAACGATTGCTAGCCTCCCCTTGAGACAGTGTTTTGTTTATGTTCATTTTATTTTTTATTACATCTGAAATATGTATACAAATACTTTAACAAGGTGTTTAGATAAGTATATTCTAGTTTTACGTTTATTTTTACTCATATAACTACATTGTTTAGTGAGAAAAAAAAGTAGCTAACAAAGCCCGCCCTTACAAAATTGCCCCCCAAAATAGGGTTTTTTTTTGTTTTGTTTTAATAGTAAAGTTTTTTTTTTCCAATTGCAACATTCATACATGTAGTGGAATTGTTGTGTGTGAAAGTATTCTCGCAGATAGAAATAATTATTTATGTGAAATATGTACAATTGAAATGCTTGGGGGAGTGTTTTACAGGGGTAGAAGTGTGATAAGGAGATAATACGCAATTTTTTACTGTAATTTTCTAGCAGCTGGTTCAGGCCCCATGTAACATGGCAATAGTCTTTCAGGCTCGGCGACTATCAAGAACTAATGACTATCACTAGCTATTTTACATGATCAACAAAGCAAACTCAAATAATTTTAACAACGAAATTAAAATTGCACATACATTACACTAACAAAAATAAAAGAAAAAAAAAAACAGAAAAAAAATCAAAATTACTACAAAACAACTCAAAAATCTTAACTAACAGTCTCTTTTTAATCTAAAAAACCTTCAACTCACTGTACAGCTAATCTAAAATGGGCAAACGGTGGCCCATTTTTAACCTAAAAAACTTCATTGGATTAAGGAACCTAGCTGTACAGGTGATTTAAAATTAGCATGATTAAAATAGCGCATAAATAACACTAACATCAAATTCACTACAAACTACTCAAAAATCTGAAACAACTCAAAAAGCTTACATTAAAAAAAAGTATAGAATACCTTATTTTCCTCATTCTCTATGCCACCCTTGCAACTCACTTCACACATTCCTCCATCACCTTCAGCGGCTTAATGTACTGCTATAACTCACGCTATTTCCTCCTCTTTCCCTTGCTAACATCAGCATACTCATACATACCATATCACTGACATCCTTCCTTTTATTAACTATCATATTCAAATGACATTTGTAACAAACATACATACTTTTTATTAAACCAACTTTCATACACCAGTCAATAACACTTAACTATTTTAGCATATAATGAAATGTAGCATGATACACAACATGAAAATATTTCAAATTCCGAACATCTATTCCAGGGACAAAATTCCCTGAGACATCTTATTAACTTGCAATAAACAGCCCACAAAACTATTTAAAATTCATAAGGAAAATTAAAAAGCGACTCAAACTGCTTTATCCGAAACAACAAATTCCCATTCTTCAAACATTAACACTGCATTGAAGAAACGTGCATCTTTTCTTCTGGTTGCTATAGTCATTTAGCATTTGCTGACACTATTTATCGCTTCATGCTTTTTGCCAGTTACAGCCACAATCGTAAAAACAACATAAACAAAACAACATACCAAGTGTTAAATTTGGTCCATTATTTCTTTTAGTATTTTATAAGTTTAGAAAAGTGTTATGCTTGCTTGAAACAGCAAGAATTACATGATAGAAAAACTGGATTGCACATCAGAAACTCAATAATTGACATTTCTCTTTCATACTTATTTCTTTTTAAACAAATTTTAACTCATATTATATATACATTTAAGTGAAGAAATCGATCGTCACTGTGACGTGATGTGATTAAGTACTTGATGTGTGTATCGTAATCGTAATGAATCGTAAACTGTAACTGTAGCTTAGCAGAATGTATAAATACGATGAATCTGAGGCCAGAATGGCATGCTTATACACACTGCTGTATTTAGTCGATTTTAATAAATTTGTGATTGCAGTATCGAGTTCTTATTTATACCACATAACATGGTGGCAGCGGGAAAGTAGACTTGGTGTTTGAAAACATTCTTATGGAAGTGAGTGCGGCGAACTCGTGAGGGAAGCTTGTTGGATTGTATTTGGTAAGCAGTTTGTTTTTGGTGTATATGAATAGTTATGGAGGCTTCTGCAAAACTGCCGTTTACTTTTGAAATGAATGGAAATCTCGCTGCTAATTGGAATAAATTTAAACAGTCTTTTGAGATATACTTGGTAGCATCTGAGAAGATTGCTAAATCTGATAATATTAAGATTGCACTGCTATTGAATTTAATGGGTCCTCAATGTTTGGATATATATAATAGTTTCGAATTGACAAATGAGGAGAGGGTGAATACAAAAGTTGCAATTACAAAAGTTTACTGAGCATTTTGCACCTAGGAAGAACACAGTTTTTGCAAGGTATCGATTTTTTAATTGTATTCAAAATGAAATGGAAACTGTTGATGAATTTGTTACTAATTTGAAAGTTTCAGCAAAAGAGTGTGATTTTGGTGCACAGGAGTCGTCTTTAGTACGGGATTTACTTATAATAGGAGTTAAAGATTCAAGTATAAAAGAAAAGCTGTTGATTGAAGCTGATTTGAGTTTGGATCAAGCAGTTGATTATTGTAAGGCAAAGGAGATAAATCTTTAGTTTGTCTGTTATAATACTACTAAGGCAAAGGAGAGCAGCGATAGAGAAATTAAATTAATGAATGAAAATAACAATGCCCATATTGATAAAATATCAAGTTCCAGGTGGCAGGGGTTTTTTCAGTCTCAGAGAGAGGGGGACAGGCAGAATACAATAGGTAGAACTAAAAGTTATGATGAAAAACCTCTGAAAAAGGTTTGTGGAAGATGTTTGTCTCGCCACGCGTTTGCCCGGCATTCGGTAAAAAGTGTTTTAAATGCGAAAATTTAAATCATTTTTCAGGTGCTTGCAAAAATAGAGCCGTAAATGAGGTAGGCGATGAAAATGTCGGGATTGAGGATGCTGCTCCAGAGTTATTAAATTTTGATTCTGAGGTTCTGGACATTAGGACGGAATGGATTGGAGTTAATGGAAAAAAAATATTGTTTAAAATAGATTCAGGTGCACAGGCTAATATTTTACCACTCGATAAGTATAATGTGGTTAAAGGTGATACCATGTTGTGTAAAACGGAAAAGAGCTTGAGATCATATACAGGTCATCATTTAAGGGTAGTTGGAATGTGTGAATTGAATTGCAAATATGGAGGGAGGAGTGAAATTTTGCAGTTTTTTGTAGTTAACCAACATTCAAGTGCTTTGCTGGGATTGGCCGCTTCTGGAAAATTGGAAATTATAAAGCACGATAATAAGCAGCAAATTGATATGGTGGAGTCAGCTAATATTTTTGAGCAGAATAAAGACGTTTTTGAGGGAAATTTAGGTAAGTTGCCTTATACTTATGATATAAAACTATCTGATCATGCACTGCCTAAGATTGCTGCTCCTTGTGTTATACCACATGCTATAAAAGATAAAGTCAAGGCGGAGTTGGATAGAATGGTGAAGTTGGGGGTTCTTGAAAGAGTGAGTGAACCCACTGAATGGGTTCATCCCATAGTTATAGTGCAAAAGCCCAATGGAGAAGTAAGAATATGTATGGATCCAAGAACTCTTAATAAATACGTCAAGAGGGAACACCATCCCATTCCGAATCAAAGTGTCTTATTTTCAGAGATTGAGGGTGCTCGATGTTTTTCTGTATTAGATGCGTCGAATGCATTGTTACAAATTCCATTGTCCGAAGAATCTAAAAAGTTATGTACAATTGCTACTCCCTTTGGAAGGTTCCGGTTTGCAAGATTACCATATGGACTGGCTTCCTCTCCTGAGGTGTACCAGAAGACTATCGAGGATGTCTTTTTGGGGGTGAGTAATATTTTAATTTATATTGATGACATTTTGATATACGGCAAGACAGAGGAGGAACATGATAGAAAATTAAAAGAAGTTTTAGATAGAGCCAGAAAGTGTGATTTAAAATTGTCTAAAACTAAAAGCAAAATTAAAGTCTCTTCGGTAAACTATTTGGGCTATAATTTGTCAAGTGAGGGTATTAGTGTGTCGGAGGATAAAGTTAAAGCAATCTTGGACTATAGAGTCCCCACTGATAAGGGTGAATTGCAGAGATTTCTTGGTATGATAACATATCTATCCAAATTTGTTCCGAATTTATCTGATAAAACTGGAACTTTGAGGCAATTGCTTAGTACGAAGAGTGAATTTGTATGGTCTGAAAATGAGGCTAAGGCTTTTGATGAACTCAAAAAATGATTTAATAATGCTCCGGTACTTTCCTTTTTCGATTCTAATAAAAAGTCTGTAATTTCTGTTGATAGTAGCCAGTATGGCTTGGGAGCGGTTTTGTTACAAGATAATCATCCAATAGCTTATTTTTCTTCGGCTTTAAGTGATACTCAACAAAGGTATAGTCAAATTGAAAAAGAACTTTTGGCCATTATGAATGGATGTAGGAAGTTTCATTATTACATTTATGGGAAAAAGTTTTTGGTAGAGACTGATCATAAACCTCTTTTAGGGTTGCTGCAAAAACCCACAGAGAAACTGTCTCCTCGATTGCAACGAATGGCTCTTGAATTGTTTAAATATCAGTTTGATTTGGTTCATGTGCTGGGGAAGAAATTGTACATTGCCGATGCACTGTCCCATAGCCCTTCTTTAGAGGAATTTCGGGCGCCATTTTTAGAGGGGGATGCTGCTACAGTTTATACAATATTAACGACAAGTGATGATAAAACAAATGCGATTAAACGGGCACTTCTTCGCAATCCAATAATGCAGGACTTGAAAAAAATTATCAAGGAAGGTTGGCCTAAACAGTACAGCTCAATATCCAAAGCTCTAAGGCCGTATTGGGATAAGCAAATGAACATAATGATCTTTTATTTGTTGGAAATAAATTAGTAGCACCTGAAGCTTTGAAAACTGAAATGCTTCAAAAAATTCACATAGCTCATCAGGGTGTTAATTCGTGCATTAAGAAAGCTAAAAAAGCAGTTTATTGGCCTGGTATGACAACAGATATAAAAAATTATGTTTTATCTTGTGTTACTTGCCAGTCTACCCAGAGAGCTAATGTTAAACAAGAACTTATGTCATATCCTATACCCGTGCGTCCGTGGGAAGAACTGGGAATCGACTTTTTTTACAGTAATGGTGAACAGTATATTTTAATAGTTGATTACCATTCAAAATTTATTGAAGTTAAAAAATTGACATCCATAACATCCGAGAATGTTATCATGAATGTTATCATGAATGTTATCATGAATGGAAATCTCGCTGCTAATTGGAATAAATTTAAACAGTCTTTTGAGATATACTTGGTAGCATCTGAGAAGATTGCTAAATCTGATAATATTAAGATTGCACTGCTATTGAATTTAATGGGTCCTCAATGTTTGGATATATATAATAGTTTCGAATTGACAAATGAGGAGAGGGTGAATTACTCTGTGGTAATACAAAAGTTTACTTAAGCAAATCTTTCATACACATGGCATACCAAGGAAAATACATACAGATAATGGCCCACCATTTAACAGTGAATTGTTTTCTAGATTTGCTTTCGAATATGATTTTGTCCATGTAACTTCATCACCATATTATCTCAGGTCCAATGGGACGGTCGAGAAAGCAGTTGGGTCTATTAAACTAATCTTGCTTAAAGCTAAAATTACCAAAACGGACTGTAACCTTGCACTGTTGGAATATAACAATACCCCTAAAGATAATTTACCCTCGCCTGCTGAGATGTTGATGGGGCGTCAACTGAGAACTTTATTTCCTGTTAAATCTAGTCTTTTGAACCCAAAGTTCCCTTCTAAAGCTGTAGTTAGGAAATTACGTGATAATAAGGAGCGAAGTAAAAAGTATTATAACAGACAAACTAAAGATTTATCTCCTTTGCAGAAAGGCGATCAAGTTTATTTACAGAGGGGACATCGAAGGTGGATTCCAGGGGAAGTGTTGCAGAGACATGATGCACCTCGATCTTATCTGATACAGACTCCGACAGGAATTCTGAGAAGAAACAAAGTTCATCTTCGCCCAGCCCGTAACCTGAGCAGTCTAGCCACGGATTCTTTGCTTCCACAAGTGGCTTCGACATTGACTTGATCTGGTGATTCTTCAGTCCCACAACAGGAAGCACTGGTTTCGCCGTCCCCACCCCCGTTACCTGAGAGGGAATCAACTGTATTGAGACCTGAAGCGGCTTCTGCAAGTGGTTCGCTTTCAACGGCTTCTGAGCAGGTGTTACCGGAAAGACCAAGGCGCACTGTAAAATTTCCGGCGAGGTACAAGGACTATGAACTTTATTAGATTTGAAGAACTTTTTAATTTTGATGTGAGGCTTTTACAGTTTGGATCTTTTTAAAAGGGGGGAGATGTGGCGTGATGTGATTAAGTACTTGATGTGTGTATCGTAATCGTAATGAATCGTAAACTGTAACTGTAGCTTAGCAGAATGTATAAATACGATGAATCTGAGGCCAGAATGGCATGCTTGTACACACTGCTGTATTTAGTCGATTTTAATAAATTTGTGATTGCAGTATCGAGTTCTTATTTATACCACATAACAGTCACTGCATCTCATAGGTTATTATTGAAACTAAAATTTGAGTAAAGGGCAGAAACCTATCAAAAGACATCTTATAATGTGTTTCTGCAGTTGGTGTGATATTTTTTATGAACTCCTGTCAAAGAGAAGATTTTTTTATAACAGGAGAAATGATGTTACTTGCATTTTTCCATGTTTTATTTCACTTTCAAGGCACAAAATTGCCTATAAAAATTGAAATTTAGCACTATATTTTATTTTTTGGAAGAAAATAACTCTTAATCTTTTTTATTACAGTTTTTAAATGCAGAAATTTTAAATGATCAATTGAATGATGTTTCATCAGACAAAAGAGTGATTTTTGTATGACTTGATTAAATAGTGCTTCTTTGTTTACATTTTCAAAGTCCTGAAAAATTCTAACATCAAATAACTTTTTTATGTCCTTTAGAGCAGGGTTAGAAATAAGCGGTCGTTAGTCATATTTTGCACCCAGAAATTTAAGTTTGATGACCATGAAATAATACCTGGTCGTCATTTTTTACGCCTAACTTTTAAAAAAACGTTCTTAGCAAAGCATACTGATCAACGGCAATTGCTATAACATACTTGACACATTTGGAATTTTACGAAAGGTTTATCAACCCTTCAAACCATATTACCTAAAAATCACCCTTCAAACCATATTACCTATTCAGAATAAGTCATTATTATCAGAAATCTCATTTATCTAGGGTAATTTATCTGATTTTGAGACCCCAGGCTAGTGCCTGGCTTATCCATGTGATAGTCAGGCTCTGTTTTTGCCATAAACATATTGAAATGTTAGATTTGTGTTTTATTTTAGTAAAATTATTTTTTCCCCTGGGTTTCATTTGTTTGCTCGTTTCCTTTTTTCAGGGTTAGAATTTAAGATGTTAAAGTGAGGTGCCAATGGCACCTAACTATTTTATCTTAGTTGCCAAAATGATCTACTTAGGCGTAATTTTGAAATTATTTATTGCAGTCATTCAAATATCAAATCATAGCCAAGTATGAATATTGATTAAAGTTGGTAAATATACACATATACATTAATAACTAAATAATGAATAAATTTATTATATAACAAAGGAACTTTTTAAAAACTTGATTATTGGAATTTGTATGTCATATTTCATACCATCAGATTTCAATTGCAGCAACTTTAAAAATTTGGAAAATTTACAAAAATTAAATTGAAATAAGTGTTTATGTACTTTGTAACTGCAATTGAGATGTTGACGAAGGCATTCTTAAAGGAAAACATCTATGTAAATTTTACACATAATGCATAAAGTTTGCAGGTTTGATTGTCTAAATTTTGGCAGGAAAAATTTCTGCAAAATATATGAAAATATAATACTGATTAATTACTTACAGGCAAAGACCTATTTAACAGGGGGGGGGGGGATTTTCATTACTAAAATGATAATGATACAGTCTTTTCGTGAAGAATTCTGCTCTTTTTCTATTGTTTGGACCCCTCCAAAATATTTTTTTTGGTACATGCCTGCTTACAGGAAAGAATTGCCTTTTTTCTTTTGGAACTGAAACATCAGTAATCTCGAACAAGAATGGCAGGATATCGATGCAATGGTGAACACACAATCATATACATGTGCCATGTGCACCTACTGCAGGGACAAGAATGAACAATGAAATTCGAAATGCCTCAGGTGGCCTCAGAAGAGTAGTTCCCTAAATGATACGTTGTCATAGGCTAGTAATAATAATTATGATACAAATGTTAGTGTTCTGTTTTTCATTTTTCTAGCTCGGCTAAATCAAACTCTAAGAAGGCTCAACTGAAACTCCTCCCATTAAAGTGGGCCGCCATGGGGCCATACCGAACGCCGTGCAACAAAGTAAAAAAAAAAAATTATGCCTGCTGATAAGGAAACGGAAAATAGGGTTTGTAGAATGATTGGCAATAAACCTTTCAGAAGACCCAATGTGTCAGGCACGTTATAGCGATTGCCATTGATCACTATACTTTGCTAAGTAAAGAATTTTTTTTAAAATTAGGCGTCAAAAATGACGACCAGGTATTATTCCATGGTCATCAAACTTAAATTTCTGGGTGCAAAATACGACTAACGACTGCTTATTTCTAACCCTGCCTTTTTTTCCCCTTTAAGGCTAGAGCTCAGTGCCTTTTTAGCTTGGCGATGGCGCATGCCACATGACCTTGCATGCATGGATGGCACAGAGATCCTGTATAGAATGCAGAATTTTATAAAAGAACAGTATTTTACAGCTCACACTTTAAAAAAAAAAATATTGCAGTAATTTTATCATTATTATTTCGTTTGCAGTATTTTCCAGCATTTAACATTCAACTTATTTACTTTCGTACTTTCACATGTACATATTTAGTAAACAAACTTTAATTAGTATTCGTACTAGGCTATGATTTGATATTTGAATGACTACACTACATAATTTCAAAATTATGCCTAAGTAGATCATTTTGGCAACTAAGATAAAATAGTTGGGTGCCATTGGCACCTCAGTTTAATATCTTAATTTCTAACCCTGCTTTAGAGTTCTTTTGCGTCATACTTTTCTTAAATTGTATGCTTTCAACATGTCACAGAATTTTCAGTCTTTTTCATTCCAAAATTAAAATGGTACCATCAGTGCTATTTCTTTTACTTGTTATGCATTTGGATTATCGTTTGCCCGTACATATGAAATTAATTTACAGATTTCATCTATTTTATTTTCAATTGAGATAAGGCTGAAAATATTGGACTTGTGTATTTTATCCCTATTTGTTTTGGTAAGTAATTAGACTAATTATTTGTCTAACCCTTTTGTGCCAAAATATTTTTGCGACTTTCTTCGATTTTTGCTAATTCCAGCAATAGTAGATAAATTTCTGATTTTAGCTTCTTGAACAAGGGATAATTTCTTTTAAAACCATTATGCATAAAAATTGAAATGTCAACATCCTACTTCATCATGCTGAAATATTTTGAAGTTCAATACTCGTGAAAAAATGTTTACGACTGATAGTGAAAACGGAGTCCCAAAAAAGTGACATTAGGGATAAATGGGTTAAACATGGTGATTTCTTAGATTATTATCATCAAAATATCACTCCATTCGAAATATGAAACATAAATATTCTAAAATTTATTATTTATCAATCAATTGATGTTCAATGGAGAGAAATTCTGGTGTCACAGAGCAAAACTTCTATGTTCATTAACTGTAAATCGGGCAGATTCTCAACAGGCCAATGTCATTCTGTTGATGCGGTGCCACACTAAACACTTGATCCTGCCCTCCTGCTCAAAAATACTGCCTAATATAATGTTTTAAGATTTTTCTTAATAAACTACTCAACCTTCTAAAAATTATTTTTTAAGTATATCATTTTTTATGTATATTTTTGTAAACAGCTCCTTTTAAAACATTTGATGTCCTTTTTCTGATTTTCTTCTAAAATATTCCAAATAGATAATTTATGTAGAAAATAAGCTCAATACTGGTATTACAAACATTTGTACTCATAGAAGATCCTAAAAGTAACTTTGAATATGCTATTGTTTCATTTTTGATTTTTGGAACTATCAATACCTTTTTTGGACCATTTTAAAATATTGACCCTGTAGCAATATTTTCCAGTAAGTAAACCCTTATTTTTACAGTTGCTTTTGAATAAATGAAATATTGTTTAGAAAAAATAGGATGTATACATCTGACCAATAAATGGATCTCATGCAAATGAAAGTTATAATACAGATACAGTGGTCTGATAGCATGCAACAAATAAGACTGAAATGCCAGTGACCCTGAGTGACATGTTCCTTTAGCCATTCATATTGCAGCAGGGTGGCTGATGGTGCTGCAGCTACCCCTGAAATGAGTAAACAAGATATGGTAAAAAATTGCATATCTGGAAAAATTTGAAATCTTCCCTTGAAAAATTTGAGGTTAAACTAAGGGCCTAAACCAAACTTATTATTTTTTTAATGTACATGTATTTCCAGCTATAAAGATTTCGAACTCTATGATTTCTTTTCTGTAAGTTATCTGAAATTATTATTTAGCATTCCAAATTTTCAGTTTTCAGACCCCCCCCCCCCCTGAAAAAAAAATCCTGGTTATGCTATTGTATTGCAGTTGCATTTTTTACTAGAAAAAATCAATTAATTTTAATTATATACAGTAGATTCCCTCTCAACTGGCCTAATTGGGACTGGGGGTGAGCCAGTTAAGCAAAATTCTGGTTAAAGTAGAGAATGAATATACACTGCGTGACATTGAAAATGCAATACCAAGAAGTGGTCAGAAAATTATGCAAATTTCAGGGTAAATGCACCTTGCTGAGTTATGCTAATGATGTAAAATTGGCAGCTCGCCAGTGCACATGGAAAAAGATATATGGGAAGGAACCGGTAAAACGGACAATTTTTGTGAAAGTATTGCTGCTAGAGAAATTGTCAAAGAAATTTTATTCTTGTCTCAGAGGACACATATAACCAGAAAATGCCAGTCCGCCATCAACGAAGGCAGTTCCAGCAGACCAACCATTTTACAAGGGGCATGGTGATTGGACTGAGAAGGGCAGGTTGGTCCATTCGGCAATTCTCGGCAGACACACACCTCGATGTGTCCACTGTACACCGTCTGTGGCGAAGATGGTTGGAAGAAGGAAATGTGGCATATTTAAGGGTGCCGGTGCAGCCAGAGTGACGTCAGCATGCGTGGATCGACCGACTGATCCACCAACAAACGGTGGTGGCCCCACAAGCTACTTCAATCTCCATTCTGTGACATGTTCAAAACACCTTGGATGTTCCTATATCGACCAGAACCATTTCCCGCCGATTGGTTGCTAGTGGCCTGCCTCATGGCGTCCGTTAAGAAGTCTGTCATTGGCTCCACAACATAGATGCCAACGACTGCAATGGTGCCAGGCTAGAGCGACATGGATGACAGAATGGCAGAGGCTCGTGTTCTCAGATGAGTCATGCTTCTGTTTCTCCAGTGATAGTCGCCGCATATGAGTGTGGCATTGACATCGAAACAGGTCCAATCCTGCGGCAATTGCAAAATGCCCCACTGCACGACAACATGGCATCATGGTTTATGGAGCAATTGCGTATGACTCCAAGTCAGCTCCCAGCTGGCCCTCCCAGCTGGTGACATTCCCCCTACCTTCAAACGGTTCCCAACACCCAGTATGAGCAGGGTAACGCTCGACCGCACACTGCTGGCATCAGCCAACATGTTCTGCAAGGTGTACAGGCACTTTCTTGGCCACCGTACTCTCCTGATCTGTCGCCAATCGAAGACACCTTTTGCAGACCCTGCCACTAACCCATTCAGAAGACGAACTGTGGCAAATGGTTGACAGAGAATGGAGAAACATTCCTCAGGACGCCATCTGTACTGTCATTGACTCAGTACCTAGACGTGTTACTTCGTGTATCGCTGTCCATGGAGGTCTGAGAACCTACTAAGACAACGCTGCTCTCCCTCTGTATTATGCATATTATTTTGAAATAAAGATGACTTATTTCAAACTGCTAATTTCTAACTGCTTTCAAAAAGCTAAGATGTTCACTGCTGTCTCTCTCTTCTTGCCGAGTTTTAACACTTTCTGGACACTCCTTAAAGGTGTTGCATTTTCAATGTCGGGCAGTGTATATATACAAGGTGCCCAATGGCTATTTCTTAAACCGTTAGTCAGAGAAACATAGTTTCATCGCAAAAATGCTCCAAATTGTTTAATCTATTATATCAGAAATAATTAAAGTAAATAAATCAATTCCTATAAAAATTATGAAACTTAAATTTTTATATGGTCCCCCGGGCCTATGAGTTAGTGCTGTAAAAGTAACGACAAAATGAGTATCCGTATGTATTAGTTACTTAGATGTTCGCTATTCGTTACTAAGTATTCGTTACTCGTTACTTTTGTTACTACTAATAGAATCGGTAATAGGATGGAAAAAACACTCAACCAAAGAGCTCAAAGAGCAAAGAGCATGAGAGATAGGCTCAAAGAGCATGAGAGATATGTTTCTAAGCACGAACTTTCCAAATTTTCTATTGCCTCGCATTGTTGGAATTTTAGGCTCAAAGAGCATGAGAGATATGTTTCTAAGCACGAACTTTCCAAATCTTCTATTGCCTCGCATTGTTGGAATTCCAATCATCGTTTTCAGTTTTCTAAAGCTAAGATTTTGTGCACTCCTCAGTCTTTGTCCCATCTGGATTTTTTGGAAGGTTTTTCCATTACCCAGCACTTAGAACGTCTTGTGAACGATGGTTCTTCCGTTCCTTTCGTTCATTCTACTTGGAAGCTGCTGTTGTCAGTTTCTTTTCACTTTCTTCGTCTACTCCCCCCCTTTTTTATTTATTTATTTATTTATTTATTATGTGTGTACATATGTTACTGTCTTCCTTTAGGTTTATATATATATATATATATTAAAAAAAAAAATTGTGTTCTGTTTGTTTTGTTTTGTTCTGTTTTCTCTTTTTGTGTGTGTGTGTTTGTATTCGTGTGTTCCTTTTTTATTATTTATTTATTCCTTTTTTATTTCTGTATTTTTGTGCTTCTTTCCTTCCCCCCCCTTTTTTTTTTATATTTTTTCCTCCCCTCTCCGTGGTTTTGTTCGATTTTTCTTTGCCCCTTGTGGCAACATCTTGCTTGTTTTTCTCTTTTCAGTTCCCTGTGTTGCTTGCAACGAAGGGCTTGGACTGACGAAGGCCAAAACAATTTTTGGTTGAAACGTGCGTATCCTCTTACCTATAACATCTTATGTGTGTTTTTTACAAAGTTTTTTATTTACGTTTTTGGTAATAGGATGTTATATAGTGCCCCATAACAACACATCCGGGACAGTGTTGTTATGGGTATATGCCGCCCATACATAAACCCATAACCAAAAAGAATTTTTTTTAGCGAAGTTGTACAAAGTTGTATTTAGAGCTTATTTTCTCTGATTTACAGATTGTTTTTATACACATTTATGGTTTTATACAATGCTAAATTATCCGAATTACTGAGTGCACATAGAAATCTTCCAAAGACATATGCCATTCTTTTTTTTTTCTCAACCCCCCCCCCCCTTTTTATAATTCTGAACGCTGGTTTAACCTGTTCATTCTTATCATAAAAAGTGTAAAGGAAAGCTTGTGACTCGTGTTTTTTCTGGGAGCGGGTTCTCGAATACTGAGATCCAGGGATTGGGCCACATATATAAAATTCACAGGGCAGGGGATCTCAGTATGATATCAACTACTTTGCATCTCTAAAAGCATAATATCTTTATTATTTGTGAGTTCTTATTTCATATCAAAAACTTCTTTTGCTGGACCATTTTTCGAAGTAAATTAAAAATTACCATATTTTAAATTAAAATTGTTTTATTCAATGAGAATTACCTATTTTTAAGATATTTCCAGTTCTATTTCTGCACTTTTGGGATGAAAGGGGTTAGCCCCTTCTGTGGGTGCATATATGAGAGCATTCTTTAAACAAAAATTATCACTCCTTTCATACAGAAAGAATGGTTGCACCGGTCTATGCGTATTCCATGAGTTCATGGAATAAAATGTACCATAAAATAGGGCAGATGGCCCCCTAAACGCCGACATTTTAGAAACATACTGAACTTCATTGAATTATTTTAATACCAGTGGCTTACGCATTAGTGGGCATAGAAATCCCGGGTCGCTCACAATTTTTTATATATTTTTTAAACAATTACTTAAAAAATGTGTTTAGGTTTCCATGCTAAATATTTTTTTTAGTTCCAAATAATATTTTAAATAATAAAAATGTGTGAATTCGTTTACTTTATAAAAATATATTTTTTAAAAGGTGTATTTAAATAATTTGTTATTTATTACTCATATTTCGATTCTAGCTAAAAAAAAAAGAAAAAGTTAAGTTCGCAATCCTGCTTCGGAACCACCCTGATTGCACCACTATTTAGTACCAAAATGTTAGAAAGCCCGAAATTAGCACCCCTTACTAACATGCTTCTCTTATATGTATTGCTCCTCTACAATTATAAGAACACCTCCTTCCCCCCCCCCCCCGCAAAAAAAAGTTCAACTGCGCATAAGAACATGCTATACACCGGATCCTATCCTCCCATTGTACGACCCATATCAATAGAGCAGCAGATAGTATATCCATCTCCATAACTGTAACGATACATACGGATTCTTCCAAACCTCATCAAAACGATACCATCCGGCTCGGCACAAACGAATTGCAACCAGAACATACTACTACTCAAATACCGAAACTGATTTTTCCCTTCAAACAGCGAGAATCCATAATACTTCCGGTACCTAGTAATGGAACGGAACATACTATTACTCAAATACCGAAATTCATTTTCTCCCACCCGCAGTCTTGTATTCGAAGTTCGAACCTGGTCGATCCGAAATGCACACTTGAAAGTCATTTTCCCCCTTGAAACCGCGATCCGATATCCAGTAACTGCCAGTAACAAATAACAGAAGATATTAGTACTCGATTACTGGAACCTGTTCGCCTGGCAGTCTGTATTCGAAGTTCGAAGCTGCTCGATCCGAAACCTTCGGATCGAGTAACGATATCAACCGAAAAGTAACAATTCGTTACTTCGAGTCTGAGTGATTATCCGTATCTTAGTACCGAATACATGCAGTTTGCTTCAGCTCTACTATGAGTTATACTTAGAAAAACTTACTTTATACAATTTTATGCACAACAAAAAAGAAATCGCCCTTCTACAACCAAAATTCACCGAGTTATTGAGAAGCACACATTTTGACTTACTGTATTTTCCGGCCTATAATTATCTGTAAAAAAAGTTTAAAATTTTAAGATGAGTATTATACACCCCTGCGGATTATCTTTTTTTTTTTTTTTTTCCCCCCTCCCTGAAAAAGTTTTAGTACAGAATTTACAACAAAATTCAATAACAGATGGATCCAACAAAATGCATCTTCTAATTAACATTAAAATATTGAGTTCTTACTAAACTGTAAATGCTTTTGAACATTCTGTTTAAAAAAAAAAAAAAAAAACTTATCTATATTATTTTTTGTTAGAGTGAAAAAATATCGAGTAACATACGTAATTGTAAAATGCATTTTTGCATAAATACTGTCCCAGTTTCAAAATATGTTGTTTTAATTGCAATGCTGTATTGCGTGAAACTTGAAACATTTTTCCTCTGCACTTTATCTATAATCCATCCATAAATAAATAAGCAGCTTGCGAAAAGACAGCTGAAAAGAATTAATAAATAGCAAGCATTTCATAGTGTGGATAGTTCTGAAATAAAATGTTTGTGCTAACAAACATTTTTAAACATCTGCTGATAAGCCCTCTTTTGGGAGGGGGAAATCAGTCAGACATCGCAAGTGAGACAGCTGTTTTTGTTTGAATGCTTCAGAGCGGATAAGAAAAACAAAGCTGGAGCATCCAGTTAAAACCAATAAAAATAATTTTCCTTATCAAGAGAACTTGCTAGTGTTGTTTATTATATTTTCTTTTATGATGTATGTGTCTAGAATATTTACAATGTACACACACAGTGCCCGCACAATGTACGGGCTAATGGCGGCAATGGCACTAGGCCTCCTCACATTGCTCCTGTTTCTTTTTTTTCCTAGGTAGAAAGGGGGGGGGGGTGAGGTTTAGAAAATAAGCTATTTAACGTAAAATTACTATTTTTATGCCTACCGGAAAAAGGGACAGTTTGGCAGTCTTCTCTTTCTCTGTTTAGTGTATGTGAAAATGTAACTGAAAAAATAAATGTTTTTGAAAAATATGGATAGAAATAATTAAAGTTACTTCCAGAGATATTTAATGTGTATGCACCGTGGCCCATGCAGAGCCTAGCGCCCGCCCCATACGTTTATTTGGATGAGTACTAAGTGAAACAATATCAGATGTACCCATTTTGACTGTGAATTATACGCCGCTGTGTACTATCTGTAAACATTTTCTTTTTTCTTCACTGAAAAATGTGCATGCAGATTATATGCTGTTGCAGATAATAGGTAGGAAAAAACAGTAAGTCACTTTTCCACGTCTAAAAATGTCCCGTTACAGCAAATCATGGTAAAATCATACAGGAGGATGCATACCCCATGTAAACACGGTGACAGTCGCCAACCATTTTTCACAATCAGCAAAGTTAAAGTATTTTAACACATTAAAATTGCACATATATTCCGCTAAAAAACATTGAAACAAAATACACCATCCATATTTAACCTAAAAAACGTCTACAAATTCAGTAATAGACAATTTAAAATGAGCAAACAGTGGACAGAAACTAAAAAAGCTACAGTGGATTAAGCAACCTAGTTGTACAGCTAATGTAAACAGGGCAAACACTGGCCCGTTTTCAACTTAAAAAAAAAAAAAAAAAAAAAAAAAAAAATCTGTGTATTAAACAATCTAGTTGTCAACAACCTCATATAAAGTCAGTATGATTAGAATAGCACTTACGAAAACATAAAAACATCAAATATCAGTTTAAAATTCAGATTAAAAACCTTAAACATTGCAAAGATTCGTTGAAAAAAAAAAAAAGCACTTACCTTTCTTTTTTTAATTAACCACTCAGAAATGTCCCTAACACACACCAGCTTATAATGTAAAACCAGCATGCTTTCTTTTATTTAGTTTTATATTGACACTATATTTCAAACAAATGCACACACCAGCTGATAACGTAAAACCAACATGCTTTCTTTTATTTAGCTTTATATTCACACCATATTTCTAACAAACACACACACACATTCTTTTCATACAATACCATAGCATATTTCATTCTCTTCCATCCATAACATGAAGCAATTTCAAATTCCTAAACTGATGATACGATGGTGCCAGAACGATCACCAAATGAAATGTAAACACAAACATTGATATGTAAACAGCACCAGATACGGAATATAGTCCCAAACCATTAAGGGACCATATAAATCTTGAAATTTTAAATTATAGGTTATAAATTCATTTTCTGGCATAATGCGAAGAAAGAAGCAAAATTAATTTTAGAATACAGTAGAAGATCTTTATAATGCCAACCTCGAAACGCAAGGTTTTGCATTATATGGATCATTCACTTATATCATTAAACTTCCCTAGTAAACATATTAAAATATAGCTGGAACACATAAATATAATGCTTAAAACTTTTTTTAAATACAAATACTACTTTAAAAAACAAAAAAAAGGAATTTATTTATTTACAGAAAAAAATAAATTGAAATTACCAAAAGCATTAAAGTTTATTTGTTAAACAATATATTACTTTTGATTTATTTTAGAATTTGCAATCTCTCAACAAATAACTTTTCTTGCAGCCTTTGAACAGGTAATAATTTTACTTTGGTTACACAGTCTTGTGTTTCTAGGAATTTAAAATATTGATCTCTAATGGAAATTTCTTCAGATTCTGAAAGTTTTTCAACTTTCTCTCCAGCATTTGGTTCTGTTCCAGAATTGTTTTCTTCTTGTTTTGAAACAGAGGAAATTATTTCAGCACTGGTCAAATGATTAACAATTTGTGACTTATCATCCATTACCAAATATTCAAAAATGTTTTCTTCATGCAGGTTTGCAAACTGAGTACATTTGTGCATGCATTTTGTGCACAATGCATTAGTTCAGCAGTTTTCATTTTAACTAATGATGGCTTAAATCCAGTTCCAAAATTTAGTTTTAAAATAGTGTTACATTGAGAAAACTCTCCCTTCCCTACTTCTCATAGACTGTTTAAAAGAATTTTACTGTCAGACTGTTTAAAAGTATTTTACTGTCAATATTGAGACAAGCATATCGTCGGGCGGGGGCGTGTGCCCCCCCCAACTTTGTTTAGAAAACCATTCATTTTAAAACCTTTCTTCTTGCCAAAATTAAAGAAACATGGCTATTTTTATTTTAGAATATGCTATGTGTATCCCCTCACCCACACACACACACACATTAAAAAAAAAACATTTTGATGATGCTGCGTATGATTTAGGAAGCCAAGTAATGGCTTACGATTTAATATAAAACAAATCAATGTTTTTAATTTACAAAGAGAAATATAACTAAATAAATAAACGTCTGTTTGGGAAGTCAATGGTAGAGGAGGGAGAAAGAGAGTGGTTCTGTAGTGGAGGGAAAAAGGGAGAGGTTCCTTGTTTTTTTAAAGTAAACATTTCTTCCTCTTCGACCCAGCCGGCCAGCTGTTATGCTGATAATGCATAATGCATGCATGGGAGAATAATTGTTTATTTTAAGCTTGGCATGTTGTGGGATTTATCTAATGTCTCAAAATTAATTCACTAGGAAAGCCATAAAAAAAAAAAAAAAGCAGATCGTAGAAATTTCTTAATTGTGATTTTCTCTGTTTACATCCGCAGTGTTAATGCGGTTTATGGAGAATTGCGGTATATCGATCTTCTACTGTACTAATCTTTAAGAAAAGGGCTTATAGTAAGGCTCTATAAAAATCAATCTGGGATCAGACTTAGTAAATCGTACAAATGTGTAGCAGACAGAACACTGAGTATGCTACGCGAAGTACAGGAAAAGTTTTCTACATGGGTGCATACTTGCATTGCAGCCGAAGGAAGCTATACTTTGAGCAAATATTATGCTAACAGGATTTGTAATATTTTAAGTTTCTAAAATGTATATATTCGTACGTTAAAATGTTTCATTTTCTAATTTAATGTTTCATGAAGTGTTTTATTCTCTTATTTTTGTACTTTATGTTATTTAACACCAATTCATTTAAAAACTCTTTAAAAAAATCTATTTTCAGTATAAGCTATATTTTTGTTAATTTATTGGATACACATAGTTAAACGTTAATCTTCTTTAATGCAATCTACGATTGTAAAATAGTTGATGAAATTGCTAATAAACATTGCAAGGCTCAAAAACCATGTACATTCATTTTACATACAACCCCTAATTCAGATCTTGAAAAGTACTCTAACTTTAAGGAGCTGTAACTTCATGAATTTTGATCGTACAGGAACAAATTTTTCTTTATTGTGCTTGAAATTGTATAAGAAAAATTTTTCTAAATATAACTAATAGAACCGGGGGACCATATAAAAATTTAAATTTTGCAATTTTTATAGGAATTGATTTATTAACTTTGACTGTTTCTGATATAGTATATTATGCAATTTAAAGCAGTTTTGCAACTGGAACTATGTGTCTCTGACTAATACTTTGGGAAATAGCCATTGGTCACCGTTAGCACTAGACATCCTGTATAAGTAACTAATTGATTGAACTGCATTATAATAAATGCTTTAACTTATTACAAAAGTTGTATACACCATTAGGAAGAAATCTTTAAAAACATCAGTCTTTTTTTTTCTGAAGTTCAATAACTTACAGCACAGTTTAGTCATTTTCTTTTTAAAGCATCACATCACTGGAGGAAGCTAATGCTTGTTGTTCTACATAGCATAAAGCCTTTTCCAGTGCTTTTGCTCCATCTGTATGTGATTGACTGAGATAGGTGTAATTCATTGTCGGAAATTTTTAATTTTTTGTATTTTTAAAAACTTTTTCTTTCTTTTTCATTTAAGTCAAATATGGCCAGTTCAGAGCAGTCTACAGTATAAGAATTCTATGCTATTTGCTAAAATCTTAAAAACAAGACTTACACTGTCAAACACATCCGGGTACGATGTATTCTCAGGAGTCCATGTTTCAGAAATAGTTGATTTAACATTGCTAAATGTTTTTCGGGTAGCATGAAACAATGCATAGCTGCAAGGAAATAACAAAAAACTTCATATGCTTTCATATTTAAATTTACAAAAATTGCACAGAAGAGTGAAAACAATAGGAAATGCTAGTGTTCCAGAACTTAACATACAAACAGCTTCAAGATTAGGTGGAACTTGCACAAACTGACTATTAATGTATATAGAATTAATTACACAGGCTGCAATAATTTAGATGCAATGTGCAAATATTAAAACACTAAAATATCCCCAATAAAATTTTTAAATATCAAGTTAGATAATTCAAATACAGTTGGACTGAGCCATAATGAGAGATAATTTATCAAAATTTTGACCCATTCAATTGTTTAAAAACATGAATACTGTTGTACTGAATTTATACATCAAACCTGTACTTAATCACGAAAAAAAAGTTCAACAAGGAATAAGAGTAGAATTCAAACCCACCATCTCATAAAAGAAAATAAACAGTTGAGTACCCTGTCTGGAAAACCCCATTTAAATGTCACTGCAACTTGCTCATAACATACTTGAAACAGATTGCATGTCTAACAATATAAATACTTTTGACTTTTTGTTTCATTAAGCAAAAAATTGTAAAGATACTTAGAAAAAAAAAGATTGAAATGAATACTTTACTTTTGATGTTAAATTGCAGTTATTAAATGATACTGCAAAGTTTCAGTTCCGTTTCCCTTTTCATTCACTGTTACAGATAACTGTTCTACTCATTACAAGATAAACCCAAGTAAACAAATTTTGCTTCCCAAGTGATGAAGGGCCTGAAACCAGTCTGAGAATACTTGTTAGTGATTTCCTTGGAAAGCCTATTTACCAACTTAGATGATTAACAATTATATAAAAGAAAAGACAGTAGGAATGAAACAACATCCCATAAAATATTTCAAAGGAATCTGGCTTGTATTCACATTACATCTGAAGAAGGGCACCAAAATTTAGTGCATCCAGCCTAATTAACTTTTCTTCTACAGTAATGTTGAGAAACACATCAAAATACAGCCAGACCCCAATTTACTGAATTACCAGGACCAAAAATGTTATTCATTAAATCAGGGGTGATTTGTAATATTGGAGAAAACAGAAAATGCAAAATTTCTGCATTTACCTTATTGAAAATCCATAATAAGCAACTACTAAAAAATATCCATAATTAGAAACTGTACTTTTTAATTGATCAGCTAATGATACAGTAAGTACTTATGCACTAATTAGTTTTAAATTTCATACTGCACCTGCGATGTCTAATAATGGGCTGCAGCCTCCCCTGTTGAAAATTGCTCGTTACAAAAAAGCTGGGTGGAATGCAGAAGTAGTGTCCATGTCAAATGAAGACAATAATGCATCCTTTCTAGGTACCATTATTGTTTTAGCTATGTATTAAAGAGAAACATCAGAGCTTTGGATGAGATTTGTGAATACGTTGCATAGTTTTCTTAGTTCGGGTAGTTTTCTAGTCGATGCTGATAATTTAATGTTATGGATAAATGCTGAATTATTGTCTTGAGGTTCAAAGTTATAGCATTTAATGCAGTTTATTTTGGTGAGTAGAAAAACGGTTGAATACAAATGAAGTATTTTACTCTATAGAGCAGAGACATGGATTATCAGCAAAACAAATGAAAACAAAAATTTTATTAGCAACAGAAAGATTTTTAGAGAAGGTAAGTGAAAATATCCAGATCAGAAAGCAAATCAAATGCAAGAATTTTTTTAATTAGTTTTAAATTTCACTACAGAAAAACGGGTATAAATTAACTCTGCTTAATTAGCTGACTTAAAGCTGCTGTATTCTGCATCATAACTTCAAGTGTGAGAGTTGTATTACACATCATGAAACCCATGCACACACAAACATCCACAAAATATATATATATATATATATATACTATCACAACAACATAAGGAAAAGCAGCAGCCTGGAAAAAATTTCCTGGAAATAAAACGCATATTTTGAATTTAAGCAATAGCACGTAACTGTAAGAAACATTTATAGCGAAGTTTTTAAAATGATATTTGATTAGGCAGTTCAACATAAAAGCATTTTGTTTACACTTATCACTGATACTAAGTGAAAATAAGGTATTCATAAAGTATTAACTTAATAAGGTAACTTTATATAGTTAATAAAATTTAATTACCTAAAAAAGGTTAAGCCGAAAGCTCCAACATGGTACTTAGTCCATTGTGAATTTTTTCGGTTTGGTAGACAAGTAGATGTTAAATCATCAGGTACAACTGAATTGTCCATGCTGTAATTGCTTTCCACGTTTGTTACTGTTCGACGAGTAGCCATTAAAATCACTATCAAGATATACTCAACACGAAAGGAAACATTGTTTACAACGACTAGAAATTAACGTTCAACTAAGGCACGAACACTGGTGCATCCGTACAGCCATCCAACTCCTTGTATAAAAGGTAAACAAACTGAAACAGCTGGCCGAGATCGACTCAAATGCAGAGGATGATTCAACATAAGGAAAAACCGGAATGAGTCTCTATAATCATTATCTCCTCCAAGTTTATCTCAGTAGTCTGAGTCAGAGATAAATTTCTGGGTACGCCATGAATGCTGATAAGCAAATGTTTTAATTTTATTGAAATTTATAGTAGACACGAAATTGTTCATAAAAGTTCATAAGTCAAATATAGTTTAGAATCAATATATATGGACTGTGGGTGGTAATATATTCATCACAACCCCTTAGCTATTATGCTTCAACTAACTGTATTCTGGTAAATAATGTTTTTACGAATTTATTAGCTCAGTGACATAACAGATAGCAGTGGCATATCCAGAGGGTGGCTGATGGGGCTGCAGCAACGCCCCCTAGAGAGGAAAGCCGTGGGGCTTACTTGTGACGTCACACTGAGTAGGTAAAGCAAAGCGTTGCCATTGGGTTTTTCCTCTCTCCTGCAGCGCGGGAGAGAGGAGAAACCCAATGGAAACGCTTTGCTTTACCTACTCGGTGTGACGTCACAAGTAAGCGCCGCGGCTATCCTCTGTAGGTGGCGTTGGCTGCAGCCACCCCCGAAATGAGAAAACTTAGGATATAGAGAAAATTATGGTATTCGTCAATAATTTTGAAAGTTTCCCTGTTATCCCTATGGCGTATTTGAAAGTTTCCCCTTGTTTCAAGAATTTGAGGTTCAGCTGCTGACCTAAGCCAAATTTATTTATTTATTTACTTTCTGATGCGTGTTTTTCTAACTGCAAAAATTTTAAACTCGATTTATGATTTTCACAAATTTTCTTTCGTTCTTTTCTTTTTCATTCTGATTTTTGAGTTCCAGCCATCCCTGAAAAATATTCCTGGCTACGCTACTGACAGAAAGACAATAGAGATTCTCTCCAATATATATTTTTTTTAAGTAACCCCATACATTCAGTGGCGGATCCAAAAGAAGGCAGAGGGTAGAGGGGAAATCGCCTCTCAACTTAAACCTAAACATTTTTGCTGTAGTTAGAGAGTTTAAATCACATTTGAATCTAGGTTTAACCTGTTTTCTGTCTTCATGTAAAAGTTGCAGTTGAGGCGACTTTTCCTTCAGTGTTGCTTCTGAGCATCGGTCTTTGAATACTCCACTGGAACTCAGTGTTGCCCCTTCACAATTGTTTTAGCGAATTCAGGGACACCACACTGGTCAAAGGAAAGTAATCTTCTTTGTTGCCTTTTACGATGACGAGAACAAACAGGTTGAATACAGTTTCAATATTTAAAATGAAATAATATATATATATATATACATATATATATATATATATATATATATATATATATATATATATATATATATATATATATATATATATATATATATATATATATATATATATATATATATATATGACGGTTTATTGAAAATTATCTGTTACATTACTATGCAGAATGAGAGGAGGGGAGGGGAGACGGGTACGAAAATCCGAGTGTATTAATTAAGCAATTCCAGTGGCAGAAAACTCTCGACCTTCGAGGTGCAGTCGTATTTACGCTGATGATATCACGTGGGTTTCTGAGATATAACTCCGTCTCTCTCATCTTTAATGGAATCACATACATTTGCTTACATGACCCGCATGACGCGTGCTCGGAAAACGTACTCAGAATCGGGCGATCTGGTGTCTGGCAATTAACTAAAAAAACAAAACATAGCTCCAGAGCGCGCGTGGCGCGTATAACAGTAAAGCAAAGTTTACAGTGAAAGTACCCCGAATGAACAATACCCATATAGTGAAACCCAAACCTTTTTATACATACATATACGTCACATTCGGGCAACGGGGAGGTGTCGCTGGCCGGGCGGGCGTCATAGAACCCCGCTTTCCTCCAGGATGGTGATGGGAAGCATGCGGGTCCCGGGGCGAGCCGTGATTCCTTGGGCAGGTTACAGCTGTCGATGGACTGACTCCGAGCCACTACTGCGGTTACATAATTATTTTATTGAACAATTTGATACAACTTCCCGTGGCATTTGCGGCCACACAAAAAGCTCCTCTCTCGGGCTGCGTCAGGCCTTTTATTCACTTTTGAGGTCGTGTCACATGACCTGCGCACATTGCAATAATTGGCCGATCCCAAATCTGGGCATCGGCCAATTATTGCAATGTGCGCGATCCTGTTTTTCCAAGGATTGTTGTGACTTTTAAAACGCCAGATTGACTGGGCGTGGGCACCGTTTAGAAGATCACAAAGGAATTGCAAGGGACTGTGTAGTAGTTGCGGTTTTCGAAAGCGAATTTCCTTAGTTCTCAACTACGCAGCTTTAGAAATTTGGGATTTCAGCAAGCTTTTGATTTATTATATATATATATATATATATATATATATATATATATATGATAACACTCCGCATATATATATATATATATATATATATATATATAATATCGATATATATATATATGCGGATCTTCAAAACGGATAACTTGTTTATGTATCCGCGGATACGGATATGAAAACGGATGATTTATTGTCATATCCGCAGATACGGATCTTTTTGTTTAGAAATTATTTTGAAGAAAACATCATCTTGATGCAATAATTTCATACATAAGGTGTGAAAAAACTACGACGGCGGTAACTTGCTGATCATGTGTAGGGGGAGTTGGGGCACAGTGGTCCGCTTTTCTGCTTTTCATTTTTTCTATCATCAAAAAATTAACTATACAGCTCGTTTTATTTTTTTCATAAGACTCATTAAACATTTCTCTGTATCCAAGATTTTTTTCAAAATATTCTGTGCGTAATCTTTTTTTATATTTATTTTTCAAAAGAAGCTTGGAGAGTGGACCAAGGTACTCGAAGTCTGGGGTACCTTAGTCCACCTTATGGAACACATTGATGTTTCCTTATAGGGCACATTGGACCATGCTATACCAAAATCTTTAGTTATAGTAATACTTGAGAATAAATGTTATCCAATATTGTAATTGAATTATTACTTTTTCTTATTATTATGAAACAAATTACTTTTTTGGATTTGTAGATCCAGTAAAATTAATTTTCATCAGCAAAAGAAATCCTGAATTGTAAAACAAATTAAAAGCAACCACTCATAGAACAAAGTTATTTGGTAAACATTGAAAAAAAATTAAATATTTGGCATTTATCATTAATAATTTAAAACAATCAATGCAGCAGACTCTTGTCTTTTTTTTTCTTTTCAATCCTTTTATTTGCTTCATCTTCTAAAATTGCCTTAACAGGTGTATCAGTAATAATTCGAGAGCATTCTCCTTTTGCTCAACTTTTATTCTCCAAAGTTTTTTTAATTGCTATGTACTTTAGGCTTGTGTATAGTGACTTAAGACGAATAATTGTATATATGTATTAACATAACTGTGAAACATAAATAAAATAATATGTAATGATTGTAATTAAAAACAAAAAAAAAAAGTCTAAAAAGTTGTTTTTTATTACTTGGGGTAGGATGGCCCATGGTCCAACGTACCTTAACTCGAGTGGACCAAGGTACCCCATATTCTTGAATTTCAAAAATATAGTACTATTTTTTTTTCTACATCATAAAAACTAAACTAACTGTAATTAATTATTAAATCAATAAATTTACCTTATAACAGAGATTCAGTTTAGTGCTCCAATCTTAATAAAACAAATGTTAGGAAACAAAGTAGCAGACTTCTAAAAATTACTCAGCAGTGCTAAAATACAACTCATTGAAATAAAAATGGCTCCTTATCACCTTAACAAGTGGTTTCTTTATAGGATTTGTGCAACTATTAGGGGCATTTGTTGATAATAAAATGAAATGAAATAAAATAGCATTTCAAAAATAACTGAGCCTGGTCCACTGTGCCCCTAGGTCCAACGAGCCCGAACTCCCCTATTGTATGGATTAAAAAATAATATAGTGGTTAAAAATCACTTTTTTAATAATCTTAACAGAGCTTTATGAGCATTAAATTATCGAAACGATTTATGAGCATTAAATTATCAAAACTAAGTAGCTTTTCAAATTTACAGAACCTCTTGTAGTCTTATTAAGACAGTAGTTCGAAAAACTATGTGGTTTTGGTACATAAATACGACCAAGTATGTCACTTGAAAATTTTTAGGATGCCTCTTCTCAAGCCGTATTAGATACTGTAGTGAACGATAAACCTCTTCCGGTTAAGAAACTTTCAGAGAAAAAAATATATATCGTAACATGATGGTGTTCTTGTACTGTAATACTATTAAAAATCATGAATAATTATGTGTAAAGACTATAGGCTAATTAAGAGAGGGAAGTGTCTAAGCCCTCTCGAGAAAGATTTTAGCTCCCTATATGAAAATTACGCTTTCTGCAGCAAGAATATGAGATGTAGCCCTTTAGTGGGAGGTAGATGAAGCCAACCACGTAGAAATATTCACTAAGGTTACTAAGTTATGCCAATAGCAAATACGTAGCTTTAAATTTCTAATACTAATATTATTTTAACTCCTTAAGCTTCGCTTCCATCAAAATCATGGGCTAAGCTTTCTCCCTCTTTTGTTATGCCTGCCGTATTTCCAGGCAATAGTGTCCAAATGCTAAGAAACGTAAGAGCGTTTCAATTCTTATGCACAGATTTTTTTATATCTCAATTTACACAACAGATGACAATACCAGATTACTTTTAACTCAATTCGGAGATAGTTGATTTTTAAATCGATGGTAGCAGAACTCAAATACATGTATATGTGATTTGCATTGTGCAGTCTTAGCTCACCTTTTTTACTTATGTTCAAAGAAATCTTTGTTAAGTTTGATAAAATTCTCCTTTAGTGCTTAAAACATATACTTTTTAATGATTCCCTGCTTACTACAAAACACACATTCAGTCAAAATAACCCTGAATGTTGGCTTTTCCTAGAAATGTAACTTTTTTTTTTTCTTCCGCACTAAAAAAACATCCAAAACCTTAAAATGAATACATATGTTGTACATGAACTTATTTTTATACAATTTTCTGGAATAAAAAACTAAGCACTTTTATGACAGCTTTCTTGAAAGTACGACCGATAAAGGGTTAAACAAGAAGATTCAATTAAAAATAATAAACAGTAATTAAGTTTTAAGCAATAAAATTCATGTTTATTTACAAAAAAATTAATATTATAGAATGATTTTTTTTTTTTTGACTTACTCTAAAAAGCCATTAGAAGATTCTGGGATATCCGATAAAACAGCGGATCCGAATCCATGGATTTTTTTTTTTTTTTTTTTGCTCCGATGATTCTGGATAATGTTTTTTTGCCCAGACGGATCCGGATCAGGATATGATCTTTTTTCTTCAAATATCCGCGGTTACGGATATCCGGCACACCTCTAATATATATATAGGATGATTATAATTAAAATTCCAGTAAATCGATCAGAAAAGGAAAACTACTGGACCAAACGCTATCAAACTTGGTAATTGTGTAAAGGTGGTCAGGGGATTTATTATCGGCGGAAAAAAAGTTCAAAAATTCAACACCAGAGGCAAGGACATATTTAAGGGGGGGGGAGGGTGGTTCAGGGCTCCGAACCTCCTCCCCCACGAAATTTTGATTTTTGTTACTAAAATGATTATGATATAGGGTCCTTTTGAGAAAATTATTGCCTTTTTACCGTTTGGACATCCTCCAAAATTTTCTTCATGAGGGGGGGGGGGTTAAGGGTCCGACCCCCCCTCATGAAGAATTAAATACTTCCTTGCCCCTGGTGTTGAATTTTTGAGGTTTTTTTTACGTGGATAATAAATCCCCTGACCACCTTCATTCAATTACCAAGTTTGATAACATTTGGTCCAGTAGTTTCCTTTTCTGATCGTTTTAAAGTGGAACTTTAATAATAATACCCTGTACATCTCTGATACAACATTTTGCTATACTTATCAACTTGAAACTTTTCTGAATATGCTATTGCGTACGCCACTATTATAAGTTTAAAAAAAATGAAAAAAACAATGCTCAGCTTTGGTTAATACGATTTTCATATAATCAAATTAAAATTTGTGCAGCATTTTCTGAGTTTCACATTTCTGAAAAAATGCAAAGATTTGATCTAAGTTTATAAGTATATGTAAGCAGAGCCAAACTTACGAAATAAAGTATCTAAGCAGCAATCTAAGCTCAAAATTTCCGACCGCAGGATATTTTAAATAATCAAACCGATACATTTTGTTTAGCATTAAAGTAAGTCTACACGGTGGGAGTCTGCCAGGAGGCATGCTTTGGACGGAGCACTTTTTTAAGGGGGTTTTAACGCGTATTCACGTTAGATCTGGAGAAAATCGAATTGAACTCTAGACCATTAGATCGATAGCCGCGTGGAAGGAACGAACGTGGGACCTTCACACTTCAGTCGTCTACCATATTCAATGCCTTATCCACTCGGACATGGTGGGACCTAATGCAATCTATAATTAAAGCAAGTAAAAACTTAAATAGAGATGGAATTTTGAAAATACAGTTTTTTTAGAGATCCTTTATGGGTAGAGATGCGACAATGAAGGAGATTGCTCACCCTGCGCATGCTTAGCTCGCCTTTTTTTTTTTTTACCAAGTTGGGGAAGGCCCGGACTGGCCAGGTCGGCTGGTCGGCGATCGCCGAGGCCCCCCGGCTCAGGGGAGCCCCCCACCCCCAAAAAATGGATAGAGTACTTTATAATTAGAGTAATTTGATATATACAGAGTGACTGCTAATTCATGGTACAAATTTTGATGGCTGATGCAGGGCATTGTAACAATTACATTTTGTATAGGAATGTGTGGTCAAAAGTGAAGCGTCGAAGCACAAACACAGGAAAGAACAAACTATTCTCAAAAGTGAAGCGTCAAAGCACAAACACAGAAAAGAACAAATGATAGGGAAAGTGTTTTATTTTCATAACCTCGTTTACAAATGGAAAATTTATTTACAATATGTGTTCAAAATTACGTCCATCAGCAATGATACATGCTTGACGGCGTCGGTGGAGCGATTGACGAACACTTTCAAAGATACTAGGAAATTCACGCACACGTGCAGCAGCGACGGATAATCGAGCAACGGGATCCTCATCGGAGTCTACTGGAGTGGCGTAAATGTCATTCTTCAAATGTCCCCACAAAAAGAAATCGAGGGGCATCAAATCGGGAGACTAGGGTGGCCAAGAAATGAGATAACAGTGGCCATTCTTGATTGGCCCATACCATGTGGCATTAGGTATGGGCCAAGCAAGAAGTCATTTACAATACCATCCCACAGATTGACACGGTATTGCTCTTGAAACGCATGTGGTCGCGTTGCGTTAGAATTATTGTTTGCGGCAACAATTCCTACACGTAGCAATTGTGCACATTAAATACACCATCTTGTGTAAATGTCGCCTCATCTGTAAATAACAAATGGGCGGAAAAGTTCGGCTGCAGTGATTATTGCTACAGAAACCACTGGCAGAAATTCCTTCGCAGAAGATATTCTTTTGGTTTCAGAGCATGTACACGTTGATAATGGAAAGGGTGCAGACGATTATCGCGTAACACTCTCCAAACAGTGTATTGACTCACACCTTACAGTCTGTGTTCAACAGCTCTTGTACTTGACGCGAATGTAGCAGCCACGATTTGCAAGATTCTTCCTTCAACTGTTGCAGTGAGTACAGTTGTTCGTAAACCAGCGTCGTGTCTGGTAATGTGAAACGAACCTGTTTCACAAAGTTGACGATGTAATCTCTGAAACATTCTGGGATCCAGCATTCGTCTGTCAGGATACTGCTCATAATACATTCGTTGCGCAGCTCTGCCGTTTCCATTTGCTCGGCCGTACATGTAATGCATGTTTGCTTTTTCGGCAAACGTAAAATCTCCCATCACGGACGAAAACTGAAAGGAGAATGGCCTTGTGGTGTCTGCACCTACATTCTAAAACCCAAACTCCATGTCCATGGACTTAACGGACTTAACGGTAAACCGCGGGGCAATGAAGAGCACTTGGGAACGCGCGCTGTTTTGTGAGCTAACCGCGATGTGCGGTAATATGTAACTAGAATGAAAACCGTGTGTATTTATGTTTATATAAAGATGTGTGATTCGTAATATAATTGCCTCTTTTCCCGCTCCCTCATACCCAAACACTCGGAACCCCGTACACCTGGCGACGAAGACGACAACGAAAGTAAGAACAATTTGGATATAGGGCAATGCCCGAAGACGGCTCAAGGTAAAAAGTTTTAGTTTCGTTTATATCAGAAGTAATCAAATGGAGCAGAAATTCGAAGAAATATTAAAGCAGAATTAGGAACTGATTCAGGCCTTGAAAGAGAGAGAAAATCATTCTGCGCAGAAAGTTTCTGTTCAGTTTGAGAAATTTAACGAAGAATATGAAAATTTTGATTGTTTCTTCGAAAGATTCGAAAGTTATTTAGATGTACAAAATGTACCTGTAGATAATGAGATCTAAGGTTTTTATTTCCTCTCTAAGCCCGAAGTTATATCAATTACTTAAGAATTTGCTGGCTCCTGACATTCCCTCTGATCAAAGCTTAGAAAAATTAAAAGATGTGTTAAAACAACATTTGACCCCGAAACCATTGATTATTCCTTCCCGTCATAAGTTTTTGAACCGAAAACAAAACGAGGGGGAAAGTATAAGTAGTTATATCGCAGAGCTTAGATCGCTTGCAATTAATTGCGATTACGATACTAATATGTTGAATATTATGTTACGTGATGTTTTTGTAAGTGGATTACGCGATAAAACAATTCTGGATAGGCTATTTGAGGAGGATAATATTGATCTTGAAAAAACCTTACAAATAGCATTAGCTATGGAAAAAGCATTTAAGGGGGCAAATGATGTAATGGGCCGTGGAATAAATGCTGTGCACATAGGAAAAAAGCAAATGAACAGGAAATCAAGCTCAGTACAGAAGCAAGACAGATTTATTTTGTTCCCGGTGCACAGGGACAAATCATACTAAAGACAGATGCAGATTTATTTCAAGTAAATGTAATTTTTGTTCTCGAATTGGCCATATCCAGAAGGCCTGTTTTGCAGCAAAAAGGTGGGTGCGAAGCCGATTGAACAAAAATAGGTTAAAGAGGTTGTTGAAAACGAAACTCCAGTTCCGTTATTCGCTTTGAATTCAAGTGAAGGGACAGTAAGCGAAGAAGAACCAAAACGACCGCCAATTATGATTAATTTGAAAATTGAGAATAAAAATTGCTCAATGGAATTAGATACGGGGGGAGCGGTCAGTGTAATGAGCATAAGGAATTTTAGGAAAATTTCTAATAAGAAAATTCAACATACTGAAATAGTTTTTAAAACGTATATAAATGACTCACTGGTACCTATGGGGTATGTCACAGTAAGGGTTGAATATAAAAATCAGATTTTGAATTTAAACTTATATATAGTAAAAGAGAATTTGGACACCATTCTCGGTCGCGAATGGCTTTATAAAATCAATTTGGATTGGCATGCTATTAAAGCTGTCAGGGCTACAAATAAGTTGAATTTAAATGAACTTTTGGAAAAATATAAAGAAATTTTTGATAATACTCTAGGTGAAATAAACAACTACGAAGTCAAATTAGAGCTTAAACCTGACGTTAAACCCATACTTTGCAGGGTTAGGTCGGTGCCATTTGCGTTAAAGGGTAGAGTTGAAACCGAAATTGACAGACTGGAAAAGGAGGGTATTATAGAACGGGTCGAAAGCTCGGAATGGGCAACGCCGGTAGTTCCTGTAGTAAAGTCAGACGACAGTATACGGCTGTGTGCGGACTATTCGGTAACCTTGAACCCGAATTTAATTGTGCTACAGCACCCCTTGCCAAGATTAGAGGAAATATTTTCAAGTTTAAATGGGGGAAAACAATTCTCAAAATTAGACTTTAAACATGCTTACCTTCAAATGAAAGTTAACCCCGAAAGTCAAAGACTGTTGACAATAAACACGCATAAGGGATTATATGTTTGTAAGAGACTTATGTATGGGTTAAACGGGGCCCCTGCAATTTGGCAGCGTTACAAAGATGGATTATTCCAGGGTATGGAAGGCGTTAAAGTGTTTATGGACGATGCTAGAATACCTGGAAGCGATGAGATGTTACATTTTAAATCGTTAGAGGAATTTTTTTTAAAATGTAAGGAACATGGACTGAAACTTAATTTAAATAAAAGTCAGTTTTTCCAAAATAAAATAAATTTTCTAGGGCATAAAATTGACGCGAACGGACTCCATAAAACAGATGAGAAAGTTTCAGCAATTTTGAATGCTCGTGTACCAAAAGATGTACAGGAGGTAAAAAGTTTTTTGGGACTAGTGAATTTCTATGGGAAATTTTGTAAAGATTTAGCTACCATCGCACATCCTCTTAATAACCTGACAAAGAAAGACGTGAAATTTAAATGGTCGAAGGATTGTCAGGTAGCCTTTGAGCAAATTAAAAAGGAAATATGCTCGCCAAAGATATTAGTTCATTATGATCCAAAACTCCCTTTAACTTTAGCAAGTGATGCATAACCAGTTGGTATTGGATGTGTGCTATCTCATCTTTACCCAGATGGATCTGAACGGCCAATAGCTTTCGCATCAAAAACTTTAACCAAACAGAGCAAAAATATTCACAAATCGATAAGGAGGCTCTTTCAATAATCTGGGCAGTAAAAAAATTCTACTTGTACTTGAAAGGGAGAAGATTCACCTTAATAACTGACCATAAGCCTTTAGTAGCGATATTCGGATCAAAGCGGGGATTACCAGTGTTGGCAGCTACGCGACTTTTACATTACGCATTGATATTACAATCTTTTCAATTTGATATCGTATTTCGAAGTACTAATGATCATGGAAACGCAGACTTCTTGTCCCGATTACCAAAGACCTCGGAAGAATTGGACGTAAAAGATGACATAACAATCTTTCAAATGACCCAAATTGAAACGCTACCAGTCACTGCAAAGGCGTTGCGTCAGGAAACATGGAAAGATGATGAACTGGGCCCACTTTTAGAAGCCTTGCGTACAGGCCAGAATTTACAAGGGAGAGAAGCCCAATATACCATCGAAGACGGATGTATCATGTATGGACACAGAGTTTGCATTCCAAGAAGTACCAAAAGAAAGTTTTAGAAGGACGCTTGGGTATGGTAAAAATGAAAGCAATAGCCAGATCGTTTGTCTTTTGGAATAATATCGACAAAGGTATCGAGGAAGCTGTTAGAAATTGTACCGATTGTGCCAGGCACAAGGCCGACCCAGCAAAAGCTAAAGTCCACTATTGGGAATATCCTAGTAAACCATGGGAACGCATTCACATCGACTTTGCTGGGCCTATATTTGAATATATGTTCCTAGTAATTGTTGATGCGCACTCGAAGTGGCTAGAAGTATACCCGATGAAAGTGACTACAACAAAGAAAACAGTTGAGTGCCTCAGAGACTGTTTTGCAAGATTTGGACTGCCATTTGTTCTCGTTAGCGACAACGGGCCCCAATTCTCTTCACACGAATTCCAGATGTTTATGCAAAGCAATGGTATAAAGCACAAAACTAGCGCATCATTTAAGCCTTCAAGCAATGGTCAGGCCGAGCGCTATGTCTACACTTTGAAGCAATCACTGAGAGCAATGCAACAATATGACGGTAACATTCAACAGAAATTGAGCACCTTCCTACTTCAATACAGAAAAGCACCGAATGCCACAACAAACTATAGCCCTGCTATGTTGTTCCTGAAGCGAGATATTCGAACTAGAATAGATTTGCTTTTGCCTGAACTACAATCGAGAATTCAAGATAGAATTCGGAAGGGTGTCTTTGAATTTAAAGACAGGAAATTTCATGCCGGTGACCCTGTTGCTGTGAGAGACTACAGAACAGCCAACTCTAAGTGGAAATTTGGGAGAGTCGTCAATAAGGATGGTGCTTTCCATTATACAGTCGACGTCAAGGGTACTATAGTGCGACGATACGTGGATCAGAGGAAAAAAAAAGAAAGAAAGAAAAAGAACGAATAAATAGACAACATCAGACATTTTTAATAACGTTTATTGATTTATTAGCAGTTCTGTTGTTGAATTTTACAAAGTAAATCTTCACTTTAGATAAAAGCAATTCAAAAGTTTTCAGTAAATTAGCCAATTCATAATTCTAAGTTTGCATACATACATACATTTCTTTGACTGAACCAAAATTTGAACTTCAGGGAGATATATTAAAATGAAAGTAAAGCAAACCGCTCTTGAAGAAATATATACTTACTTTTGTTGACTATTAATACAGTTAAATTTTTAGTGTATATGCCAAAGATTTAACGATGTCTTCATTTATTATTATAACTAATAATATTTTTTTTCAATTTAAAATTATTTTAGGAATTCTAATTTTGAATAAAAATAACAAGTTATGAAACAGGAACAATGTATAAATTATTTCTGATGAACATGGTATAAATAATAAACTAAACATAATATTAATAAGTTAAATACTCTACATTAAATTACTTCTGATACAAATGCTTTAGATAAAATAATTATTGGCTTTATTTAATGTCTTTCTATTAAGTAAAGTTGTATTTTACACACTAATATATGTATAACTACGTATTAGAAAATTAGTTTAGATCCGTAAATATTGAATAGAGATTGAATAATGTTTTAGTTATATTAAAAAATTCAAAATCGTCATATTTATATATGTAGAGAAATATTTTTCAAAACAGATTTTCAACAGGATGCACCCACATAGAAAAAGAAAGAAAGAAATCACATGATTTTTGATCACTGACTAGTTAAGGTCACAATTTGAGGTTACGATGCTGAACACCCAGGCATTTTAAGGGTTAAATGAGACACCTGAAAGATAAAATAAAAGATTTTAAATTTTAGCAATGGCTTCAAAATGTTCTCAGAAATAATTATTTTTAATCAAGCAAAAGAGTTTTCAACTAGATTTTATATTTTGGTTTCTTTATCTAACTCTTATTTTTTATCTCGCGAGAACTGTTCTTTTGCATTAATAAATGTGTGTTATACTAATTATTGTCAAAAATGTCACTTATTTTTAATTATTAATACTAAACATAATAATTAGTAACACACTTTTCTTGGGCTCTAAAATCATACGTAAAATTAAATGAAACTCTTAAAACTTTATCTAGTTACAAAAGAGCATTAAAAAATATAGTTTTCAATTGGCAATATTATTTATAAATATTATGATGCTTTGTAAATTTCTATGCTTACAATCAGTAGCATGTATATTTTTTAATAATTGCTTTACATTTTCAGAGGGAATCATCTCCCCCCCCCCCATTTAAACACAAGCTTTAGTTTGGCGAGAGCCTAAAGTGAAGCTTTTAAGCCAACATCAAGGAAAATTTCGTCAATCAATCGCTTCCTCAAATACCTCAAAAAACTTGAAATTTTTTTTTCAAATAAAGATGGAAACTTTCAGATTACCCTACATAAACGTATAATCTATCAATTCTAGAGTATATTGTTACGAAAATCGCCAAGTGGGTGTATTTTAAAGCTGTCCAATGAGCACAGTAAACAAAAACAACACTTTATTCCACGATAATACAAGAAATATTAACTTGCACTAACTAAAACTCATAAATAAGCACAACAATAACGCTATTCATATCACAGAATCAACCGTGCGCTTCAAAGTCTATCACTCAACTGAACTCCGCGGAGAGAAATCCTAGCGCTTTTATAGACATGGTGACGTCACCAGAATTGCCGAGAAATTTCTGGAACAATCTTCAAATTGAAATACGGTCACGAGACATGAATTTTCTAGAAGCCGCCATTTGTCGCCAAGGTAGCCAAATTCATCGCCAAGTCGCCAAGATTGTCGCCAAGACTACAGGGCTACTTCCACAGATTTACCATTATCGGAGGACTCCGCTATTATGCCTGTAAAACTAGTTTCACGGCGGCGCATGCAATACGGGAGCAATTTAAGTTTTATTTTGCAAACACTGCTCCCCTCTTTAAAAAAACTGACGACTCGGCAGTCTAATCACACAACATTATGATCAGTAGCACCATATGGAGCTAAACGATTAATATGGATGACTCTCTTTTATGAATTGGGCGACTTCTGGACTCTGTAGATAACATCGTTCAATTTCTTGACAACTATATAAGGTCCTTCCCAGTTCTGTTGCTACTTAGGACTCAGACCTCTCCTTCGTTTTGGGTTATACAGCCAAACTTGATCATCCTCCTTAAATTGGTGATTCGTTGCTTTGGCGTCGTAACGAATCTTCATTCGGTCACTCGCCAAATTGATTCGTTCTCTGGCAAACGAATGAACTCTTTCTAATCGTGCATCTAAATTACTCATGTAATCATTCCGTGAGGAGGGCGTATCACATGGTCGTATAAAAACAATATCACTGGGTAATCGAAGAGGACGGTCGAACAACATCTCTGATGGAGAATATCCGGTCGTCTCATGAACCGCACTTCTGTAAGCCAGGAGGAACAGTGGCAAATATGTATCCCAGTCGGTTTGTTTCTTCGAAACGAACAATGAAAGATGATTCAAAATTTTTCGATTGTACCTCTCGACCATGCCATTGGACTCGGGATGTAGCGGTGTTGTTCGAGTCTTCGTGATTCCCAAATATTCGCAGAGCTCCGAAAATAGTGCTGAATTAAAATTTGTACCTTGATCCGAATGTAACATCATCGGCACTCCGTAATAAGAGATCCAGTTTCGAATGAGTTCTTCAGCTACCATTGAAGCTTCCTGATTTGGGATGGCAATCGCTTCTGGCCATTTGGTAAAATAATACATCAGGACCAAGACGTATCGATTGCCTTTCGGTGTTGTAGGCAGGGGTCCTAGGATATCTAAAACCACTCTTTCGAAAGGCGCGCCAACGTTATAGCGCAGCAAACGCCCCTTGGTTATTATTTTAGGTCGCAATCGTCGCATTCTCTACACCATTTTTCAACATCGGCACGAAGTCGATTCCAATAAAATCGCTCCCTGGTTTTATTTAACATCTTCATCACTCCAAAATGTCCTCCACTTGCACTATCATGAATCTCCCGTAGAAACTCTGGAATTCTGCTACGTGGGAGAATTAATTGCCACCGGCTTGATCTTCCATCATCGCTCTCCCATTTCCGATATAAAACACCATCCTTAAGATGTAAAGAATCCCAAAGAGCCCAGTATCGCTTTGTAGCGGAAATCACTGGTGCGATCTCTTGCCAAGACGGTCGATCCGCGGAATTTAGTTTCTTCTCCAAAATTGGCCTAATATTGGAATCTTCTAAATGTGCTCTCTGTACTTCACTTGAAGCCCACCGATCCACAGTCGTTGCAGTCAAAACCTTCACGAAAGTATCCGTCTCCGTCCCGTACTTTTTCTCGGCGTTCACGCAGTGTTTACAGTCCTCTTTACAAGGTCGTCTGGAGAGAGCGTCTGCATTTCCGTGCGAAGTTCCTTTGCGATGTTCGATTTCGAACTCATACTCCTGCAGCTTTTGAATCCAGCGAGCTATGTGACCCTCAGGTTCTTTAAAATTCAAAAGCCATCTCAAGGAAGCATGATCAGTCCGGAGAAGAAATTTCCGTCCATAGAGGTAGTGATGGAAATGCTCAATAGATTTAACAATAGCCAGTAATTCCTTACGAGTGACACAATAATTCCTCTCTGGCTTACCCAAGCTTTCGCTGAAGTAAGCTATGGCACTTTCACCGTTTTCTGTTCTCTGCGAAAACACGGCTCCTATCCCTTCATTACTGGCATCTGTATCCAAGATAAAGTCTTTGTCAGTCCGGGGATATGTCAAAATAGGAGACGTCGTTAACGCCCGCTTTAGACTAACGAACGATTTCTCGCATTCCTCTGTCCAATTAAAACTTGCTTGGGCTTCAGTCAATTTATGTAAAGGTCTCGCTATTGTTGAGAAATTTCTTACAAAACGGCGATAATAGGTGCACAGTCCGAGAAAACTTCGCAGTTCATGTACCGTTTCCGGACGAGTCCAATCGACAACTGCTTTAACTTTTTGTGGATCAGTCTTAACTCCGTCTGCAGACTGAGAAATAACGTGAAAAAGATAAGTAACTATTACGTAAAAATTTGCATTTCTTCGGGTTTAGTTTAAGGTTAGCATTTTGTAATCTAAGAAGCACTTTACGAATATTATTTAAATGTTCTTCAAACGTTTTTCCCACTATAATAATGTCATCTAAATATACTAAGCAGGCCTCAGACGAAAGTCCACGTAATACAGTTTCCATTAGTCTTTCAAAAGTAGCGGGGGCATTGCAAAGACCGAAAGGCGTTACCTTAAAGTGCCAGATTCCTTGTCCGGTGGTAAAAGCTGTCTTTTCTTTATCTTCAGGTCGGATTTCGACTTGCCAATACCCACTCTTTAAGTCCAACGTAGAGAACCACTGGCTTCCATTCAAATCATCTAAAGTGTCATCTATTCGCGGGAGGGGATAGCAGTCTTTCCTCCTAATATCGTTAAGTTTTAGATAGTCGACACAGAAAAGTGCCGATCCGTCCTTCTTTTTAACAAGAACGATAGGTGAGGCCCAAGGCCCCGACGATTCCTTTATTATGCCACTGTCCACCATTTCTTTAATCAGGCGTTCAGCTTCCTCTTTCTTTGCAAGAGGCAAACGTCTTGTATACTGCTTGATTGGTGGATGATCACCTGTATTAATTTTATGTTGTGTCACATTACAGTGGCCCACATCAGCGTCACCGGTAGAGAATAAGTTTTGGAATTCCTGGAGTAATTTTTGCACTGCTATTCGCTGTTCCTTACTAAGTCCTTCAAGATTCTCCAGCATTAGTTGAAAATGATGACTATTAGAATATCCCTGAGGTCGGTCGACGATATCCACCACTGGTTCACACGTCGCAATAACGGCCCCTTTTTCTACAGTCTTGGGTTTATTGTCCAAATTCAACATTCGAATAGGTATAGCTTCCCCTCTTAAATCCACGAGTGCGGCGGCTACCAAGACCCCTTTTAAGGAGAACTGGCTAGGAAAGTTCGTTACGACATAGAGGAAATATCCAAGGGGTTCCTGAAGTCTCTGGACATGAAATTCAGATCTCGGTGGTATAGTCGTCTTCTCTTTCACGAATATAGAACATGATTTTGGACACTGCTCGCTTCCTGAAAACAAGGGAATTTCCTCCCCTCCTGTCCATATCTCGTTCTTCTCTAAGTCTACGGTAAAGTTAAATTTTTGAAGGAAATCCAGTCCAAGGATACAAGGGTCAGTGATGTTAGCCACGTAGACCCTGTGCCGGAATTTCTTGGATCGACATTCAGTGGATACATCCAGTTTCCCTTGTATCTCTGTCTTTTCACCGGTAGCGGTCTTAATAGAGACGCTTGGAGACGTGTAGAGCAATTGTTCCTTCAGTTTCATGGCGAAGTCCGATTTTAGAAGAGTAACATTCGCACCCGTATCCACTAGCATCAAACAAGGGATGCCACAAATATTTCCTTCAACATAAAGTCCAGTTTCTCCTCCGCTAAGTGCGGAAACTTCCAATTTCTCTTCAGGGGCTTTATTCAGGAAAGGCAGCCTCCGCCCCGCAAGACGCCCAAGACCTAGTTTTCCCTGTTTGGGAGAAGTCACGTCCCATTCTCTTTGCACGTGTCCTCTTTTGTGACATCATCTCCAACAAGTCACGTTCAGATTCCTTCGGGGAGAGCCCCTTTTCCCAATAGCAAGACTATCCGATAATTCCTGGAGTGCCTTGAGTACAGAATCCAGTTTATCACCCTTTTCCATGGCGGCGTTTCCCTCTATATCCACAGACCTCACATGCCTGGGTGTTTTCGAAACGGTTCTCGCAGCTTCATACTATATGCCAGAGCTGAATTCAAATCTTTCGGGTCTACCAGTCTCGTAGAATGTTGTGTATCTTCGTCCCTGATAGCGTCGACGAAGTACTGGGCTGCTAAACTTTCTCGAACATCTAGGGGACATTCCACGTAAGCTAGGCTCATCAATCGCTCAACGTTGGCGTCTAATACCTGTAGACTTTCTCCAGGCCTTTGTCGCCTTGCTTTCAATTCAGTCCTATAAAACTGGATAAGATGGCTATTTCCAAATCGAGATTCGAGGGCCTTTTCGACGGTCGGTAGGTCGTTTAACGTGTCATTCGGTATTCCTAGGAGAATCTCCGTAGCTGGTCCTTGTAGAGCTCACGACGTCAAACTGAGTCTTAAAAACAGTCCAAGATGTTTGGCCGTCAAATGTTAAATGCTTTACAGTTGGTCTAGAATTAATAATTTCTCCACTTGTCAAAATATTGCTTGGCTTCCTCTCAAGATCAGAAAGTCTGTTTTCAAAATCGCTGATTTGTTCTTGTACATTGCTTCGTACTCCCTCGATTTTTTCTTGTACGTCGCTGATCTGTCCTTCCACTTCGCTTCGTACTCCCTCGACTCTTTCATGCACAGATTGTATTTGAGTCTTCATTTCTTCTTGTCCTGAACGCATTTTCTCTTGTAGACTCTCTAGTCCCAAAGACATCTTTGACATATTTCTTTCAGACTGTCTTGACCGGGACGCATATCTAACATCATAGCAAACAGTGTTTCCATTTTATCTTCCATGGCTGCTCTGGTTAATGGCATTCAAACAGATCCTGATCCCACTTCCTGACACCAATGTGACGAAAATCACCAAGTGGGTGTATTTTAAAGCAGTCCAATGAGCACAGTAAACAAAAATAACACTTTATTCCACGGCTCGCACAAAATAATACAAGAAACATTAACATGCACTAACTAAACTCATAAATAAGCATAACAATAACGCTATTCATATCACAGAATCAACCGTGCGCTTCAAAAATCTATCACTCAACTGAACTCCGCGGAGAGAAATCCTAGCGCTTTTATAGAGATGGTGACGTCACCAGAATTGCCGAGACATTTCTGGAACAATCTTCAAATTGAAATACGGTCTCGAGACATGAATTTTCTAGAAGCCGCCATTTGTCGCCAAGGTCGCCAAATCCCTCGCCAAGTCGATCGCCAAGTTTGTCCAAGACTACAGGGCTACTTCCACAGATTTACCATTATCGGAGGACTCCGCTATTATGCCTGTAAAACTAGTTTCACGGCGGCGCATGCAATACGGGAGCAAATTAAGTTTTATTTCGCAACAATATGCAATAGTTTTACTACGTTTTAACTAAAAATAATGAGAAAAACTCTCAAAACAAAGGAACAGTGTTTCGCCAAAAGTGTTCGGATGTCTACAAATTTGGTATTTTTTCAATTAAATTCGTCATTTTAATACATAAAAATTATACGATACAAATAAGCAAACAAATCTTAACAAAAATAAGGTACAGCTGAAAGAATCTTACCTTTATTTTGCTGTTAATAATCTTTTATTTCACGAACTCCTTCATGCGCTATTCTTCTCCCATTGACGAAAGACTCAAAACCGCCTCGGGTGGTAAAAAAAGCTGCTTGTCCAATCAGCCGCTGACTTGCACTTGTCCAGTCTCTTAGGAATAAAGAGTCTCGAAGTTTTTTGTAACTCTTAGGACTTTGTTGACTCTTAGGAATAAAGAGTCTCGAAAAGTTTTTTGTAACGATTTCATCGCAAAAAAAAATCAAAATATTACTTTCATCTGTAGGGCCTTTTATCACATATAGAAAATCCCAATTGTAATTGATTTGATTTGTTGATCAAACCTCCGACTTTGAAGTTATAGTTGCTTTTTACGTTTGGTCTTGATTAAAGGTAATGTCACCTGTTGTTATTTTTAACGATTTTTTTTTAATACAACAAAAGACAGCATTGCAACTGAAGCAAAATCGACACTAAGTACGTGCAGTACGAGTAGGGATGGACGCGAGACGAGAATGGGGTCTGTCTCGTCTCGTCTCGCAGTGGTAAACCTCTGTCTCGTCTCGCGTCTCGTCTCGTCTCGCAAACACTGTGTCTCGTCTCGCGTCTCGCAAAGAAATTGCTGTCTCGTCTCGCGCGAGACGCGAGACGTCTCGCGAGTCTCGCAAAATTAAGGACTGCGATTTCGTTACCATTTTATACTAACTTATTATTGGGATTTTATTGAAAATTAATATTAATAATAACAATTACTTACATATAGCCACATTAGTAGATATATTAATAACTGTATCAGCATATATCGGCATTTGAAGTAAAAGAAATTGAGATTTAATCCGTATATATAATGTCACACCGAAAATATAGTATTTATTTTTATTTACTAGCTGCGTGCCCGTTCTTCGCACTGTAGTAAACGAAAATTTTCCTAACCTGAGTAATTTCAATTAATTCCAGTGATGTGGAATCTAAAATAAAAGCAAAATTATTTGACTCTTGATGTAAAGTTTGCGTCATGAGTATTAACCTGGCATCATTGCAATATAATGACTCAAAAAACTACGTCAGTGTCATTCGCGATCAGAAAAGTGAAAAGCTTAGCGGTTTGCAGAGAACTCCCGACTTTCAAAATGTGTTATTTCTACGTCATACTGTAGTTCTACATCATACTGTTCAAGTTGTAGCATTAAATACCTCAGACACTACATGAAATGGACAACCGTTTGTTTTAAAATAGCTGCGCACCCGCTCTTCATACGAGAAGTAGCGAATATTTTACTAAAATCATATCTGCATGAGACAAAACAGATTTTTTTTTTTTTTTAAAGTTCAAGTAATCTCCTCTGTTGAAATTACTGCGGGATATATTAAAGCAAATTAGAATTACTTATCGTTCAGTTGGTTGTAAGATAACCGTTGAAAAATTATAAACAGAACACTTTTAGTCTTTATTAAAACTCTACTATTTGCTTTAACGTCAATTTCAAGTCTCTAAAATATGTGTAATTTTTATATTAATGAAAACAAGATTATATTAACGACAATTATAATTATTTGCCTAATATTTCCAATAACATAGTGTGTGCATTTTTAGATTTCATTATAGTATCTCAGTTGGTTAATAGACGTCTTATTTTTTGTTTATATTTTAAATTACTGAACAGTTAATTTGTTGACGACTATCCGTTTGTACTTTTCCACAATAATTTTTAGCGATAGTACTACAGTCGTTATGGTCACCCAGTTTACAGAAAAATTAAATCATATTCCCCCTAATGTATATCCAGTGTGGATTTTTTAAAAAAATGAAAAGACATCTAACAGGCGAAGATAATTTTAGAATAGGAACCCAACTGCAAGATAAAATGAAGGGGAGGAAAAAATTTATAAAAGTTTTGCAAGCCGAAGGAAGGGAAAACACGATAATATAAACGAAAAGAGAAATAGTTTTTAAAAAAATTGCTTGCATTTCTTTCCGTCCGATATTAATATATAAGAATAAAAAATGTCATTTTAATCTCCTTAAAATAGGCCAACAATAGGGATTTAACCGCCCCTAGAAAGTTGTTACCAGGGTGGGCGCCCCCCCCCCCTACGCACGCCGCAACGTGCGGGAAAGTTTGAGGATAATATCGTTACAAGGATATTTCAACCAAGGATATTCAACCATATTTCAAGCTACTCAGACTAAGCATCAATGCGAATGCAAGTTGCTCTACTTCTAATCTCTCTCTGATATACCCGAAACCCGATTATCACAGGGGCAAGGGGGGGCGGTAGTCCGGTGCCCCTGAAGAAAAAGGGGGCCCATATATATCCCGATTATCTAAATTGTAAATTCCTATGTACTGAAATAGTAATTGTGGGGAAAAAACTGAATTTCCTCTATAATATAGGTATTACCTAATTGTCTATCACTAGATCAAGTTAGAGATATTTTTTTGGGGTGATAAATATGATTTGATTAAAGTGCAAAAACTACAGTTAACTGAAATGCAATTTTCGAGTACAACAGCGGTCAAAACTGGGTTAAAATGCTTAAAAAGGGGGGGGGCTCAGTAAAGGGGCTTAATGCTTAAAAAAGGGGATAGTAAGGGGGGCCCCAAACTTAATGCCCCGGGCCCCGTCTAAAAGTGGTCAGATTTGAACATACCGTACCGCCTTTCCTATTTACTTATTATTTTTCTTTCAACTCTTCTCTGTTTTCTTTTTTTTTCCGCCTCTTTCTTTATCCTCTCCTTTGTGTGTTTTGTATAACTCTCGTCTGTTCTAATTTTAAATGTTACGTGTTTGTGCGTATTGTAGAGTGCTGATAGTATACCAGGACCGAAAACGAAGGAGACGCAAGTTAAACAGTAGAGGCTTCAGGCAAATTGTCGCTTTTCAGATCGTATTTATGCGAGACGGAAAAAAATGCGAGAATTCTCGCGAGAAATCTCGCGCGAGACAAGACTCTGTCTCGTCTCGCGTCTCGTCCCGCAAAATATTTTCTTTCTCGTCTCGCGTCTCGTCTCGCAAAAAAATGCTTGTCTCGTCTCGCGTCTCGTCTCGCGAGACAATGCGAGAATTCTCGCGTCTCGCGTCCATCCCTAAGTACGAGCTTCCCATGTGGTGTAGTGTCTAAAGCAGGTATGGGCAACCTTTGAGAAGTTGCGGGCCAAAATTTAGAATGCTAGTGAAGTAGCGGGCCAAACTTCAGGATATTAGCGAAGTCGCGGGCCGTATAATTGGGATTTATATGGGATTTTGTATGGTTTATATTGGTTTTATAAAGAGTTCTGGAATGCTCCGCGGGCCGGATCAAAAACCCTGGCGGGCCACATCAGGCCCGCGGGCCGGCGGCTGCCCATATGTGGTCTAAAGTATCATTCCATTACACCTTGGGTACTCTTTCGATTCCCGGTTTGGGCTTGGGTGTTAGCGTCCCTCCCTTCATAGGCAGTACTGTTGGCCACCAGGGCCCTTGCTAAAGGAGGGGATATGGGGGGGGGGTCTCCCACCACATTAACTCTCGAAAAATTCTATTAAACTTGGCAAATTTAGATACCTAGTAGGGAAACATGATAAAAAACTTAACGAAAACTATAATTTACTTTATATTTCTGGTACACTTTCAATATTATGCAAACCCAGTTGGCAAAAGTAAAAAGTTGGTAATATAGTTGATAAAAAAATAAGTAAGTTTGAAAAAAAGCTATATTTGTTTTGGCAGTTTATCGAAATCCCCCCCCCCCCAAAAAAAAAGAAAAGAAAAAAAAAGTCTTAGTAATGGCTCTGCTGGCAGCTCATTGGGTGCTCCCATATACAATAGCCAGGAATTGGGGCCTTAGTAGTGACGAATGCTTTATGAGCAAGTGCCCGCCTTTGAAAAAAAGAAATACGTGCAGTAGTCTATCCTCAAACGATTGTATGAGACGACCACAAGATGCATGAAAAGGTGAAACAGAAATATATTTTCAACACTATTTTTGATAGAGCATACTGACACACAAGGGAAATTAAGAAAATAAGGGATAAGAGAAATTAAGAAAATAAGGATTATAATATTTCATAAGTTGTAAAAATTCTGTGTGAAATCATGCCAACTTCAGTGGTGCAGTCGAGGGGGGCGCGGTGGGCAGGCGCCCACCTACATTTTTTATTTGAGTTAATGGATTCCCCTCCCCAGTTTTTATTTTCAAGGGAGACCCTCAAACTTCATTTTAATTTGTTAGACTTTTCGTTTTGTAATTCTGCCTCAGAAAACAACAAAAAGTTGAAATTTGAAGACTTAAAACCTAAGTAGACTTTGAGACTCAGGGCCTTCCTAAGACGTGTGTGACGTGTGCTGTCGCACACGTGCGATATTGCGAGGAGCGCCGAAAATGAGAAAATATTGAAAGATAATATGATAGTTAGAATGCTATTTAACACGAAAGATAATATGATAGATTATTTGTTTTCACTGCATTTATAACTTTGTTCAACAAATCAAATGTTACTTGAAAGTAGTACAGTAAAGAGATTATGGATCCAAGCACTCCACATGACAGAACTGAATAGTTGCATATAATGAGTTACAATCACTCACGAGTTTACTTCATTGATTAAAGAATTTCAATTAAAACATTTTTTCACAAATATTAAATAAAAGAAAATTGTTGCAGTTAAAAAATGTGTCTGGGTTTTTCTACCTGACTTACTAATATACAGAGTGTGTTTTGTGTTAAGGCAAGCCCAAACGAGGGGCATTCTGTTACAATGGGACGGGTTGTCTTGGGTGGAGGACTTTTTAAGGGGTTCTAACGCATATTCACGTTACATCTTCAGAAAATCACTCAGAATTCTAGATCTTTAGATCGACAGTCTCTCGTAGACCGAATGCGGGACCTTAACTCTTTGGCCATCTACCGTGTTCAGTGTCTATCCACTTTTCTAAATTGAATAAAAGAATTCGCTACGAATTTTGCAATTTAGTAATTTAATGGTGTGTTTCGAAAAATATCATTTGATTTTTAAACTTAAATACAAAAAACAAAAACAAAAAAACTAATTATTACAAGCACTTGAGCCTGCAAACGTTAAGGTACAACCGGTTTTCTTCATGTAATTTGCAAATGAATGAATGTAGAAACAACAAATTTGGAGAAAATGTGCACTAAACAGTTGCTTAATGAATGCGACATAGAAATTTAAGTTATTTAAAAGGAAAAATGATTTACAAAACAACAACAACAAAAAAAAGCTAATTTGGTGGAAAAATCCATTCTTGGCAAAAAGAGCACTTCACAGTTTCATGTTGTAAAATTTCATAGAAACAAAGCAAAAATCCATATAATAAGGGATGTGTACACCCATAACTTAAATACATTGACGACATGGATTTTCGATGCTGTCAAGTTGTCGGACATCGAAATGGGAAGCGAAGACCAGCCTCGGAGTAAGCCTTGTCTAGCTCATCTAACGGTATTTGAGGAGGACATAAGGCACCTACCTATCTGCGAAGCTAGTCCGAAAGCTATTCCATCGTATTCAAGTCTGGAGAATGATTTGGTCATTCCATTCGCTCCAAACCATGACTTAAGATACGGGTTTTCAACAACCACAGCTGGGTGAGATCGTGTATTTTCATCTATCGGAATGAAATCATTTCCAATAGCTCCGGCATACGGGAGGACATGTGGATCAAGGATCTCATCCGATATCTCACATCAGTCAGAGTTCCTCCATGCAACACATGCAGGCCAGTGTGACCACCGAGTGATATCCCAGCCCAAACCATGATTAAACCGCACCTGTAATTCTGTCTTTCAGCTGTATTTTATTGATGGTATGTAATGCGTGTTCCATCCAGATCAGAAGACGCCTTGAATTGCTCTCCAGTGTGAATCTGGAACTGCCTGTGTAGAGTAGAAAAGCCCATCGTTGTCTGGTCCAGGAAACATGTTCTCTTCGACAACATAAGCGGGCCCTCCTCTGTTGTCCATTGAAAGGATACACGCAAATAGTCGCCTTATTTAGAGACTTGCATTGTGAAGGCGTCTTCACACCGTATCAGCGGATATTCTTCTCCATAATGCTACAAGTGATCTGCGACGATCTACGGCCCAGTAGTGCTTCTTTTTCTTTGCAGCGAAAGACCAGAAACGGTCTTTTGCATAAGTTACAGTTCGTGGTCAGCCTGGAAAATGTCTTCTGGACACAGAATCTTCGAATTGATATTGATACCAGAGTCGCTGGCGAGACACATTGAGATGCCTAGCATCACCAGCTTGTGACAATCTCATTTCTATCCAGCTGCCCGCCCTCTACCTTAACGAATCGGGCAAACGGCTTCTCCTAGACATTGCTGGACTCTACTGCCTATTGTCAACGAATCTGCAAACAACTGTAAATATGCAACAGTTACACACGTAATTAAGACAGTCACTGTTTGTTTTTCTCATATATACCTGTTCTTTTCTATAAAATTAAAGTGGTAGCTATCGTTTTTTCATAATTGTTTTAAGGTTCGTTATTATCATTTATATAAACTATGAATTTTATTGTTATGTTTTAATGGTGAGCTTCGGAAAACATGTTGTACCTTAAGTTCTGGTATACATATACATATTTTAAATATACCATAATTCACATACAGGGTGGCCATAATTAAACTGCAAGTGTTCAAGGGCCCTGGAGAGAAAACTATCAGGAATATATTTCAGTGAAACTTGGTATCTACACGTTTCAGAACATGCGCAAGTCAAATATGCAATAAAAAAATCGCCATTTTCACCCGATAGATGGCGATATATCGTGTTTCAATGCTTGTGGACGTCACATATGCAAATTTTAGGTAATAAATAAGTATAGTAATGTAAAAACACAAGGCCACATTGAGTAATGATCAATCATGACTCTGAATAAGAAGGAACGTGCATTGTTAGTGAAGATATTCTATCAGAATCTTAGCAATTAAACATCTACTCTGAAAGATTACCGGCGTATGAAACGATTAAGAAGAGGTCCAATGAGTGTCAATGAGAATAAATAATGGTTTAATTGTTTTCCAAAGCGTCTTTATGAATTGTTTCATTTGTGATCTTAATTTACGTTAATTTTTGATTACATGTTACTGTAAAAATTTAATTACTGAAGCGAATTGTATGGAATTTTGATAAACTGTAAAGGATGTTTTATATTGTTTATATGCCTCTTAGAATGTCACTATGCTCTTTCTATCGGTTTTGGAAGTTGTAAATGCCACTGGTGAGCTTTGAAATACGGTACAGCGCCATCTATCGGATGAAAATGACGATTTTTTTGTTGCGTATTTGACTTGCGCATGTTCTGAAACGTGTAGATACCAAATTTCACTTGAATATTCTCGGTAGTTTTCTCTCCAGCACCTCTTGAACACTTGCAGTTTAATTATGGCCACCCTGTACATGCTTACACATATTATTATTGATATTGTATCAAAAAATAATAATATATTAAGTGTGAGGATGTTGTACTAAAAGTAATAGTCTGAAATAGCTTCAGAATATAACACTACGCTGTTACATTTTCGTTCTACTTTTTTTTTTTTTTTTTTTTTTTTTTTTCCTGAACTAGGGACCAAGGCCCCCAGACTCGCTACGCTCGCTTTTCATATGAGGCATTCGGCCCCTAATCGGGCTTATTCGTAAAAAAGACATAATTTCAAGAGGGAAAACCCGAAGATTGGATCAGATAGAATGTTACTGAGCTAAGCTACACATTGCTTAGTTCTTGCATCTTCATTGGTACATAAAAATTTAAACTTCACACTACAGTAGACCCCCTACCCCTCATAACACGGAAGATATTTTGTTATGGGAATCCGTGTTGTACGGGTCCTGAGCTATACTCCACCTGGAGTGCGGACTCCGCTTATAATCGCTGGAAAAATTATTTGTACTCCTCAGAAACACAATGATATTTAATGTTGCCATTCAAAGGTTATACTAATTAGGAGCTAAAGCGTAATAAAATAAGAACATATGTTTCAGCTGTATTTTTAATAATGTAAAACCTATTGGACACCTTGTGAATTTGCCACCCATGGCGATTTTTCATTATTTGGCGACTTGCGTACATGTAAAGCTAATAAAAGCTGCGGAACAGATAGAATAGCCTGCCACCAATGGCGACTTTTTATTATTTGGAGATTTACACATACTCACAACCTATATTTACTGTTCATTTAAGGTTACTGGAAAACCGTTATCCATACTTTCATTTACATAATCGTTTGCAGATTGGCGTACCTAACACCGCGAATTATACCATCTCGTCGCGCTAGCAAATATCCAAAGTGCTATAATAGCATAGTTAACGCCATATATAACTGCTATATATAACTGCTATATAACTGCTATAATGGCATAGTTAACGCCAAATATTTCTACTGGTAGCAAATAATCCAGCTGGACGAGAACCGGCTTTAAAATAATCTGCATTTTAATTATTTTTCATTTTCAAGATTTCATTATTCTGTTTTGGAAAAACGAATAATCGCTAATTCTAAACTCCTGTTGTCTAAGCGAACTTACTATTTGAAAATTGTCAACTTTGTGTAACAAATTTTGAGTTACTTATTTCATATCACGCTATTCTAGATACTTGGAAACGCTTTGTTGCAAAGGAATGAATGATTTTATGCCAAATCTGGCAACCATTCTGTTTATTTTTTCAGTTTTTTATTAATATCTTCTAAAATAATTCGATTTTCGAAATTTAACTTAGCTCATCAGGTTCCTCGGAATTTTTCGAATCTGTGGGCACCTTAGTTGAAACTTAAATCCCCATGGTTTAGGAGGAAATAGGCCAACAAGCTTTGACAGCGCCAGCGGCCTTTACTTTTTTTTAGAATAGAGAGATACCCAAATTAAATTTCATGCTGTTCTGGAAACTCGCGGAATCTTTTCGCAATTGAAAGATTTAGTTTTGTGTACACAGCTATTCTCATGTCCATGCAAACGATTTATTTGTGAAAAAAAAAATGATAATAAACTGTGTAATCTGGAAAATCTCTTTTAAACGAATTTGAATCCCAATTGTATGACGTCATATTCACTTAAAAAGGGTAATTTTGTCACGCAAATGATTTACTTTTTTGACTCTCGGAAATAAAATGGTGCTGAAAATAGCGAAAAATCGCTTAAAAAGGAGGGAACGGGTAGATTTTCAGATTTTTAAAGAAGCGCAGATTGTTTTCTATATTTACATACATGATCATGAAAATTTTCAAGCGGATCGTGCAAACGGTGAAGAAGTTATTAGGCTTTTTGTGTTAACTTTGTAAATTTCACGCGATTCTAGATACTTGGAAACGCTTTGTTGCAAAGGAATGAATGATTTTATGCCAAATCTTGCAACCATTCGGTTTATTTTTTCAGTTTTTTATTAATATGTTCTAAAATAATTCGATTTTCGAAATTTAAATCAGCTTAGCAGCTTAGCAGGTTCCTCGGAATTTTTCGAATCTGTGGGTACCTTAGTCGAAACTCAAATCCCTACGGTTTAGGAGGAGATAGGTCCAGAAGCTTTGACAGCGCCAGCGGTCTTTACTTTTTTTTAGAATAGAGAGATTCCTTTGAAAGGATGATTGTTTTTCAAAACCAATACACTATAGGACTTTTGTTTCTGTTGTTCTAGCATGCAGAGCTTTCCCATTACCAGCAAGCTTTCCACAATTACAAAACAGATACTGAAAGTGGCAGTAGTAGGAGAAAATTGTTTTACTACAAGAAAGAATAGAAGTTTCTGCCATGCCAAGCCATGGACAGTTGATCAGATGGAACATTGCTTCTTACATTAGCAAACAATTTCATAGAGCTCTGATTACCTAGCTGCAGAAACCCGGTTCAAGTTTTGAAAAGATCAATTATCAACAGAAGTATGGCGATATCAGAATAGTGGCTGCTTAGTGTTAAGAGTAAATGGAGAGAGCTTAAAAATTAAAGAATGAATTTGTTTTTATTTAGTATTTTCACGTTTACCATTAAAATATAACATAGAAAGCTGTGATATTGTTTAGAAAAGATGTGCTACCTCTAAAAAATGTATTCAAGTGTTTAAAAAAAAAAAAAAAAAAAAAAAAAAAAAAGTTAGTTTTGCTCATATCTAATTATCTTTTAGGAAATCGCACTACTCGAGGAAAAAAAAAGAAAGAGAAAAATTGTTACTTCTGTAAACTTTCACAGCTGACTCAGAGGACCGTAAAAGCAGTAAAATAACAAATTGTAAGGCGATTGGAAGAAAGGAATGGGAGGAAGAAGTCTGCTATTGGTCAATGTAACTGGGCTTGGCATCAGGCAGCACAAGAAAAAAGTTTCATGGAGCGAATAAAATCCCGCTTAGTGAGGTCAGTTTTATCTCGAACATCGATATGCACATGTTTCGGATAAGTAACTCAAATCATTTGATAAGGTGTATGAATCATCGCATTATCCGGTGTTTCGTGGCGAATTCCAACAGCTTTCCATCACATAGTAAAAACCCCTTTTGTTCATTGGCATGGAGCAAGCCTCCTCGAGAGGAACTTCTTTTTTATTTTTCTTCAGTTAGGATAATCCATTTTTATTATCATTCATCGGTAATTCGTATTTGAATAAATTATTAATTCTAAGAGCTATGTAACAATGTAATTTGTAATGGTTATTCAAATACGCTCATTGAGCGAAATTAAATTTCTATCTTTATGATTGTAAGCGCTTAACAATTGCTCGGTGGTTTTGATTAAGTCCTCAGAGTTGAATAAAGTATAAAATATAATAATTGCTGCAGTCATAACCAGTAACCAGGGCCGGCCCGATCGTATAAGCTAACTAGGCAACGGTTTAAGTCGCCTGACCGAATGAGGCAGCACTAACCAGGTTGCACGCTTTCTTTTACTCGGTGATGTCCATGGGCGCCGCCAGAATTTTTTACAAGGGTGGGCAAAATGTAGAGCAAACCGCGTGCGCACATACAAACGCTTCATATAATACACGTATGTATATGTGTATATGTATACAAATACATAGATATACACATAGATATACACATGTTTGTGTGTGTGTGTTGTGTGTGTGTATGTGTGTATATCAATGTATTTGTATACATATACACACACACAAACAGAGTGTCCCAAAAACACAGACCTAGACTTTTATTCTTTAAATATTTATCATACACACATCAGGGGCGTAGCCAGAAATTTTTCATGGGGGGGTTACGACTACTGCAACTCACATACATGCATACATGTGTGTCATAAAGGAGTGAAGAATATACATTTTGTATGGCAAAAAATGGGGGGGGGTATGACCCCCCTAACCCCCCCGCCCTTAGCTACGCCCCTGATACACATATATAATAACTTACAAAAATACATTAAAAAAACTAGAGAATTTTATGGCATCGATTGAAATTTTCAGGAAATTAAGTAAATACAAAATTTAAATTTTTATATTCTTCTACAAAAGAAATATTAATTAGTAAGTTATTTAGCATACATTATTTAGTTCACATATCAATGGCTTTTGAAGTGAAAATATCACATCAGAAGATCACGCTTCAGAAGCCCACAAATTACGAACGAAAACAATGATTCCATAAATATTTAATAATTTTGATAACGATGGTTTTGAATAGCCCCTTACCCAGTTTATTTAAATATATCTCTGAGCTTTTTGTTATAAAAAGCTGAAATTTTGTACATTCACTAATTAATGTATGGAGGCACATTTTACTAATCGAGACTTTTTGGAGAGGTTGCCAAATAAAAATTTTAACTTTGTATTTTTTTTTTTTTTTTTTAGTTTTATCGATACCATAAAATTCTGTACCTTCTTTTTACGGTCCGGATACCAAAATCAAAAATGATATTTTCAGATGCGTAGCTAAAATAAAATTTTATCTGAATAACTAAAATTTCATTTCAAGTTTTTATTTTTTTTAAAGCAAAAATAAAGTTTTTCATTTTATGACTGCGGTAGTGCATGCGTAAGATTAGTCTCTAACTTTTTAATGGAAAGCCTTCAAATTTAGCAAAGCTTTCTGTATTTCTGTGTATATTTTCTTCACTGTGACCTGTGTAGTGAAGCGGGTTCAGTGTTAACTCACAGCCTATTTATTGGTCCCGTGTTCGATTCCCAGTGGAAGTAGCTTTCATTTACACTAAAGATGATGCCTACTTCTAGTCTCGTGTTGCACTTTTAAGAGGCGCTGCAGGGGCAAATCGGGCAGGGCGTTCCCATCTCCATCTCAGAATTTCATGATTTTCTTTTACTGTGCTGCCTTACCCAAGGAAAGAACAAATCTGAAATATTTTTGATTTACCTCTTTTAGTTTTGAAGTTATGGGGGGTCAAAGTACCCCAGAGGAGCAACGTCGAATTAATTTAGGGCCATTTTTGCCACTTTATTGTCTCGACTGTGACTGGCTCAGAGGGGCTTCGGAGAATTTTTTCATTTTATCCTATAATATATCTTGCATATTAACATCTCAAATTGAAAATTCATTCGAGAATTGTCAGAGCCCCAAATTAGGCCCCCCCCCCCAAAATACCCCCAATTTCATAAAAAATACAGTTTTAAGAATGCTTTAAATCTTGGCTCTGACGTGATACAGAAAAACTTTTTGCACATATCTTCATATAAAGTGAAACCAATGTTAAAAATTTTTGAAGGGCCCCAGGGCCTCCCGGTACGGGGCCCCAAACATGGTCCTTAGCGCTAATTTACGCAATTTGGAAGTATTGGTACAGCTGAAGCTGACTTCCCACAGGAGAACTATTGACATGGAGATGCAGTATCAACATAGTAGTTTGATATTATGAAAAAACATTTCTTGAAGGTACAACTGTTTCCAAGAAAAATCCCAAAAAAGTACCTCCCTATTTGGGACATTCCACTGGCACGCATGGGGGGGGCATTTCGGCGTTACTTTTAGAAACTTAATCGACAGTGGTAATATAAAAAATTAACTTATTCCTAATATATCTCAAATATATCCTCCATATATCACAAATAGTTATTTTACAGAGGCACTCATAAGAATTACATTACGCTGAATGGGGATCTCTTCAACTAGTGAACCGATTCGAAATTATTTTTCACTTATAGAAAGCTACACTATTCCTGAGTATTATAAGCTACCTTTCAGCATGTAGCATGACTAGTTCTTTTAAAGGGACACTCAAAAGAATTCCAGCACATGACACTATATGGACATCTCTGTAACTACTGAACCGATACTAAAGATCATTTCACTGAAAGCTACACTATACCTGAGTAACACAGCCTAAAATTCATGCATGTAGCATAATTTACAGGAACACTCAAAATGATTCGTAAACATTGTCGTAGCTGTCTCCATTCGCCACTCAAATTTATTCAAATTTTATTCAACTCCATTCAAATTATTGAACAGTGATTCTAAAGATCTTTTCACTGAAAGCTACACTACTCCTGAGTAACATAAGCTAAAATTCATGCATGTAGCATAATTTACAGGAACACTCAAAATAATTCGTAAACATTGTAGTAACTGTCTCCATTCGCCACTCAAATTTATTCAAATTTTATTAAACTCCATTCAAATTTTGAAGGCCCCCAGGGCCTCCGGTATATTTTTTGAAAACATCACCGTTTTCAAGAAAAATTTAACACAGTAATCAAAAAATATATCTTTTCATAATATGAAACTACTATGTTGAAACTACAACTCCATGCAAATAGGTGTCATGTGCGAAGTCAGAGCCAGCTGTACCTATGCTTCGAAATTGCATAAATTAGCGCTAAGGACCATGTTTGGGGCCCCGTATCGAGGGGACAGGGAATTTTTTTTTCTGTATCACGTCGGAGCCAAGATTTAAAGCATTCTTAAAACTGTATTTTTTATGAAATTGAGGATATTTGGGGGCTCTGCCTATTTTCAAATGAATTTACAGTTTTAGATGTTAATATTCAAGGTATATTATCAGATTAAAAAAAAAATCTCTGAAGCATCTCGGAGCAAATCACAGTCGAGAGAGTAAAATGGCAAAAATGGCCCTAAATTCGTCACTCCTCTGGGGTACTTTGACCCCCAATAACTCAAAAGAGCTAGATCAAAAATATTTCAGATGTGAAAGCAACACAAGAAAAAAAATCATGAGATTCTGAGATGGTGATTGAAACTTTCTTCTTTTTTAACCTGATTTGCTCTTGCGATGCCTCTTAAAATGACTGGAAGGTAGAGGCCGCAAAGCTGGGGGCTTTCAAAAATATTTAACATTGGATTCACTTTATATGAAGATATATAACTGCACTGCTCAAAAATTTGAATGGAGTTTAATAAAATTTGAATAAATTTGAGTGGCGAATGGAGATTTACGACAATGTTTACGATTTATTTTGAGTGTTCCTGTAAATTATTCTGCATGCATGAATTTTAGCCTATGTTATTCAGGAATAGTGTAGCTTTCAGTGAAAAGATATTTAGAATCGATTCAGTAGTTACAGACAGAGGCATAGCGAGAGCATGATGATTGGGAGGGGAGAACTATGAAATATGCCAACTCAAAATTTGAAAAATTTCCAATTAGCCTCAATTAAAGTTGCCTGTTTCAAACCACTTTTTACATCATTTCTTTTCATTATAACCCTTTCAGCATCATGATAAAGGGCAAAAATAAAGTTACGTCCACAGTGCAACAAGTTCAGGCAGTGGCATATTCAAGGGGGGAGTAATGTTTAAGATTTCCTTTTTCGACTCCTTCCCTGCAGTGGCGCACAAAGGATTTTGCCTTGGAGGGGGTCCAGCACACAAAAGTGACAGAGAACAAGATAGTGCATAGCATATGGGTAGCCAAATTTAAGCGCGTCGAAAAAAAATTTAAAGCATAAGGTTTGTAAAAAAAGGGGCGGTCTGTTTTAATTTGCACGTGAACGACCGACAAAGATAAGAACTGAAAACCACCTGAGAAAGTGTGGAACATAAATTCTTTATCGTGATACCTATTATAGATTCTTCCGCGATTCAATATAATTGCATGTTTTTCAATAATGTTTTTATTTATTTATCTTTAGCAGTTAAGATAAATAAATAAAAACAAAACTGAAAAATATGCAATTATATTTGGTAAAGTCATAACGTATCAAACTGAAAAATTACCTGCTGATTTATTGAACCAAAGTTAACTCTTTTGGGAGGGGTCCAGTCCAGACTCCCTGGACCCATCCCTTGCGTGCGTCACTGCTTCCCTGCATTGTTTTTTGAATCGAATCGGGAAGCAAAGTATCTAGTAGGGGATATTTAAAACAATAAAAGAGAGAAGATAAAACAATTTTAAGATGAAAAATGAAAACAGAAGAAAGATGATAGCCTTCGTCATTCCGCAGAAAAAGTCTGCGTTCTCTTCGTGATTGCAGCTGGTGATTATGGAATGCTTGGTTGATGATTCACAATACCTTAATATTTTTTATGGTAGATCATTAAATGATTTTTAATAATACTACTGCTAATTATTATATCTTCAGCTTTTTAACATCATATACGGCATAACATGAAACATGCTGCGATATGGCATAGTTTAGCCAAAAGTTTTGCGAGTAAATTGTTCAATATACTTCATTATTTTTTTACACTTGGATACAAAAAAATCCAGGCACAGCACGATTACCCCTATAATAAATAGTCAGTGGTTGATGCATTGCTGTCCGTTTACTTTCTGTTGTGAACGCAAATAAATGTACACATAAATAATATCGATCAATCAACTAATTACATTTTTATGCAGATTTTACTTTCAATTTTTTGCCAAAGCCTTTGCACCTGAAAAACGATAACTCGAATTGTATCAGGTTGTAACGAAAGTTTTCCGCTATATCTGCCTGAAAAACTAACTTCTAACTCCTTAGATAACTGTATTTGAACTTTCGGTACCAAACCTGCACAGTGTCACATTATACAACAATAGTACTTAAAGCTGCACTCATAATTTGTTGATATTCTAGAGCTGACTTTTTGCAACACAACTGGAAGTTAATGATGGTTCTAATCCTCTAGAGCTATAGTTCCATTTGGAGGCACCTTGTACTTAATGATAACTATATTTTTCAGAGATTTCACAACACAGTGTTATAAAGTAAGCCTCTTTCTTTCAAATGTCAAAAATAGTTCCACAAAATATGAGCAAATACGCCAACGAGAACTGTGTTCTGACGATGTTTGCGGTGGCGGGGAACTTTCGTTACAACCTAATACATTAATCAAAACAATGTAGCCATGAGTGAACTTGTAATGTCTAATTTTAATTGTTATAAGAAGCTTTTTTTACACCATACACATCATCAGCATCATAATAAATACACCACAATAAGAAATAGGACAGTAATCTGGTGCCTAATCATATATTTTGTGATCCAGATAGTATGCACTGCCCCAGGTTTCTCCTGTAGAATTTTTTTTTTAAATGAGGAGGGGGTCACTGGACTGACAGGAAACATCGAATGAGAAATCTTGTCCGAACTTTTCTGCATTCATTAATAGCCAAATATGGGGTGCATTGGGAAGAGAAAAGCCAAATAGAGTGTAACTCCGATATTTCAAAATCCTTGATATCTCGAATAAATGAGTTTTCACTTACAAACTGGCTTCCTTTTATTTTACCTCGTAATCTCGAAAGCTCGAGATTTTTCGTTGTCCCTTCGACTTATAGAGGTTATAGTATCCGAGATATGGAGGTTATACTATACTTGAAAGGAAGAAAGAGAGGTTCGGAGAGATAAATATTTGCAAAAAACACATATTTTACTGTCATCTTACACTCATAGGATATCACAAACTTTGAGTATGTCCTTTCAGTCCCGGCCAAGTCTGGATTTTCTGACAGCCCTCCCACGGTTTACTACGCTATTCTTTTTATGATCCTAGAAAATAATCCTACTTGTCTTGATCAAAAAGAGAAGAAATGATAGTAGAAAAATATATAAAAATAATAAGATTCTGAAGGTCGAGTCCAAAATACATTATTTACCTCCAATTGAAACCTAGTTTTACCAAGTGAAGAATGGGATTTTGCCAACTGGGATATATTTTTGGGAGGGGATAGTACCCCCCTGTCCCCTCACTTAGTGACGCCTCTGGTTACTGAGATGTCCATATAGCGTCATGTGCTAAAATTTTTTAGTGTCCCTGTAAAAGAACATAAGGTTATGCTGCGTGCTGAAGGGTAGCCTATATTACTCAGGAATAGTGTAGCTTTCTATCAGTGAAAAATTTTTTCGAAACGGTTCAGTAGTTAAAGAGATCCCCATACTGCGTAATGTAATTCTCATGAGTGACCCTGTAAAATAACTATTTGTGATATATGGAGGATATATTTGAGATATATGAAGAATAAGTTAATTTTCAATATTGCCACTGTCGATTAAACTTCTAAAAGTAACGCCGAAATGCCCCTATGCGTGCCAGTGGAATGTCTCAAATAGGGAGGTACTTTTTGGGATTTTTCTTGGAAACAGTTGTACCTACAAGAATTTTTTTTCCATAATATCAAACTACTATGTTGATACTACATCTCCATGTCAATAGTTCTCCTGTGGGAAGTCAGCTTCAGCTGTACCAATGCTTCGAAATTGCGTAAATTAGCGCTAAGGACCATGTTTGGGGCCCCGTACCGGGAGGCCCTGGGGCCCTTCAAAAATTTTTAACATTGGATTCACTTTATATGAAGATATATAACTGCACTGTGCAAAAAGTTTTTCTGTATCACGTCAGAGCCAAGATTTAAAGCATTCTTAAAACTGCATTTTTTATGAAACTGGGGGTATTTTGGGGGCCCTAATTTGGGGCTCTGACAATTCTCGAATGAATTTTCAATTTGAGATGTTAATATGCAAGGTATAGTATAGGATAAAATGAAAAAATTCTCTGAAGCACCTCTGAGCCAGTCACAGTCGAGACAATAAAGTGGCAAAAATGGCCCTAAATTAATTCGACGTTGCTCGTCTGGGGCACTTTACCCCCCATAACTCCAAAACTAAAAGAGGTAAATCAAAAATATGCCAGATTTGTTCTTTCCTTGGGTAAGGCAACACAATAAAAGAAAATAATGAAATTGTGAGATGGTGATGGGAACTTTTTTCTATTGACCTGCCCGATTTGCTTTTGCAACGGCTCTTAATATAACGTCCATATGGCTCAAAAACGAGTACATTGAGTGCCAGTAGTACGCAAAATGTGTGCAAAGGAGCAGTTGGGTTTCTCCTGAGGCCTTTGAAGCTAAAGGTCATGACTTTTTTTTTAATTATCAGGCAGATAGTTTTAATTAAAAATGTCTATCGAGGGGAACCCTCTTTCTTGAGAAAGCACTGAGGCTCCAGCTCCAGTTGCCCTCCGCTAAATCCAGCCGTGAAGACCAATTTCTTTTGAAGTTTCTTCTCTTTATTTCCCTCCACGAAATAAAATCCTCGATACGTCCTTGTGTACTGCAGAAAAGTGCCTCAGTACTCTGAGTTAAGTCGCCGGTAAAATCAACTGTGACTGATGGTGGGGTATTAGAACTTTGCATGCTAAATGTTCATCGAAGAAAAAAAAAATGAATGGTGATTTGGAATAGTTCATATGAAAGGTTTTGGATCAGTTTTAGTGTGACCTCGTGATCTATAATTTTTATTCCTCTAAGTATACTTCACATTTTCTATTTTATTCTTTTTCAATTCATTTCCTAATGAATTTTTCAAACAGTTATCTGGATATTAATAATTTCGTACAGATTTATTCTATGTATTTAAGTAAAATTACTAGTTTAATATATATATATTTTTAAAATAACCAGATTTCATATATTTTTTATATTCGTATTTTTATTATATCTCTTATAATTTTGGCAGTGGCGGCTCGTGGGATACAGCAAGTACAGCCGGGCTGCACTTGAAATTATCAGCACATACTTTAAAATAATTTATTCTACTAATTTTCCTAAGTTCAGATTAGAATTGTGGAATTCCTGCGGTAAATTAAAAAAAATCTCCGAAAAAAACCAAACAAAAAAAAAAAAGTATTGTGGCCGGATCGCTCATTCAGAAAAAAAGCACTTTAATCTTCCCGCAATTCAATTGGGAAAATCTTTGGTTCAGCCCAGAGCGCTGAAAAGAAAATTGGCAGCACTGTTGCCATGACAACGACTACGTAAGCAGCCTCTCCGGCATAGGGAGTTGACAGCTGATACAGCCGAAGTATGATTTTTTAACGGCGGCTGAACTTGAGAACTCGACTGAGAAGTGAGGGAGGGGATAAGGAGAATATATGTTTGGAAAACTCTCCACTTTATATTGCTGAATTTATCAAGAAGGTAAGCCTGAATAGACGCTTATGAATGGACAATTACCCATCAAAGCAGCATTGTTTTTAAGTAAGCAAGAACTGGCATTTAGAGGACATGGCAAGCGAGAAAATTCTTTAAACATGGGAAATTTTAAAGATCTTTTAAAATTATTGATATCTGAATTAAAACAACGCCTTTTTATGGGGACATCACTGACCGATTCGCATGTTTAAAAGAAAGGAGGATTGTTTTGACTTATAAAAAATAAGTAAGTTTTCTTTTTTTTTTTCTTTTCTTCTCAAGTTATCGTTACAAAAGAAAATTCTAAGGAAACTTCGAATCAGACACGGATTAATGCAATTTTGAGGATAAGAGCGGCTGGTTGAAATTTATGTCCATTTTATGGAAGTAAAATAGGATCTCTTACATTTTTTATGTAATTTCTTTTTTTTTTTCCTCGGTGAGGGCTTAATCAGCCAGCTTTCGAATTCAATAACAAAGATTTTCCAATCCTGTCCGGAGGAAAGGGGGGGGGCTCATATGCTTCCGGCTGCACTAACAGTTTTGACCACGGGCCGCCACTGAATTTTGGGTGATTTTCTCATGCAAGGGTGGGCATTTTCCCATCCTTGCCCATAGGTGGCGGTGCCCATGGTGATGTCCCGATTTAGGTGTTTCTGTTTGAGTCAGTGAGTGATAAATGACTCACTTGGTATTCCCGTTTGAGGTGGTTATTTCATATTTGGCGATACAAATGAGTTTGGCTTAAAAGTATCCCATGACTCTCTGGACAACATTTCGCGAACACCCCACCAACGCCTGAATGAGGACATCACCTAAACTTTGTTCAATAAAGGTTGTTAATATTTAACTTATGCCAATAATTCTTTTTTAAATGCATTACGTAAAAAAAGATACCAAGGGGTAACTAATTGCAATTTCTATTTTTAATAACATCATTTCGTTGCCTTAGCCATAGGACCTATTACTGCCACTTAAGCTTTTAAATGCTATAATCTATTTGAATGGAATTACTAAGAAATGATTGCGCTTTATTAAAATTTAGACTCTGCAGTCATAATAAATCATATTTATTCTCTACAAAACATTAATAATGTTTATTCATAAATAGTGCCATGCTGTTTCACATATAAGCAGTAAAGCGATATGCCTAACTGCTGAAAATTTTCTCTACCACTGAAAACTCAGTGAAATTGGCTGAAACTTCATCCTTTGAAGAAATTAATGCAAAACACTGAACTTTTAATATTTTTTAATGTTTATAGATCTTATAGGTCTGTAAGAGAGCATAGCACAGCAAATAAAAAGATAGACTGAATTTTTTTTTCAGTCTCTGGCAGGGTTCCCATTAGAAAAAAAAAATTGGGGGAGATTTCTCACCCATCCAAAAATTTTGAGTGAGATTTCTGAAAGTTAAGTGAGAACATAAATATTGTTTACCATCATTTTATTTATTTATAGTACAATTTCAATAACACCGATTTTTCCGTTCATTAAAAAATTTTACAGCTTGATCATATGGAAAACTTTCTAAATTGATATTTCCATCAGCTATTCTAATAAGATTGCTTAAATTTGCACTTGAAAGTGCACTAAAATTTGCACTTGAATTGTTAATGGATATACAAAGTTAATCAATATTCAAATTTATTCAAAGAATCACATCCAGTTTAACTAAGCAAAAGAATTATTAACAATAATATTTTATCTAGTATAATAAAATTATATAAAATAACTTAATATTTATATAATATATTTATATAAATATTATAATATTAAATTATATTATATTACAAAGTTGGTAAGATGCAAATATGTGTGACAAAGTTAAAACAGATATAGTTAAGTTCAAGAACGTTCAAAGTTCTTACTACAGTAAAACCTAGATTATCCTGCATTTAACCAAAAGATTTCACTTCCCTCCCTTTTTTTTCTTTCTCTTTTCTTCTTAAAAGATTGATTAACTGTTACTGTGAACCGCAACTAAGAACGGAAAGGGAGGGGGTGCAAATTTCAAACTGCCAGAGGTTATCAATAATTCCATGAATCGTGGTGGTATATAAAAAAACAGATGAAATGCTCTCAAAACTCATATATGATGGACACACATACAAAAGCATAACATTTTACAGCTGGCAAGCAGGAGGAGAAAAATCAACACGTCAGCTCAGCGCCGATAGCATTAATTAATATTCTCCCTCTGCATTCCGATGATTTAACTGTGTTTTCTCTGAACAAAAACTCAAGAGAGGAAGGGGGGGCGCTTCATTGCGGCCGCGGCACACTCATTATCCGACAGTAGTAGAGTAAAAACAAATTTTTGTATCTGTAAACTGGCGTTTTTAAACTTTCAAACAGCGTGCGAGAATCTCGCGCAGGTGGCGAATATTTTGCAGCGCGAGAATACCTCGCGCTGTAATATTTTTTGCGCGAGATTTAAGAAATTTATGCGAGATTCTCGCGGTCTCGCACTCTAGCGGGAACCCTGGTCTCTGGTGTAATTTGTTTCTTTTAGAAGCAGCTCAAAAATTTCATTATTTATTAAAATTATTTATATTTATTTCTACAATGTACACGAAAGTTCAAACCTTTCAAAGACCTGTAAGATATATTAACCTGTCAACGACGGGTACTTCAGCCAGTTAGTATTAAAATTTATATTGTAATGTGCAATAAACAATATTGTTATACTATGTTAATGAATTATTAAATATTTTAAAATTATATTAACAAATTAAGATTTTTCATACTAATTCATCTTATAACAATTATGGAGCTCTTATTCTTTAAGTAATAAAATATGGCTTTTTATTACACTTAACAACACTTTTGGATTGACATTGAAACTTTTAATGAGTACTACCATTTTGGAGTAAAACAAGTCTAATTTATATTATAAAAGATTTTTTTTTTTTAACATAACATTCGAAAAATTGACATTGATAAATTTAGATGGATTGAAATTAATTTAGACAGATTATTTTAATGAAAATAAAATTGACTACTGGACGTAAAAATCTGAAATTTTGCACAGCCATGTCGAATTATTTTCTGCATAAGCTAACGTCGAATTTCGGTTTGGTCGGTGTTTTTTTTTTCCGAATATTAATATCATATTATCGAATATTACTTCATATAAATATTTTAAAATGAATAATAATAATAAGTAATATTAGAGCTTTTTAGTTGAGTTTTGAACTTTTTAGAAGAAAGCCTCATTTCTATTGTTGATAATACATTATTATTGAATATAATATTCGAACTTAAAAGTTTTGAAATTTTATGTATTGTTCGAATTCAGATGTTTTATGCAATTTGTTTTTCTCATTTTTATATGCTTTCCTCAACCAGAGTTCTTGAAAAAGTAGTTTTGAGACATTGTTTCGTCAGAAAGAAATTGAATACTCATTCAGAGATAATACTAAAGGTATAATGAGAAAATGAAAGTTTAATGAAATAACTAAGTTGTATAAGATGATTCATTACTTTTTAAATTTAAACATACAGAAGACAATGTGTGTGTATGTATGAACTCTCTTAAATTAATTTCTAAACTTTCATATGATAGCCGAGTTTTACAAGACATTCATGAATGTCTATTTTTTCTGCAGTAAAATCATCCTAAGTCTTTTGATAGCTTCATCGGCATCACAGTAACGCTTTAACCTTTTTTTGTGGTCTGATATTTAGTTCAGTCTTGGTCCTTTACAAATCATAATACCCCGCATCTTCTTTTATTCGAAGTATAACCTCCAATATACTTGGGTGATTTTTCCCAAAAGTTTTATTGATTTTACTGTGCCAGACAGCCTAACCGGTGATATGGAACAGAGCAACGTGATAGGAAGGAAATTTTAGTGTCGACGAAATGGGGGATGGGGTGAACTGTCCTATTAGTGACAAGTATGTGCGCTTGTAAGCCAAATATGGTAATCTGAAAACCCACCGCCTCAAACAGAAATAACCATTAACCCTTTCACCCTCACCGCCTCAAATTGAACAATTTTTGATTACCGCCCGAAACGGGAACACCTGAAACGGTACTTAACCCTTTTACTCCAACCTTCAAGATAAAAAATTGCTTCCTGCCAGGCTCATCCTTCATACCATCTCCCTCGACGAGTAGCAAACTGGCCACGGCCAAATAGAAGACCTGGAAAATTGCACATTTGTAACATATAATTTGGGCGGTTTTCAAATTTCTATCAATTCCCCGCTTTCCAAAAAAAAAATGATCTTTTTATTTATGGACTGGGTCGTTGATAACGTTTTTCACACCAAAATTTTAGGTCTGTCCAAACAATTTAACCAACGACACAGTGACGCAACTGGGCGCTTCGCCCCGGGCGCCCGTAACGGTTACGCCATTACAATGAGAGATGCACAGGGGGAATATGGCGATGGCATTGCCTTTTGACTCATTGACCGGATGACAACTATTAACAAATTAGCTACCTCAGGGTCAGTGGCGTAACTAAAGGGAGAGGGCTGTCTTGATTAGACTGCAATTTTTGGGGGACGTTCAAAATTGTTTATGGACGTTCAATTGTTTTAAAGGGACGCCGTTAAAATCCTTCAATTAGGGCGACAAATTTACTCGAGTCGGTCCTGTCTGTATCCACATACATATTTTAAAGCTACTGTCACACAGGTGAAAATGACTCGATAAGGCTTTCCTGTTTTGATTTTTACACTTACTGAAGGAATGAAGGAGGGTGCATTCTTTCTTTATTGTGTAAGTTCTTTGAAAAGCTTTCGGTATTCATTATTATTACTATTATTTTTGCATAATAGGATAAAACCACCCATAACCCTTCATTTTCAATAGCATACAACTTGAGTTGCGCAAAAACTTGCTCCATCACGAAAGCAATAAATTTGTTATATAGGTTGAAGGGAGGGGGGGGGCATCGGTGAGGACGGTCACAATTAGAGATCTGCGTCGTGAGAAAAATAGCGGCAGCAGCTTAATGACTTTTGGAACACGACGGCTTGCTGAAGCGCGGGGAAAAACTTAAAAATGCTCTACTATAGCCGTAGTAGCTACCGAAAATTATTACATTCCTACAGCGGCCTTAAACGAGAGATGAATGTGCCCGTAGACAGAGAGAAGGTGCAGTGGCGCACACAAGGGATCGATCCAAGGGGTCTGGGCCTCACCCAAAAGTGTTCAACTTGACTTTTCTGGCAGCGTATTTACATTTATTTCTATGTCAGGATAAAATCATTGGCAGAAAATCTCTCCTATTACTTTATGAGCTTTGACGATTTTTTTGTTACAGCATACAGTCATTAGTAATAAAAGAAAGTCTGAATGTTAAGTAATTTATGCGTTTAACATTTTAATGCGATTGTATAAAACTGGATGTACATTAAAACTTCCTGATGTAGTAATTAAGAAGTCGATTAATAAAAAATTGCAAACTCATTTTACTTTTTACTCGTATTGATTAACATTTTACTTGCATATATTCTGAGAATGTAGAGAATTATATAAAAGAGAGAAAAGAGTATGGTTGCGTCCATCTCAGCTATATCCCAGTTTAAAATATATCAGATATATCCCAGTTCCTCTGAAATTAATAGAGATATACTGTACTTTGAACACTTTCCGAGTCCATCTCATGTCAAATAGCTGCATTCCAGATTTAAATGAAAACTAATAACGATCTGATCGGTCATTGATCTTTCTACGAATAAGAGATTAACCTGTTTAAACAGATATTTTATCACGGTTTATATGTAAATACTTCCATTTGCTTTCTTACATTTATCTAATCAATACTCCATTATAATACAGTAATAGTTTGCCCTCGCCGGAAACATTCCAGCAAAACAAATTACTACATAGCAATAAATCTGGTGTCATTGCTCAGTATTTGCGAATAAACTTTCGAAATCGCACGTATTTCATATTTATTTCGTTTCTATCAGTTTCGTTTCAACTGTGCTAAATACATTCTTTTCCTATGAAATAACTGTTTATTGGCAGCAATTTATTTTGTTACTTCTTATTACTTAACACATTAGAGAACAAAAATATGAATTTAGCAATCATGTCACCAACACTAGAAATTTCCGTGGAAGGAATGTGCATTGTGCAAGTGCATAATTGGCGCAAAATATCTACGTTTATGCACGTGGGTGCACACAGGGGCGTCGCCAGGGGGGGTGTGATATCGGGATATATCCCGCCCCGAAATTTTTGCATTAGTGATGAAATTCCGTCTATTTATGCACATATAAGTTCATATCCCCCCCCCCCCCCCCGAAAAAAAATTTTCCTGGCTACGCGCCTGGGTGCACACACACACACACACACAGACATAGAAGATACATTTAATCTCATTTCATACCAAAGAAATTACTGATACTTTTATTTTTCATAAAAGGAACTTTTGAAAAATAAAAGTATCAGTAAATTTAAATGAGAAACTTTGGGCAGTATTAGCACATTTTCATTTGACATGCAGTTACTGAAAAAAAGCATATGTTTTAATAAACATTCTAATGCACTTTCAGAGTCGCCCCGGTTATGTAGTGGCTAAAGAACTATTCTACTACATTACGTATCAGTGGCAGATTATTGCAAGTTTATCGGGGGGGGGGGGCGGTTGGTTTGTCGGTGGGGGCGGTTAGTTAGAAGATTGACATATACATCCATTTTATGGAAGTACAATAGGATCTTTTACATTAATTTTTTTTTTCTCTGGGGGGAAATTTTTTTTCTCCCCGCCCCCCCTTTAATCCGCCCTTGTCACGTATCTGGGTTCGTTATTGGCTTGGGCTTGTGTGTCATTTCTCTCATCTCTTCATAGAAATTGTAGTCGCAGCAAGACGAGGGAAATCCGGAGTGCAGTGGAAGGAGAGTCCTGTTCGAAACCAGACAGCAAGGACACTCCAGGGTTTAGTTTGGGAAGACTGAACAGCCGCCTGTCTGAAGGAATGTATAAAGACCTTTATTTCAAGTCTTGCAGAATGAAAAGGCGAATTTCTGTCAAATTTTTGAATGACATTGCACCCTCCCTTTGCCTAGGAGTCCGCTTTTTCGTTACCCTTGACACCACAGTGTGATGTATTTGCTCAAGAAGTGATTTACACTGGGGTATACGAATGCTTTTGTTTTCTTGCTTAGATAAGAGAGCTTGTCAGGCGGAAGTGGAATCAAAGAGAATTACTGCCCTTTTGGAAGAATCCTGTCGAAGATTGAGCTTCTGGAGAGCAACATAAATTGATTCTAGCTCTCCATCGAAATGAGTTGAGCACCTTCCAACTGCCAGATAAAAGCAGGAAAGATCACAGTAGATTCCAGCACCAGCACCTTGTGAAAAATCCAACAAAGAATCATACGAATGACACGGAGCCATTCAGGAGTAGACTAACGATCGTGAATGGTCTCAAGAGCGAGGGCACGAAATGCTTCAGGACACAAGTCAGACTTTTTAATTTTCTGGTTTAGATTCAATTTCACATCCAGTTCCTTGTAGTCTAAGGGATTAGCAAAAGAGGGGAGTTCAATAGGAGAATTATGTATTAATTTGTAACAAACAATATCAAATACAGACTGAATGAAACCCCTATGAGGCGTTGATCCCCCCCTTTCGGACGAATAGATGTGCAACCGTTGAGTAACTGACCGCTCAGATGTCCAAGGGGCTACCAATAGTGTCTGCTTAACGAGATACGTCTGCTTGAGATTTAATATTATTGTTTTCTGTTGTAGCATATTTATATAAAAGTTATCGTATGCTGTGTTATTTAAATTTTATGTGAATTGCAGAATAATGATTTGTGATGAAAAATGGAGATTTTTAGTGTTTTAAGAAAGATGCATAATTTTATTCGATATATGGGTTTACTTACACGGATTTTCAGAAAACAGGTACTATACTTCTATTTAATATGAATTAATGTTTAAGGATTTTGGGATTGTTTGTGGTGAGTTTTGATTTTATTCTGTTTTTAGTAATGTAAATTTTGTGTATTTTGAAGATACTAAAATTGAATGAATCTCGGGAGGGGGGGGGGGTAGTCGGTTTATTGGAGCGTTTTTCTATTAATTTTAAGCTGTGATTTTAACATTTTAAGGGAAATTTTGTTGTATATTTTTCTGCAGAAACATATTTTAGTATTTTGCCTTTTTTGAAGTTTATAGTATTTATTTTTTAACGTACCCATAGCCCAGAGGTAGGGCTTTGTTCTTGATCATTTTGTTTGTAATTGCATTTAGGTATGTGTACAAATGTTTTAATAAGGTGTTTAGATAAGTCTATTGTAGTTTTGGGGTTTATTTTTTCTTATATAACTACGTATGTTTATGTTATGCTTGGCGAGAAAGCAAAGTCGCCAAGGTTAGACGTTGGCGACAAATAAAAGTCGCCAACTCAGCCTTCCCCCGCTGCGGTATTATTCTCAATATTGCGCAGCACGGGGTTCGATCACCTAACGCCCTCGTGAAAGTTCCGCATCCTACCAATTCAGCCACCGAAGCTCAAACAACTTTGCACGCAACTTACAATTCAAGTTTTGATAAAGCAGTTCGAAAATCGATATTAATTTTTCTCGACTGTATTTGAGTATTGCCCCTTAGTATCTTACACGTTGTATATTCACATGGTATAACACAGCCAGATATCGACCAACAAAACACGTCAAAACGTGGTTTTTAAGTATGTCATAAACTTAAACTACGTGCTCGAATTCGGCAAGCGTCCCCTTCCGATACTCTCGGAAGAGGCATAAAAATTCTCTCTTCCATTAGACGAAACCATGGTGGTAGAGTCAAAATGAGGGTAGCGGCTATTTATCCGAAGATCTCCAGTATCCGTGAGTGAGAACTATCCGTCACGGATGCTTTTCGATAAGATCGTAGTAGAGCCCCTGGATTCAGCATGGCCGAACATTCAAGTGAACCCCTTAAAGAACCTAACTGATTCTCTTACTGCACGTCTCGCAGCGGTCCGCTCTGCAAAAAGTGGTTATTCTGGCTTTTGACAGGTGGACACATTAATGCGACTGGACCCTGTTTTTGTTATCATATACAGGGTGACTGCTAATTCATGGTACAAACTTTGAGGGCTGGTACAGGACAATGTAACAATCCCATTTTGTATAGGAATGTAGGGTCAAAAGTGAAGCGTGGAAGCACAAACACAGCAAAGAACAAATGCTGGAGACGGAGGTGAAACGGAGATAATAGTTGCTTCCGTTGCCGGTAGATGGCCAGTCGACGTTGATTTGGGGAAGAGAGGCCATTCTCGTTTCAGTTTTTGTCCAATCACCATTAGAAACCGCATGTGGTTTTAGCATGATGGGGCGCCAGCCCACTTCACCAAAGATGTTCGTCAGTACTTGAATGCGACATTTGAAATTCGATGGATTGGACGTGGTGGATCTATCTTTTGGCCACCCCGGTCTCCCGATTGGACGCCCCTTGATTCCTTTCTTTGAGGACATTTGAAGAATGACGTTTATGCCACTCCAGTAGACTCCGATGAAGATTTCGTTGCTCGAGTATCCGTAGCTGCTGCACGTGTGCGTGAAATTCCTGGTATCTTTGAAAGTGTTCGTCAAAGATGGACGCAATTTTGAAAACTTATTTTAAATTAATTTCCACTTGTAAACGAGGTTATGAAAATAAGACATTTTCCCTATCATTTGCTCTTTCCTGTGCTTGTGCTTCGACGCTTCCCTTTTGACCATAATTTGTTCTTTCCTGTGTTTGTGCTTCGACGCTTCACTTTTGACCGTACATTCCTATACAAAATGTGATTGTTACAATGTCCTGTACTAGCCTTCAAAGTTTGTACCATGAATTAGCAGTCACTCCATATTGTTATTTGACGTGTATGTATTATGTGATATGTGCGTATAAGCAGGCGTGTTATACTAAAATAACTGCATAGTTGACGAAAAATAATACATAACTGTCTGAAATTTCCAAATGTTTAAGAGCAAAATTGCACAAATGAATTATATTTAAATGCTATCTGTTAAATATTCTACAGCTATTAAAATTTTATCGACAACATTTTATAATTCCAGTAAACTCAAATTTTTGAGCCTTTAAGAAGGTGTTAATGTTGAACACTTCTGTATAAAAGTTTGAAAGCATACTTTCTAAAATTAGGTGTTGTGAAGTTAAATTACCGGATTTAAAACGTCCGATCATAATTCATAAACTTCTAAACCAAAAAGAATATCTCAATTTGATATCTTTCTTTAGCTTTCCTTTAGAAAACTTTAGAAACCGTTTGATAATTCAATATAAATGTTTATAAGAGCGTTAGAAACAAAAAATGTTTTAATTAAATTACTGCTACTACAATCTTAAAAAAAATCGCATTGTCAGGCACACATAAAATTTACGCATAAAAGCAGACAATCTTCGTTTTCATAAATTTAACTACATTAAAATTTGAACAAAATATTTGACTTGAAAATCTACATTCCTGGTAACTTTCCATTCTAATTAGCTTTCAAGAATGTTCGAATGCTAACGAAAAGTGTACTGAGGGTAACTAACGAAGTTGCTTGAATTCTTAATTATATCATACTCTTGCTCAAGTACTTAACATTCAGGCATTCGTAACTGAGTTTTATGTAATTGATTGTTTAAAACTTCTTTATTAAGTAATCAAGCATTATCTTCACTCTTGGAATTTCATTAAAAACACAGTCGAGTTACGACGAAAATTAGGACGTAACAAAATGTTCGTCAATAATCAGTTGCGCCTTAAATTAGAAATAAAATACTCAAGTTAATGGAACGTTATAAATATGCTCTTTTACTGATGGAAAATTATATAACTCTAGAAATTTTAAAAATTCAAAAGAAATCCAATTTTTAATCGTAAATTAAGTTGACAGGTACGTCTTTTCTAAATAAATTTCAAGACAGGTAGAAAAGAAAAACTTCTTCATTTAAAGCTAAAGCTAAGTTAATAAGATATTTTGAAAAGAAGGACTATTTTCTTTTGTTAGTATTTTAGGTAATAAATCTTATTTGATTATCCATCTAAAAATGATTAGAAAGAAAATCGAGATCAATGTTTTTAGTATTTCATGCTTTCAAGTGCCTTATGAGAAATATTTATGAAAGATGTAATAATACCAGGATTATTCTTTCAATATCTAGGTCGCAAGAACCCGAACTGCACTCCAGAAAAATGCGAATAAGTTACAGCTCTTATCATATCTTAGGATGTATGATTAAAAGGTATTTCTCCTAAAAATGTGATACACAGGTTGTTTTCAAGTGACATTTAGAGGTGTAGCCACTTATCGGTGATCACATGCTTAAGAGTATTAGCTGTAACACCTCGTAAGACACTCATCTATGAACAGCTTTAATCGAAGAGATAAAAAGTGTTTAAACAGAAAGATAAATAATGCAGTATTCATTTAAATATGCAGCCAGGGTTCTGAAAGGTCCTAGTCTAATCTTATCGCAGTAGCGTATGCAGACATTTTAAAAGGGGGTAAGGGGTTATATACTAGTGATTTTCCAAAATTTTGTTTACATAGTTCTTCAGATTACACTTCAATAATTTAAGTTGGGAAATTGAGGGATAGAAAGGGAAGATTGGACAATATACTTCCTTCTGTTGCTTTTCCCCAATTCTACTTATTTTTAAAATTTAGTTACATATAAAACGTTTTATTTAAAGGTAGCTCTTTAAACCACTCGAAAAACTGAGCTCGGACTAATCAGTTAAAATTTAAAAAAAGTTACTAATTTTTCTTACCCTCTATGTATGATATGTTCTGATGCACCTAATGTAAACAGAAATATAGATTTAATAGTTGCACGTGCAAATTCACTAATTTACAATTTAGTATGTAACAAACATAAAAATACTCTTAAATACCAATTTTGTCATTAATTACAACAACACTGCGCAGGATCAACTTCAATAAACTTTTTTCTTCACACTCTAATCTTTTCCCTTTATAGTATATTAAGTTTAAAAAATCCTTCAAATACCCTATTCCGATAAGTAGAAAACTCTTTTTGTAAGAGGTTTGTGCCTGATGATAAGGTATCTTGTCATTGTGCCAGTGATCAATATAATTCTTGAGTTAATTCTGATTTTGGACACATAGTTACTGGTGAACTTTCTATTAAAGATCTTAAACTTCAAGAGATAATGATAAGAAGTACTAAGCATAAGCTACCTTCTAAATATAGTATTGATGATATTATAGATACATTTAAATATTATATATATATACAGGGTGTCCAATGCTAAAGGTGCGCAATGGCTATTTCCTAAACTGTTAGTCAGAGACACGTAAGTCCAATTGCAAAAATGCTTTCAATTATATAATCTATTATACCAGAAAGAATCAAAGTCAATAAATCAATTCCTATAAAAATTACGAAATTTAAATTTTTATACGGTCCCCCGGTCCTTGCAGTTATATTTAGAAACATTTTCTTTATTCAATTTCATGCACAATAAAAGAAAATTCGTCCTTCTACGACCAAAATTCACCGAGTTACAGCTGCTTAAAGTTAGAGCACTTTTGGTGCAGCGAAATAGGGGTTGTATACAAAATGAATTTGAGAAAAAATGATGTATATAGTTTTGAGCCTTGTAATATTTATTAGCAATTTCATAAACTATTTTATGAATGTAGATTGCAACAAGGAAGATTAACGTTTAACAATCTGTATCCAATAAATCAACATAAAAATATAGCTTATACTGAAAATAGAATTTTTTTAGTTTTTTAAATGAACTGGTGTTAAATAACTTAAATAAAAAAACAAGGAAATAAAACACTTCATTAAACATTAAATTAGAAAATGTAAAATTTTAAAATATAAATACATGCATTTTAGAAACTTAAAATAATATTACAAATTCTGTTAGCGTAACATTTGCACAAAAGTAGCTTCTTCGGCTGCAATTCAAATATGCACCAGTGTAGAAAACTCTTCCTGTGCTTTGCGCATCACATTCGGTGCTACACATCTGCATGCTACACATAAAGGATATAGTAAGTCTGACCCCGGATAGATTTTTAACGTCTATACTGAACGTCTGACTATAGCTGAAGTATTAAAAATCAATTTTGTCTCGGCTTGATTGGTTGTCTTAATTTACTTGTAAAAGTTTAACGGACAAGTAATTAATTTTCATTTATGGCAGTTCTAGTGATTAGTCTCAAAAAACGATTTATAATAAATATTGTTGTTTTTGATTAAATAAGTATTTTGTTTTTTGGCTGATGAGCGCGAAAATTATTTAACATATTTTGTTTCTATCCAATTTATAATGTATACACATATTATATTACTTATTTTTATTATTACTTAATGTATGCATCTTATATTACTGTAAAAGTTCTGCGATGCACAAGCTTATTGTTAATTAGTTACTTATTTTCAGTTATTAAAGTGTAGTTGTTTTAAAAATTATTTTATTTCGTCTTTCAGTATTCCTAAATGCAAAGTACAAGTTTGAAACTGATTAAATTTTTATTCAGTTTATTTGTTTAAAAGAATTACTATTGTTATAGAACTAGCTGTTGAAAATTACAAGTTATATTTTATTTTGCTATATTTTTCCTATTCTTAAAATATTACTAAATTTCTTTATTATGCACTTAATTTATTTTTGAGAATATATTTTTGATTATTTAAAAAAAAAAATTACTGTTATTGTAATTCCTCTTAATTTACTGGCTGGTCTGATGTTTATTATCGATCATCACTAACTTTAACAAATTTTAATTTTGGTTTACTAATTGATTAGTATTTACAATACTGATTGTTTTTTCTGTTGATTATCTGTTAGTAGTTACTAGTTAGTACTTCAAGGTTCAAGGTTCTGTTTAAATTTGATATTACCGGAAAGGAATAAAAAACAGAAACTTTTTTTTATTCCTTCCACTGTCACCACACTTTTTCTTATAAGTACTTCAACTCAGCTGTAAAATTAAATCTGAAAATTATTTTTAATGATGTGTACATTTTTAAATATCTTATGAATTTCAATTAATTTATTTGACTGCATTTTAAATCTTCTGGATAAATCATAATATTTTTTATCTGTTTACGCATCCCCCTCCCCCCCTATCACACACGCACAGGGGCAGACCACCCCAAAAAAATTCTTCTAGGGAGTGGGAACAGAATTTTTTTTACCATTTTATCTCATAAATGCATTTCAATCAACAAAATAAGTCAATTTTTATAGTCTAAATTTGATTTGACACGAGGAAGCACGTATCCTCGTGCCTCGCCCCTCTGGACCTGACAATGAAAATTATAATTCTGAGGGCCATTTTTTCCCCGTGGCTTTTTCTCCCTACATTCGCTAAACTAAGAGTTCTTATTTTTTTTCTTTCAATAGAAATGTTTTTAGACAGGGCTGGAAGCTTTCCATAAAGAGTAGTAAACTTGTCCCCACCCCACACCCACAAAACCCAGTTACGTTGATTTAAATATAAATACAATTTGCAGTGTAAACAACTTTAAGAGTAATTTAGGCAATTATTCATATACCATGAGCAAAAAGCGCTTCAATGTTTCAAGTAGACCTGCAATAATATTTAACAAAATTATTAGGCAAATGTATCTGTCTGGCTAAAAGAAAATGGTAAGAATGAAAAAAAAATATATTTACTATTGTCGAGTAATTTATTGAATGTATTAAATGTAATAAATATTAAGGTAAAAATATTTAATAAACGTCACATTATATTATTACATTATCAAATTAAACTTGTCAAAATTGCCCATTTAAATTTGACAGTTAATAATATTTAAATAATCAATAATATTTCAAACTATCACTTTTTTATTGATTTTAAGAAGAGGGTCCAGTAACAAATTAGTATGTGTGTGTGAATTCACCTCTAACATTCATTTTCCATTACAAAATATTTACCACCAATCATCCAACAGTGCTAGTCAAAGGGAGGAATTTTGTGTTTTTGAATTGGGTGTATAGTTTTTGGTGGGCGGAAAAAGCGCACATAGTTTTATTCTCCTTCACGAGCCTCACTGAAAGATGATAATTTTGAAAATTTAGTTTTCATTAAGGTAAATAAAAATATTTAAAGTGATATATATGCAATGAATTATTTAGAATTTCTTTTTCATAATTCTGATAAACATATTTACAATTAAACTTTCTTGAAAATACTGTGTCGATAGCGAATAACTGTCAAATTGATTTGTTTAATAGTTAGCTGATATTTCTAGTCAACTTCTTAGTGATTAAAAGGTATCAGAGAGAGAGACAGAGAGAGAAATCATTTCTTAGAAAAAGTACTTTTTAAACTTTGTTCAAGACGACTAGTATCTTTCCTAATTTCTAATCTAAAAAATTGTACCCTATGAATATAACTAAACTGCTAAATTTTTCAGTTTTATGAACTTCTCATTCTCTTCCGTACATGCAACTGAAATTCAAAATGAGTACCAGTTAAATGCACATAAGGGTATGTATGGTATATTTTAGAGAAGTATCATTATAGTTGCAAACTTGAAAGATTTAGATAACAATGAAAAGAGTTAGATTGTATGGTTCTAAGGTTGATAAGTGTCACTGTAAAATTTTTATTATTTAGTTACAACTTTTATGAAAAACATAGTTTTTGCAAATCTAATTTATTTATTTGCTTATACAAAAAAAAAATCCCTCAAGATTTACCGGCTTTAGCCATTTATCAGTAATCTACAAAAATTAACAACATGAAGTGAGCAAAGTTGAAGTAATTCCTTAATTATGTGTAAATTTGATACAGTAAAAGATTGTCACCCAAAAAATGTAAGGCTGTCAAACTTGAATTGTTGGCAACCATCATCAGTTTGGAATTCAAATATAGTGAGACTAATTACATATAACTTTTCTACTTAACGTATATTATAAGCTTCATTCCTCAGAGAACTCATTAACTATCATAGACGTAATACGGGGGAGGGGACATGCATGGTCTTTGTTGAAAATACCGTTGATTTCTCAATCTATAGAAACTTTACTTAATATATTCAAGAGTAAAAATAGTGAAGTATTTCACCTTTTCTTGTCAGTTATAATAATTTCTTGACTCCGGTCTCCTGGACCTATAATTCTGTTCTGTTCTGTAAAATTTAGACATTATATGTCAGCGCCAGAAGTGTAAAAAAGAAAGTTCTTTAATCGTAATAGGACTGATGTAATCAAAATCGAAAGTTTTCACAGTTTACATAATCGTAGTATAATATTATTCGGAAATTTGGGTTTTTATGGTAATCGTAATATAATCGTAATCGGAACAAAATATTTTCTCGGTTATCGAAATCTTGGTCTGAAAGTGAAAATTAATCGTAATCGATTATACATCTGCGTAATCGGCACGAAGTCTGATAGAATAAATAGTAGTAATTGCATGGTATATTAGGTATATAATATTTAAATAGGTAATATGCATCTAAGCACGCCTATACATCACTATTATTGTTAAGTAACTAAGAGTCATGTCTGATATTACTATCAAGGAAAAAAGTGATAATTTAAAGAATACCAGTGATCATCCATTCATATATTTTTAAAAAAATAATGTGTATAAATTATATATATATATATATATATATATATATATATATACAGGATTAGCAAGAAATAAATTGCCCTCTTCAGAGGGCGCTGAGTTCAAATGATGCGCTTGACATTTATAAAATAAAACTTTTAGTAAAAAAAAAACCAATAATTGCGTTATAACACAAATGGCATTTATTTACATACTAGCTGAAGTACCCGTCCTTGGCGGGTTAGTGAATGCAAATTTCCGAAAAGCAAGAACTTTCGTCAGCATTGTAGGAGTACACAGAATGGATGGAGTATGTTGACAAAGTAAAGAAAGCGAAGTTATAATTTTTATGTATTGTTAAAATATTACAGGTTAAGAGAGTCACTAAGTAATATCATTTCATTCGCTTTAGTCGTAATTATGTGATGCGCGAACGAATATTTACGAATATAGAAATAATTTTCGCAAAATCTCAAAATCTAATCAACATCTTTGAAAAATTGGAAGCCTAGAATTTAAGTTGAGTGACAACCTATCATGTCACCCAATTTCGTTTCATTCCCTGCAGTCTTTATTTCGTGATGCTGGAACAAAATTTCAGCATTTTAAAACGATTTTCGCAAAATCTCCAAATGTAATCAAAATATTTTAAAAATTCAACGCCTATAAATTAAGATTAGCAACTACCTATCATATCACTCAATTTCGTATCATTCGTATTAGTTGTTATTACGTGATGTTTGAAGAAATATAAACGTATTTTGAGAGAATTTTCACAAAATCTCAAAATCTAATGAAAATGTTTAAAAAATTGGATACCTATAGTTTATGTTGAGCAACCATCTATCATGTGACCAAATTTCATATCATTCGCTTTAGTCGTTATTACGTAATGCGGGAAAAAAGATTCACTCAGTTTTAAACGATTTTCGCAAAATCTCGAAATCGGATCGATTTTTTAAAATTAGATGCTTATAGTTTAAGGTGAGTGACCACCTATCATTTCACCAAATATCATTTTTTCACCTTTGCAGTTATTACGTGATGTGCGAACACAAATTTACGCAGTTTGAAACGATTTTCGCAAAATCTGAAAATCTAATGAAAATTTTTAAAAATTGGACGCCTATGTTTTAAGTTGAGTGACCACCTATCATGACACCCAATTTCGTATCATTCGCTTCAGTTGTTTTTACGTGATGCTCGAACACAAATTTACGCAGTTTGAAACGATTTTCGCAAAATCTCAAAATCCAATCAAGATTTTTTAAAAATTGGACGCCTATGTTTTAAGTTGAGTGACCACCTATCATGACACCCAATTTCGTATCATTCGCTTCAGTCGTTTTTACGTGATGCTTGAACACAAATTTACGCAGTTTGAAACGATTTTCGCAAAATCTCAAAATCCAATCAAGATTTTTTAAAAATTCGACGCCTATGTTTTAAGTTGAGTGGCCACCTATCATGACAGCCAATTTCATATCATTTGCTTCAGTCGTTTTTACGTGATGCTTGAACACAAATTTACGCAGTTTGAAACGATTTTCGCAAAATCTGAAAATCTAATCAAGATTTTTTTAAAATTCGACGCCTATGTTTTAAGTTGAATGACCACCTATCATGAAACCCAATTTCATATCATTCGCTTCAGCCATTTTTACGTGATGCTTAAACAGAAAAAGCGTCACGGACAGAATGACAGAATGACAGAACGACAGAACGACAGAATGACAGACAGACAAACTTTTTTTTGAGGGTCGCATCGGATTCCCGGGTGCTTGAAACGGATAGAAATCGCAAAATTTTTGAATTCCAAGAAATGTACAGACAAAAGTCTAATTTTATTTATATAGATATCGCAAATGTGGAATGTCATTTGCGTTGCAGCGCATGCCAATTAGCATTGTTCACTGGATAAAAAGACGGAGGATTCTCTCTGCAGGAGCATTAGTTATTTCTCTGAACATCATGCCTACGTTGAAGAAAAAGCGCTACTGGTAAAATTGTTCTACCAGAACCAGCAGAACTTCGTTGCAGCTTTAAAAGAATTCCGTCGTATGTGAAGCGGATACGAAGAGGTCCAATGTCTCCATACGCTCTGCGGAAGATGATACAAAAATTTGAAACAACTGGGACACTTTGCATTTTTCATGGCAGAAGACGAAACAAATCCCTTCTTCTAGCGTAAAAAATGTGGCTACAGCGGTCGTTGAGGCCAGCAGTCAGTCGCCGCATGGTAGTGTGAGCGCATCAGCAGTATCCCGCGTAATGGATATGCCGTATTCCACTGTACGGAAAATTTTACGGCGGTTTTTGACCTATAAAATCAAGCCTGTGCACCAACTGCAGGACGGGGATTCTGAGTTTCGTAAAACTTTTGCACTTGAGTTCCTTGCTCGAATGGTGGTTGATGTCACTTGGCCATGGAACATTCTATGGAGTGACGAAGCCCATTTTTACCTCAATGGGCAAGCTGATACCCATAATTGTCGAATTTGGGCAGTGGAAAAGCCACACGCTATCCAGGAACAGCCCTTACTTTCCGAAAAAGCAACGGTATGGTGTGGTTTTACGGCTACCTTGTCATTGGACCGTATTTTTTTGAGGAGATAACTGCAAATGAAATCCAAACATGTTCAATTACAGGACAACGGTACTGTGATATGTTGAGTAATTTTGTTACCCCACAATTTCAACATCGTGGATGCCTTCAGGGCATCATTCTCATGGAAGATGGTGCACCTCCTCACATTTACTTTTCCACCCAAAATTATACTTTTAAATTTAATGTTATATGTGTGCGTTACTTAAAAAGTTTTTTTTATTTTTAACATTTAAAATGTTGCTTTAAGGTTTTGGAATGTTCTTAATGTGTCTTGATTCTAAATCAAACAATTTTCTTCATTTTTTAAAGTATTCGCCGAGAAAAATTTTATGTACTAATCATTGTTGTGTGTGCAGACACACATGTGATAATTCCATTTTTACACACTTTCCTTAGAAATTTTATCAGTACCGTTTGAGTTAGCTTTTTCTGTCTATAATCTGTAAAAATTAGAATTTATATTTTTATTTTACGTATCCTGAAAATGGGAACTAAAATACTAAAAGTTACCCGAAATGTCCAGAAATATTTCAAAGGCCCATTAATAAAACATAAAATATTTAAATTGTATCCAAAGACAGTTTGAAAAATAAAAGCCGATTATTAAACAGATTCGAACTCAACATTTTGAATCAGTAAACACTGAATCAAATTCAAGTCTTTGATTTTAAAATTATAGCTACCACGTCATTAAACTTTTGCCGTTAGACCTCAAAGAGCTTGGAGAGAAATTGACTTCCTGTCTCTAAAACAACTAAAATTTAAAAAAAAAATGTGTCACAAAACTTAGAAGTTATAGATGCCAATAGGTTAATTTATGCTCAATATGTTTGTGCTAGCAGTAATTTTACATGCTTCTTACCATTTATTTTAAAAATGATGAAGGATAACACTGAGTGATTTTGAATGGCATCTAAAACCACGATTGAACTCTAAAAGTATTTAAATATTAACTGGTTATGACGTTTAAAATCAGTATCTCGCTGTGTCCAAGATAAGGCTAAAATACTTTTCTTTCATAATGAACATGAATACGTAGTCGTTAATTTAGCGCATTTCATGTTATGATTTTTTTCGCCATAAAAATTTTCAATTCTAATGTCAAAATTTATTTTGGTGAATAAACAGCAAGATTCTTTTTTCACATTATTGGTATTGCTTTATCAGTGAAAGCCTAAGGATAATCAGTTCATGAGAAAAAGTTGATATTACTGAAAATAACTGAACTGACTGTCACATAGGCGTAATCTGGGGGGGGGGCGAGGGGGGGCAATTGCCCCTGCAGTTGTAAAAATTGCCCCCTAGTCTAAAAAGTCAGGGGGCAAAGTTATGACTTTGAACCCAAATCATGCATTTATAACCCAAATATACTATCAGATTAAAAAAAAAAAATTCCCCTGCAAAAATAAACAAAAGAATAGAATCACAGAAGCTTTTCAACCCAACAGGAACGATGGCAGATTCTACCAAATGGCCAAGCTAGATAATTTCTCAGGAAAGCAAAAATTAGGGGCAGCGATTTTAAACTTGTCTGAAATCAATTGTTCAGCGTTAGAAAAAAAGACCTGTTGCTGTAAATAGTGAGCAAAAAGAGGTCATTTTCACAGGCAATGCTGCAATTAGAGTTTATGTCATCCGGGGCAAACCATAATTAGTGTCGTGTGCATAGACGCCCATAGTAATTTTCATGGGGGGGGGGGCAAACTTAAAAAAAAGTTTCTAGAGGGGGACAAATTTCAAACTTTTAACAAATTTAGTTCTGTTTTTGCCATTTGTTAACATAATGAGACATTAACTTAAAACTTTAGGGGGTGGCAAGTTCCCTACCTTGCCCCCCCCTTATGGGTGCATATGGTCGTGTGCCCCCTCGCATGGAGCCGCGCCCCATCCCAAGAAGCTATAACTGATTTTGGCGTTCCATTTAGAATGTCTCCCGGTGCTTGTCCCGTGCCCGCTTGCCCCCCCTTTATTTGCCGCCCTGTCACAGGTTGGGGCCAGTTTCTCATTTATATTTTAATGAACCTAATTTTGGTGTTTGAAGGTCAGTAGCAGAGAGACAACGCACTTTTATGATCGGGCACAACTTACTTGACTTGACAGACGACTAATTGCGAATTCAAATGCGACGCAGTTTAAGAGAATAAGAAACGGTCTGCGATTTTATGATTTATATCTGCTGCCAGGGGCACCTAGGGACACGTGCCCCAGACTAGGTAGGGGGCTCCAAAATAAGTTATGGTTCCATGGGAGGGGGCCGTTCTAGTTGGTTCGTCGTGAGAGATAAACTCTAGTTGCAGTACTATCTAAGTCAGTATTTCGATACCTTTAACCCTTTTAGAATTTCATGCATTAGAAAAATATAGCAACAAATCACCTCATTACTTCCTACTAACAGCGTTGCTCCCAGCAACAGGGAGAAGCAACGTTCGACACAGAAGGGGAACCTTCACTGCTATTGTTTATAACGATCTGCTGATGTGCATACATGGGCGCCCATAGTAATTTTCCTAGGGGGGGGCAAATTTCAAAAATTTTTTCTAGAGGGTGGCAAATTTCACACTTTTAACAAATTTAGTTCTGTTTTTGCCATTGCTAACATCATGAGACATAAACGTAAAACTTTAGGGCGGGGGGCAAGTTCCATACCTTGTCCCCCCTTATGGGCGCCCATGTGTGCATATAATTCTATTTTCTAGCATTTCAAAAAAATCGTTTATAAGTCTAGCTAAGATAATATCTCAGAATATTAGTTTTCTTTAGAGTATATGTACATTCACCTAATTTATATACCTCCCCCCCTTTTTTTTTCGTGAATACGTCTTCAACTCAATAACATACATAATTTATCAGGGGTCAATCCAGGAATATTTTCCAGGGCCCATTTTTGTAGAAACTGCCTATTTTTGTGAATTTTAATGCTCAATTTTGTGAATTTCAGAACTTTTTGTTAATTTTCAAACCAAATTTTAATAAAAGTCACTTTTTTTGTTAATTGATGAAACACATTAAAATGTAGGGTAAAATGCCAATGAAGGGCAGTTTTAATCGACTGTATTTTTGTGAAGGGGTTCCGTTAAAATCGATTGTAATTTTGTTATAGGGCCACAAAACGAGCCCAATGTTTGTTTGTATCGACGCCTGTTCCCCGCTTATGCCAAACTTTTGATTAATGAAGTCACGCTAAAAGTCGTTCCACCTCTTCAAATTATTAAATATCTTTTTCCACATTATTTTTCTAAAAATATTTACAATATCAACCTCCCCCCCCTCCCAAAAATAAATAAATAAAAAATGAAATAAAATATAAATAAATAAAAATAACGTACTGGACTCTCTTAAAAATTTAAAATTTTCTGTCCAAGTCAAGGAAAAACATGAACATTGAGCTTAGAATGCTGTAAATTTAGCAGGTCGCTAACATTAAAGAAAGTACCGCAGGAACAGAGGTTACAGAAAATAGAAAATGTGCAGTGCAATGAGTTTCATTGTAATGTATTTCAAACCCCGCAAGAAAAGCGGCTTTTTAACAAGGCATAAAATGATCGTTTTTCTGGACCTACAAACAAAACATAAGAACATGTCATCACTAAATGACCATTAAGATTCTGTGAAAAATTGGAGTGATTTAAATGTCGAACGCGGCCCTTTTATCCCCCGTTAACGCAAAAATCAGTCACATCTGTGTTCACTTAAATAGAATAGGACCAGTTTTTCCCGCAAGCATATGGACTCGATGTTAGGACACAGGAGATGTACAAGAGGGTTGAATGAGCTGCAAAGAATGGATTACAAAGAGCTAATCTAAATAAATGATGCCTGTGTGTCAAGTTTGGTTAAGTTAAATGAATTTTACCAGCCGAATATCTGTATCCTGCAGTGAAATATTAACTTGCTTTGTGCATGAGTACAGGTAAGTAGTTTTCGTAATTTTCTTGTCAAATCGGTAAATTTTAAAGAAAGATAAACTATTAGTCTGGAGAAAAGACTCCAATGTACAAATGAAGATCATCTGGGTTTGTTTCTCAGGAATTCCTTAAATAGAAGACGTCCATTATAGTTGCGCTTTGAGGGGGGAAATGTAGTTTTGTTTAAATTAAAAATGATGCCTCTCCTCACTTATTGGAAAGAGCGTTTGAAAATCAAAGTCGGCCGCTTCAGTTTTTGACCGTCAAATGTTTCTTGACAGTCAAGCCCTGCTCATGTCCAGTGGCTGTGGAGTTTTTTTTTTTTTTTTTTTTTTTATAGTGAACAGATATTGCAATTTCCAATCCTTCCAATGAACTTTGTTTTGGACGTACCACTTAAAGCTCTCTCTTAGAGCAGACTCTACCGCTTAAAGCTGATTCGGTCCCCAATGATACCAGTGGCTGTGGAGTTGTTTTGATAAAAGGGGAAAAAAGTAAGCCATTTTTATCTATTTTATTAATTATACTTATTGCACTATTTACTTTTTGTTTTCAAGAGTTAAAAATAACTGTTCTCAAATTTTATCCGTTTTAGTACAGTATTTTTTCCATTGTTATAGAATAAATATTTTATGATTTATAGTTTATATATATATATATATATACTAGATGCGTGCCCGTTCTTCTCACGGTAGGAAACGAAAATTTTCCTTAGATGTGTAATTCGAATTTATTCGTGGTGTGGAATCTTCTTAAAAAAAAAAAAAAAAAAAAGCAAAATTATTTGACTCTTGACGTAAAGTTTGCGTCATGAGTACTAACCTGGCATCATAGCAGTATAATGACTCAAAAACTACGTCAGTGTCATTCACTATCAAAAAAGTGAAAAGCTTAATGGTTTGCAGAGAACTCCTGGCTTTCAAAATGTCTTATTTCTACATCATACTGTTTTTTAGGTTCAAGCTGTAGCATTAAATACCTAAGACACTACATAAAATGGACAACCGTTTATTTGTTTCCGAACATGTACTATGTAAGGAAATATTGTAATCATGAAAAAATTCGACTTCGAGATTTTGGCGTATTTACACGTTTTGAGGTCTTCTGAATTCATTTATGGTATTTTCAAGACATGTTTTTAAAATAGCTGTGTACCCGCTCTTCATACGGGAAGAAGCGAATATTTTACTATAATCATATCTGCATGTGACGAAACAGAATTTTATTTTTAAAAAAGTTCAAGAAATCGCCTCTGTTGAAATTACGGCGGGATATATTAACGTAAGTTAGAATTACTTTTCGTTTAGTTGGTTGTAAGACAACCGTTGAAAAAGGTTAAACACTTTTAATTTCATGAAATATTTATTAACGTGGTATATTGTGATTTATTCATATTATCCTTACAAATCTAATAATACTACCTATTACGTACATGATACTATCTATCTTTGCTTCTCCCTCTTCAAAACTCGCTTAAAAGAAGCAGCTTAGATTATTTGGCACCGATGGGATCTTTTGATTCTATGGCGATTCTTTGCAATTTACGCATTAACATAAATAATAATCATTTCACATAATCGTTGCCATTAAGGAAACTCTCCATATATATTTAATTTATGCAGAGTTTTATAAGATTGGCGTATTTAGCACCCAAAAAAATTTCATCTCACCGTGGGGAGAAACTATCCAAGGGGTGCCATTTTAAATATCCATGTATCCAATATAGCGATATCTTATATATCCTCCATGGTAATGTCTCCTGAAAAACATCAAACTGTGTAATCTCGAGGAACTATTTATTCCCGCTTTAATTGTGACAGGGCGTTAGAATTGCAGAGCGTAAGCATTTTTTTAAAATTTATGATGTCACTGTTTAACTGCCGTAAAGGATACCCCGGTTGGCCGAGGGAGTTAATTTCGATATTTTGCATAGTAGTTTTCAAACGGTATCAATAAATTTTTGCTTTATGTAGGACCACTATGGAGGAACGTAATTCAACGTTAAAATAAAGCTATACTCGCAGCATGCATGATATGTTAGGCAACGCCCGCCCCCATAATTAAATGCCAAAAATAAAAAAAAGTAAATAGAAAATTTTAATATATCGCGCTTTAAAACGAACTTTGTAATTTTTAAAATGAACATTTTCAGCTGTGTTAAGACATTTCAATTTTTAAATAAGCACCGGATTAAAATACCACTTCTAATAATAATAATCGTGAATTTCTTAGTTTATTTCTACCGTAAATTTTAATCAAAATATCGTCTCCCTGTGTTGAAAAAAGAGCTGGAATAAATGAGAAAATTGTGGCGTAATTTTTACGTATCTTAAAGCAACTGACGTCATCGATCCTCACTTGCGAATTGAAAATACGGACGGCGCCCTATTAAAAATTTCTATGGATAGGTTGAAAAACCTTTTTCTAATCCTTTTTGTGGCAACAACCCAACATAAACGTGCCATGATTGCAATGCAATGGCGTAAGTTGTCCGCGTTGATGCTATTAAATTCTAAATATTAGGGACTGCACTGCAAAAATAGATCACGCACATAAAAAATGATTTCCTCCTAAGCGGAAAATTTCGCCAATAGCTACCGATTGCCGAAATTTCCCCGTACAGTCGTGCAGATAACCATGCGAGGGCCCAAAGATCTGGGGCCAGAAGACAGCGCCAAATAAACCGCTTGGAAGCCAAGTTAATTCCGCGTCAATATGGCTTTTGTGGTCAATGCCAAATATGTCAACCCGGTGAACGGAGAAAAGACGCCAAATTCAGGGCAAGCCAGTTCATGCATGTCTTAGATAGGGGGAAAATCGTATAACTATCGGATTTTTAAATGCTTTTTTTAGTGGATAGTATTAAAATAGAGTAAAATGCGTGCATTTTTTTTAATGAAGGTAAATTATTGAAAGAACTGTCTGACATAATAGGAAGATACTTTGGTTTAGACGGTGGTTAGTCGGTGGGGCCAGGCCCCTCTGGCCCTTAATGACGAGCCGCCACTGTATATATATATATATATATATATAAACATTATATATATATGTGTGTGTGTACGGGCACGCATATCTGGACTTTCATTTAGAATGACATTTGCCCCCCCAGTTTCGAAGCCCAAGTTACGCCCATGGACTGTCAGTAAGTTTTAATTATAATATACGCGTGTGTTGATAAATGTATAACAAACTCCCGTACTTTTATTCAATTTTATTTTGAATTTCGATACGATTTCTGTCATTATGCAAGAATAACGCAGTCCAGTGGTTGAATTAAAAATAGAACGTTTACAATGGAAACTTTCTCTCCTTCCCAATACATCTACGTGAATTGGTTTCTGTCTGTAACATTCTTCCAGGCAAATGTATAAAATATTTTTGTTGCGGAACAGGAAAAATATACCCTTAAATACACTCATGTCCATAAATTAAGGATAATGAAGTTCAGGCAAAGAAAGAGAAAGAAGCAAAACAAATTTGACTTATTTGTAAAGTCTATTTATTAAACAAAAAGTAAAGAGCAAAAAAGATGCTATATGTTTGACATAATTAATAAAAATTGCAAGTTTTACTCCCTTGACCAAATTTCAAAAAAGAACCTATTTACAAAAAACAGTATAACATGGTTAGTAGGATGGTTAATACGGAGTATGTCTCCCGGACGATGCAATACAGTCCTGACAACGCCTAGGCATGCTGAGTATGAAATGATCAATCTGATCTTGGGGAATATTACACCACTCATCAAGCAATACACTCCGAAGTTCCGGTAGACAGGTGGGAGGGGGTTGACGGGCTGCAATTCGTCGGCCAAGCATATCCCACACATGCTCTATTGGATTCAAGTCCGGTGAGTATGCTGGCCAATGCATACGGGTGATATCCTCCGATTGAAGGCATTCGTCTACAATGTTTGCACGGTGAGGACGGGCGTTGTCATCCATAAACACAAATTCAGCACCCATGGCGCCCCGAAACAAACGTACATGTTGTTCCAGAATGACATCCCGATAGATGTGGCCTGTCATCATTACACTCTGAACATGCAGGTCAGTTCTGGAACCAAGAATAATTCCTCCCCAAACGAGCCATCCTGCACCACCGTAACGGTGTCTTTCAATGGTGTTCTCTTGGTGGTAACGGGTGCCTGGCGCTCTCCAGATGAATGTCCGGCGAGAATCAGACTCCAAACTAAACCTCGACTCGTCGGAAAACATCACACAAGACCACTGTTGCGGTGTCCACAATGCATGCTCTCTACTCCAGGTTAATCGCAGGCGACAGTGAGTTGCGGTAAGTGGAACACATCTGACAGGCCTACGAGCATATAGACCAATGTGCCCTAAGCGTCTGTACACGGTCTGCCTTGAAACTGTCGTACCGGTAGCTGAAGAGAGCTGACGAGACAGGTCTGATGCTGTACTCCGTCTGTTTCTTTTGGCAGTAACTGCCAAATAGCGGTCCTCATTCGGCGTTGTAACTCGGGGGCGACCTGTGCTGTAACGTCTACTCACATTACCATCATCTTGGAATCGTTGCCAAAGCCTGGAGATGACACTCTGGGCGATTCCAAGTTCCTCGGATACTTCCAGATATGGGTACGTCCACATTCCAGTCGTCCGATAATTCTGCCACGTAAAACATCATCCAAATGCCTCCTTTGTGCCATAACTATGCGTTTTTTGCACTGAAAGGCTTTCACAGCGCTTGTGAACAATTTTACTTCTTTGCCACCATTCCTTATATACCCCTCTCTTACACTCTCGTCATTGTGACGTACCATCCACGCCATCTGGTGGTTTCCTGTAATTTGCATATTCTTCTTCAAGATGTGCGTGATCATTCCACAGGTGAAATTTTTATTTTAGAGATCAATTTCTGTGTGATTCAGAATTATCCTTAATTTATGGACATGAGTGTAGTACAGGAAGCTTTGCAGATGCCATTAGATTTGTTGTTGCGTAACAAGTCACTCGTCTTAACAACCTGCGCTCAAAAATTTTGAAAAATCGCAACCATTAATAAACAAATATTTATTTGTGCATGTAATTATTTTAAAGTATATCTTTATAATATCTAGAACAAGAAAGTTAAATTAATCAAGCCCCTATTGATAATAAAACAATTTCCTCTCCCTAATTATTCACGGCTATGTTAAAAAAAACTTTTATCAAGTGCATGATATTGTGAGAAATTACCAAAAAAATTACGAAACAGCATGTGGTATCATAATTCACTTTTCCAAAATGGAATTCACAAATTTCATTTTGTGAAAGAATACGCCATCAGTCCTTTCACTTAAAAATTAATAACAGAAGCTTATCAAGTATAAATAAAAATGATCAACAGTTGCATAATACTATAAAAAGTAATTTATATTTAGATAGCATCTTCTCAACGCACTGTTAGGTAAAATGAATGAAGTTTCAGTTTAATAAAATTTATGAACACGATTTAACTAGTTTGATTCTTGAAATTTGTCAAGCTTTCACTTTTTGTATAGAAGAACGCTATTTATTTAATTCATTTTCAGACAGTAGATAATATTTAAATTTCCTATTTAAGAATGTAAATCCATTATTTACCAAAATGTATCCTATAAAGGTCTGCGCCTTAAAAAAAATCGCGACGGCGGTGTCTCGGGGCGAGGCGAAAAACTTAAAATAAAAAGCTATAACCGTAATCTACTGAAAATCATTACGTCCATGCAGCGACCTTGTACGTCAAATATGTGTAAGTGAAAGTGCCCGTTGACAGAGAGAAGATGCAATACTCGATTCAATCTCCCCCTTTTCTGATGAGATGATGTAAAGAATAAAAAAGCTTCAATCTTTTCATACTGTCACATCAGATGCCTGTGATAATAATTTTTTGTACGATAAAAGTTGTCGTTAAAATGAATTCTTAGAAACACCAAAAATGAATATAGCTTTTACTACACCGTTAAAAATATAGTTCAACGTTTCACCGGAATTCCGGTGCCAATTTAGCTGCAACAGGTATTTTGAAAAATGTGGCGCTAAGATTCACCCTTTTAGCGGTGTTTCCTCAAGCACCATTATATAGCAAAATTAACACACACTACTAGAAGAAAAAGAAAAAAAATGTTCGGGACTCGAACTCACAACGACTGGTTCAAACGATCCCACATTGACAACTAAGCCACGACTGAGAAAATTTTACAGCAAAAACAAACTAATGTATAGCATTGTTTTATTTCAATTTGTAATACAAATTTTTCTTGTAAAAATAGACAATTGAGCTCCGGTATTTTTCACGTGATTTTAGAAAAGCAATAGTAACTCAAAAATATTGATGAGTTATGAGCTACTATCAGTTTCCGTTCTCTTTTAAATGAATGTACATAGTCATTGCTGTCAAGCGTGTTTATTCGGTACTTTTCCGTTATGCACACCCCAGACAAGTTTGGCGATTTTTTTTTTGTCGCCAAACACCTACAGGATATTTATTTCGCATTTAACATTTTAAATGCCTTCAAAACAAACATTTTAACACAAAATACAAAGTTTAAAATATAAAGAAACAGACTCACCATTACATACGACAAAATTTAATGGACGTTAAATCCTTAAATCAACAATAAGTAAAACGTATTACTGTTCTAGAACTAAAAGGATAATTTTCAAACCAAATGGCATTTTAAATATCGACGCTACATCTGCAAGATCTCAATTTACATTTTCGAACAAAACGACAGTTAAACTACCTACGGGAAATTTTTTTGGGTAAGTTAATTTACTCGCCGAGCATCTAAAAGAATTTTTTACTGCTATACTTAATGCATTCAATATTTTCTATAACCTGAAGACATAAAACAGGCAATTCTACACAAAGCGAAATATTGCAAAACATACTCGCATTTTCAGCTTTTTCTTGCAATTTTTTCTCACGTCAATTCCACACATGAACAAATAAAACTTTACGCTGTCTTGAACTTTATTCACTAAATTTCACACCTTTTACCGCATTAAATTCCAACATTTCTCTTGAAGTTCACGTTCCAATTCCAAACACTTCTACCATCGAATATACACGATTTCAAAACATGCGTGGCGGTAAAATTTGGCCCTATCCGGCTGAATTGCCGGCATCGTTTAGCCATTAGAGATTGCATAATAGCCGACACTTGTTTTATCGGAATTGTAGTGCATCCGTAGGATTATGCACCCATACTTTACAAATCAATTCCTTCAACCAGGGCCTCCGAGAGAAATTTTATAAGATGGGACAGAAATGTTCCCGCCCCCCCTCCCCCTCCCCAACTTATTTTTGCCTAAAGAAATATATTTTAAATCCTGCTCAATTTTACTTTAAAAGTAGTTATTAAAAATAAAAAAGTTAATATTGTGGGTCATTTTTATTCTTACCTAAATTATAATTTTAATAATAGTATTTACAATCTGTAATAATGTATTATAAAAAATATAAAAAAATGAAGTATCATTGCAGTATTTTTATAACCAGATTCCAAAATCTTCCTTTGCCTTACCACCCTCGCTGTCTAACATGTGTTGCAAATCACCATCACCAAGAGTGTGTTATTTATCTGTAAATGCATCAGTTCATATTTTGCTATAGTTAAACACACAGTTTCGAAAATTAATTTTTTCCCTTTTAGTGATTTTTATATAGAATGCTAAAAGAAAAGAATGAGTAATTAAATCTTCATATTTAGCGATTTTTTATTCATGCTTGAAGGTTAAAAATATATATAAATGGTAGAATTAGTATATTTATTATTTAATTTTAATAATGGCTTTTTGTTCCTTTTTACTTGCAAAATTTCGTATATAATAAAAATTAATAGTTCTGGCAATGTCAGATTGGATGCTTAGTCTTGCTAAGTCTACAAGTCGTACTTGAGACATGGTTGATCTTAAGAAATTATTCTATGAGTTTCAATTTGCTGAATGATCGTTCAGCAGAAGCTACCGTTGCTGGAATGGTTAAAAAATATCCTATGGGCAATGCAAACATTTGGAAATAGATCGTTCAGTTTATATTCTGTTAGTATGTTCAATAATATATAAAAGAGGAAAGTCTGTCCGTCTGTTCGCTACACGCGTCCAGACCGTTCGACGGATCTGGACCAAATTTGGCACACTGACTAAATAGGACAAAAGAAAGCTAATGCCGTAAAAATGAAATTAATCGGATTAATAGTTTTTGAGTTATTTTATATTTTGAAAATTTTTCAGCCACTTTTTCCTTATCGGAAGCGTAGCGTGAATGAAGGGGGAAAACGCTCATTTCTCTGGGGTTTTTCATTCTCAAGGTCAGCGCGTTGACATAGCAACTACGTGTAATCGACAAGCCGGGGTCCCCGGGGAGAGAATGAAAGCTTCTTCATGAAGGGTCTGGGTGGTGGATTTCGTGACGTCAAAGTAAAGAATGGGATTTTCCCCGTTTTGTATTGAATCGTATGGGAAGTTCAGTTAATTAAATGCTAAAAATCGCGGTATTTTCATTAGACATGGTCCAATCAAATTATGCTATTTGTTTCAAAATTCTACGTTCATGAAAATATATTGTGTTTATTAAATTCTTACAAATATACGTATAATAAACGAGCTTGAAATGTAAAGACGTTTAAAGAAAATTTTGAGTTTTATTGTTATAAGCAACTGAACAGTGGTTATACCATTTATGTTATTATTTTTATTAGTAGTTAGTATTTATTAGTAATTTTTTGAATAAAAGCTCTTTAAACATTTATGTCACAGTAAATATAACTCTGTGATTATTTGTAATCTTTATTGATTCTACGTTATTTTAACAAAACTTATATATATTTTCTTTCTGTTTTTAATTAATGCATTTAATTGAACTTTTTACTGAAAATTAATAGTTGAAATAGTTATACTAATTACTAATCTATATATATAAAAGAAGAAAGTCTGTCTGTCTGTTTGTTCGCTATACGCGTCCAGACCGTTCGACGGATCTGGACCAAATTTGTCACACTGACCGGGAAATCCCATGTCTCTTTTTTTATCACTGCAGCGGGAGGATACTCATTCCAGCCTACTCACGTCCAATTTCCGGTAACCTCTGTACGCTAACACATGCCATGTTCATTTCTTTTTCGTTGCAGTGGGAAGTCCCATGTTCTTTTTTTATCGCTGCAGCGGGACGATTCACATACCTTCCCTTTACAATCTCATACTGAAGACTGGGCTCTATTTGTTTTTAGTAGTTGCGTAGGTATTAGCGATAAATGACATTTAGAACACAAAGAGGTAGAAGAGGAGAATCCTAGTTATGTCCAATTCCCGGTAGCCTCTACGCTATCAGGTGCTTTGTTCTTTTTTTTTCTATTTTGCAGCGGGAAGTCCCATGTCTTTTTTTTATCATTGCAGCGGAAGGATTCCAGCCTAGCCACGTGCAATTCCTGGCAACATCTGTATTCTATCAGGTGCCGCGTTAATTTTTTTTTTCATTGCAGCGGGAGGATTCCAGCCTAGCCACGTGCAATTCCTGGCAACATCTGTATTCTATCAGGTGCCGCGTTAATTTTTTTTTTCATTGCAGCGGGAGGATTCACATTCCTCCCCTTTACAATCTATATTTAAGGTATATATAAATGGGTATTTCTCTTCCATAGCACGGGCCACGCTGCTAGTGTTCAATAAATCCAGAGGCTCTAATTGATTTTTCTAGCTGCATGCGTGAGGGAGGGGGTGCATTTTTGTATTTTACACCACTTTGAAAAATAGCTAGGACCGGCACTGCGTTGGGCTGTGATGTTTTAATTTTTTTTTTAAAGTAAAGATGTAGAAAGGAAATTTGTAGTGCATTTTGAAAAATTCACGGGCCCCCTCTAGTTCGACGGGCCCCGGGGCAGTGCCCCGGCTGCCCCCTTCTCGCTGGGCATGCCTTCAACAGCTCTGACAAACATTTATTTTATCTTCCTCATTCGTCGGCATTTCCTATTAATTCTTATTTATCAAAGAAATAAATATTGTTGCAGAAAACTCTGCTAGTTTCTGGGTTCGTCCAGTAGCTGTAGAAAGTTCTAGTAAAGAGTCCACTTGTAAGGATCGAACACAAGCTGTAATTGCTTCTAGAATTTCGTCGAACAACCAACTGTACAAAATTCACAAGCACAATCAGAGAGTAATGTGCTTTTAACAGCCCTCTTAGTACAGAAGCTTTCACAAATGCTGTTTTTCTCACAGAAAACAAAACAAATTCACAGGCAAGAATTGGATGGAAATATACGAGGGATATCACTAACAGTCCCTCAAGATTCAGCAATGACGAATTTACACACAGCACTTAAAAACAAAGCTTCAAAAACAAGCGAAAACACTACTTCTATAACGTCAATACAAAGCCTAAAGCTTTCACGGACATCTGCTCTTGACGGAAGCAGAAGCAAGACTGAGAGAGAACTGGGCAGTCAGCTGTCCTTTTACAGGTTACGATAGGGCACACCTCAGAAGGTTCCAGAGAGAACTATCTCTGGAATGCCCTAGAACAGACTCGATTATGATTGCGTAACAGAAGAGTAATACACTCATGTCCATAAATTAAGGATAATTCAGAATCACACAGAAATTGATCTCTAAAATAAAAATTTCACCTGTGGAATGATCACACACATCTTGAAGAAGAATATGCAAATTACAGGAAACCACCAGATGGCGTGGATGGTACGTCACAATGACGAGAGTGTAAGAGAGGGGTATATAAGGAATGGTGGCAAACAAGTAAAATTGTTCACAAGCGCTGTGAAAGCCTTTCAGCTCAAAAACCGCATAGTTATGGCACAAAGGAGGCATTTGGATGATGTTTTACGTGGCAGAATTATCGGACGACTGGAATGTGGACGTACCCAGCTGGAAGTATCCGAGGAACTTGGAATCGCCCAGAGTGTCATCTCCATTCTTTGGCAACGATTCCAAGATGATGGTAATGTGAGTAGACGTTACAGCACAGGTCGCCCCCGAGTTACAACGCCGAATGAGGACCGCTATTTGGCAGTTACTGCCAAAAGAAACAGACGGAGTACAGCATAAGACCTGCCTCGTCAGCTCTCTTCAGCTACCGGTACGACAGTTTCAAGGCAGACCGTGTACAGACGCTTAGGGCACATTGGTCTATATGCTCGTAGGCCTGTCAGATGTGTTCCACTTACCGCAACTCACTGTCGCCTGCGATTAACCTGGAGTAGAGAGCATGCATTGTGGACACCGCAACAGTGGTCTTGTGTGATGTTTTCCAGGTTTAGTTTGGAGTCTGATTCTCGTCGAACATTCATCTGGAGAGCGCCAGGTACCCGTTAACACCAAGAGAACACCATTGAAAGACAACGTTACGGTGGTGCAGGATGGCTCGTTTGGGGAGGAATTATTCTTGGTTCCAGAACTGACCTGCATGTTCAGAGTGTAACGATGACAGGCCACATCTATCGGGATGTCATTCTGGAACAACATCTACGTTTGTTTCGGGGCGCCATGGGTGCTGAATTTGTGTTTATGGATGACAACGCCCGTCCTCACCGTGCAAACATTGTAGACGAATGCCTTCAATCGGAGGATATCACCCGTATGCATTGGCCAGCATACTCACCGGACTTGAATCCAATAGAGCATGTGTGGGATATGCTTGGCCGACGAATTGCAGCCCGTCAACCCCCTCCCACCTATCTACTGGAACTTCGGAGTGCATTGCTTGATGAGTGGTGTAATATTCCCCAAGATCAGATTGATCATTTGATACTCAGCATGCCTAGGCGTTGTCAGGCCTGTTTGCATCGTCCGGGAGACATACTCCGTGTTAACCATCCTACTAACCATGTTATACTGTTTTTTGTAAATAGGTTCTTTTTTTAAATTTGGTCAAGGGAGTAAAACTTGCAATTTTTATTAATTATGTCAAACATATAGCATCTTTTTTGCTCTTTACTTTTTGTTTAATAAATAGACTTTACAAATAAGTCAAATTTGTTTTGCTTCTTTCTCTTTCTTTGCCTGAACTTCATTATCCTTAATTTATGGACATGAGTGTATTAGGCTATTATGCAGTTAATGCAGAAAAACTAACGTCCCCATTGCCCAAAAGCCCCATTGGGAAAAACGCGTCAAATGACCAAAATGTCGCCAAGCTTGGAGACTTTTGGCAAAATATCGCCAAATTTGGCGCCAAAAATAAGCCCCAAACCTGAAGTTACCGAAGGCCTAGGACCAATATTTCCCCAGCTTTCTAGACATTGCTATAGAAATCAATGGGGAAACCCAAATCTCCGGCTCTAGTTGACTGATTTTGATGCAGCAAAAAGCAAAATTTAACTTTTTGATGCATAGAATACGAATTTTGAACTATTTCAAATCCCAGAGCAGCTGGTTGCTCCGAAAATTCGGAACAATATATTTATATTTAACCAACACTTTACTAAACTAAAATAAATATGGCAAGAAACGTTAAACCCCGAGGAAGAATACAACAGGATCACTAAAGACAGCGGAAGAATGCAGAACAGACACAATCGGCTTTCGTTTGCTATTCAAACACATGCTTACGACCTACGCAAGATTAATGAATCAAATAGGTGGATAAATACAAAACAGGAAAAATATGTTTTCCTTTGCTATTCAAACACAAACTAACTTACAACGAACAAACAAGCAAGGTTACCAAAAAAAAAAAAAAATAAGGTCGCCGCACGATTCAGGATGGGTTACCATATAAAAACGTCACCAAGCTTCGTCCTCTACTACCGGAAAAAATCGCCAAATTTGGCTGTGGTACGCATAACGGAAAAGTGCCATTTATTCGATGTCAAATGTGGTAGCTTCTTTAAACAGCCTATGTTATTTAACAAAGGTTCTTTCTTGCATTTTCGAAAGATCTTTCTTTTCGAAATATTCATGAGGCAATTTTCTCTTATTTTTTGTAATCGCCGATAACCTCATAACGCGAAGTAACGGCCATGTTAGTTCACCGGAAAACTCTGTTTTTAACAGTTGAGCCGATATCTGGGTTCAGTCGGTACTTGGCTTTTATAAGAATTTTTCGGGTGAACCATTAATACTGTTCAACGTGCATGACACTGCTTGTAACTCTCTGATTTCACCGGTTATTTGGTGAAACGTTGAACTTATATTTATAACAGTGTACTGCCCTATTTGAATCAAAAGTGGTCACTCCTTCTGCTCAAGTTAGTGTACAATTTTATTTGTACTCTAAAGTTTGAGATTTTTCTTACTAATCCGTAAACAGATAGGATACGTCAAAAAGCTGATTTTGAAAATAATTATTTATATATACTATAGTATCAAGCCCGTGCACGCTCATTGGTGCAATGCAACTGGATGATAACATTGATAATAAGGACAGTGTAATATTACTGATGTTTGAATATTTTAACTGCATCCACACTAGATTGAAATATTTATTTTTTTGTGATGGAGTCCGCGTAGCAAAATTCGCTTACGTCTCAATAACTGTTATGTTTAAAAATAAATAAAAAGCTTAAACATGTCCCGTTTGAAAACTGACTTTTGTAGTTGAACTTGGCAACGGTTATAATGCTTATAATAGGCTCTCATGATGCTAAACAAAGTAGCTTTTTTAAATTTCATCATATTGTGTAGTTATTTGTATATTTACAAAAATATACTTCATACAGTCAAAGTCTATAAGACAAGGTGACAAAGGGGCTATACCAGTGCAAGAGCCACAGAAAGACTCTAGAACGACCCTTGTATATTCAGAGGGTCTACTGAAAATTATATGCAGGAGAGCTTTCAAGTAAAAAATCACGAGACTTTTTATGAAATTTAAAAAAGACCTTTTATATGCCATTATTCATGTATTTTAAAACTTAAAATGTACATCATAAACATGCCAGCATCCACTCTTTAAAGTTTAAAAAAATATTCAATCCTTTAGAAAGATTTTTTGATGAAATTATTTTGAATAAATATTGACTTTATCTAGCTGTAAATTTTCAACTCCTTACGCGACAAAACATTGAATATTTACTCCTTTAGAAGCCTGAATATATTGTGTACAATTTTGTTCCTTAGAAAAAATTATTTACTCCTTGAAAAATCAAGTTAAGATGTTACAAGAAAATTCCTTTTTTTTTTTCCATCAAAATTTTATTTTACTGCTAAATTTTTCACTGACGCCGAAGCACGGCGATTTAAAACACAGCGGTGACGATGAGTAGAAAACACTCGTAGCCGACGGCGCGGCGTGGCGCACAGAAACATACCTATATTTAATTTATGAGATATGCTATTTTTTTAAAGCTAAACACATAATTTATGAATCAAAGAAACCATTTTGTATGAAAACATCCATATTTTGAAGTAACGCATGAATGGATTCATTAAAGCTAATTAATCTTCTCCACTTATATTTTACAACTTATATTATGATATTTTAATTTATTAATTTTTCAAGAGTGAGAATAGACAGACGGACAGAAAGACCGACATAATGGTGAACAGACATGTAAGGTAACCAACATCAGACACTCTTAAACTTCATTGGAATTGATTATTAAATAATTAGAAAATTTCCAGAAAAATTAACAATAATAATATTACAGCTAATTAATAGCAATCAAAAATCCATGGACACATAATGCATATTTTAATAGTTTCATCCCCTTGTATGTAAGTAAAATACTACGAAGAACTTACGTCATTCGCATTTAACAACTATCATGAATCATTGGACACACATAATAGTCGCTATTACGCTATATTATACAAGGAGAATGCAATCCATTAGCTTAAGACACAACTATAATAGAATATTTTCAAGTGCCACTTAGCTACGAAGGAAACGAACTTGGAAAATAGAGGATTGCTGGTGTGACATACTCTACTCTACTGTAAGTACTATGTAGGGAAGCTATAAATGGCGGCAATTCTACTCGAAAAGACTAGAAATAGCTATAAAGTATATGGGCCATGATATCATTAGATATGGTCCATAATTCGATTCGAACGGTATACATTGGAAAAATAAGGACTGTCTGTTTTATTTAAACATGAAATGAATGAATAACTTATGGTATATTTATTTTGAAAAAAAAATCCAGACTATTTTACTTTCAATTCCTTGTAAAAGAAGGCAGTAAAATAGACAATATTTTTTTTCAATTACTTGATTTCGATGAAAAAAAAATAAAAAAAGTTTTAGAAATTATTTGTTATTTAAATCGAATTAATACTTAATATATTATTTTAAAAATCATATTGTATCGGAACGTCGCTTTCATTCATCATTTTCAACATGAATATTTGTTCTTTACAAGATCTGTTCTTTACACCGATATTTATTTATTTATTTATTTTTAATTCTTTAAGTTAACTCAGTAAAGCCATCTATTCACTTTATGCACAATTTAAATTGCAATTTAAAGGACTGTATTTCCGGTTGCTACATTAATTTAAAAAAATAATTGTGCCACCATTTTATTTTGCGGCTTAATTTTTAAAAATTATAATTGTGTTTAATCTGACATTGCCCCTTAGACTTTAAATTTATTTCCGCTTGCCACTTCATATTAAATTGTGCCACAATTTTTGCAGTTAATATATATATATATATAAGCGTCAGAGAAAGTTTAAAGGCAACTCTCGTTAGCGACTTCTTGTTAAATGCGATTCATATTCTGTTATAAGCATAGTTAGTATACTGACTTTGAAAAAATATTTGAAAACGGTTATGAGTAGGAGCTGTTAATTGCTTGCTTACTTGCAGTCATAAAATTGGAAACATCATCTGAGGGATTTGCTCTCTGAAAGAGATTTTTCAAAAGAATTGGGGGAAAAACAGTGTATGAGGGCAGAAAATTTCCCCTATTCAATAGATTTATCGACAAGTGTTTGTTAATACCGTGTTGAATTCTTTTCAAAATTCGTCAGGTTTTTTAGCACTTCCTTGTCTTTTTAAAGCTTCATATTAATGAATTTATTATAATGTTTAATTTTGTTACGCTTTTAGCGATATACTTCGATCTTTTATTCCTCAACTAAATAATACAAGGGTTTTCCATCGATTTTATTAGGCGATGAAATCGCACTGACTTAAGAAGAACTTCTTTATGTATATATTTATCCCACTGTAACGAATTCGATCAGCTTATGGTACATATTCTTTACATTATATGAAGGAATTCAGTTTATATTCCTTATAGACCAGTGGCTGAGCGGATAGAGCTCTGAGCTGGGAAACGGAAGATGCCTGGTTCAAAACCAGGTCACGTCCGCCGACCTTATCGTTCGGAGTTTTCGGTGTTTTCCTCCGGAACTTAGCGTAAATACGGGTTAGGACCCCTTAGAAAGACCCCCACGGAGGGCACCCCACCCATCGGCCAAGATCCCACTTGTAGATAATTGGCCGTAATCCCACAACACAACACAAATTCCCAGTGATAAATCGTTTATTATGACACCTAGAGCATTTTGATAATCGAAAAAGGCTTTATTTACAGCTAAGAAAGAACAATACAAAATTATAAAATGGTGAACGGAAATATGGAAATAATGAGTATAATAAGAAAATGGAAGTTCGGCTAGTCAAATAAAATAAGATATAAACTGACGAAATTGTACCGTTTTACGATAATCTTTAAGTTCTTTCATAGTACTCTCAGTTAAAGAACTAGTATTTTAAAAAAGCAAAAGCTGTTCACGCTAATGGTGAATTATTAGTATTATAAACTTTCGGAGGTGTGCGGGAATATAGGTGACTTGGAATCACATAATAATAGAGGGTCTTAGACATGATCTTTACAAATCAGTTTAAATAACTTCAAAAGATTCTCAATGTCTTAATTAAATGTAATTAGTACTAGATTTCGCGAACAATTAGCTTATTCGCTGAAAATGGTAACTTTAAAATAATTAAACTATGTACAACTGATATCCATAAATTGTAAAATTGATTTTTTTCTAAAAACATAATAATTTAATCAGATCGTGGTCAGAAATTTTGTTAGAAGTTTTCTAAACGGCGAGCTGGTGTAGGAACATTGCGAGTATGTTATCGAATTCAAAATAGCTCTTGTGCGCGTCCCCTCGCCTGTCGTTACGGCAAGTTTGTAGTACTAATGTTTTTGAATCATAATGTATACATACTCACATTAAACTTCCAAAAAAAGATAAAATTAAACCATTAAAATGTTAAGCAGAAATACCGTCCTGCAGTGAATTAAGAATTGATGAAATTTTAATAACTTTTTTTTAACCATTTCATCATTATTACTGTTTAAACAGCAGATAAAGCCCATTGTGGAGGCAAACTACAACATACGCAAGAAAGAAATATTTAACAAACATGATACTCTTAAGTTCTGCACATTATATATCACTGTCCATTTAAATAAATAATAGCTCGAATATTTGCTACGATGGCGACTTTTAATTCTCTGGTGCTTCTTTGGCGGTTTACACTTGTGCACAATGGTCAATTTGCCGAGTTCGAGGGCCTAGTAAAAAGCTTCATTGGGGGTCCTCTTTCGGAAACTTTTTTTCAAAATTTACAAATTTTTAAACTTAAAGACCAATTTGGGGGCCCCCTTTTGGTTGGGGACCCGGGCGTGGGCCCCGAATGCCCTCCCGGAAGTCAGGCCCTGCCTGGATAATCAATAATCGATAATGATATCCCATTATGCTTTCCGTTAAAACAGTTTTCCATATGCAGTGAACTCTCACTTATACGACTTTCAAGGAACCATAGAAAAAAGTCGTTTAACTGAGAGAGTCGTATAAGTGAGCGACAGTCATATTACAAAAGTTTAAAATTGTATACGCGTTAACTTCTTTTACCCACATTAAAAAGCTAAGTTTTTACCCATATTAGAAAACTACTTAGTTTTTTTTTACTTAGTGTTTTAAGTTCTAAGCTAAAAACTAAGAACATCTTTTAACAAAATTTGTAAAATACATTAAAAAATGAAACATAAAATATTAAAGAAGTTTACAGTATGGTAATGTTTGGAAGTAAAAATATATCCGCGTTCACAATGACCATATTTAATTTCACAAAAAATATCGATTTTTTCAGAGATAAATCTTTCATATATACTAAAGGAGTTCAAATATAGTAGTTATTTTAATGGTATATCTCTCTAGAAAAAAAACGTTTTTGAAAGTTTTTTCGCATTGAAACTAAAACAATAGTTGGAAAACACTTTGTTACAGTCATCTGGAATCAACCGACAAACTGTAAATGAAAGACCATTTGAGAAAGCTTGCTCTATTTTCTCAAAAAACTTCAAGTTCCCTAAGTTTTGGTCTTTTGGGTATTGCGGAAAATCATTTCTATATTTCCTTATTGGTAACTGGGGCGTGAAAGGTTTTATTCTCATTCTCTGATGACACCGGAGAAATTTTTCAATGGCTATTTTAAAATTCGGTGAAAGTTAACACTCTCTAAATTTATATCATACATTTATACTGGCGTTCGACAGGCATCTGCTGATAGTTAATTCAAGTCATTTTATAAATCTTGAAGTCTCTCTTTCTTAAATAATAATTAAAATATACTTTTCAAACAGCAGATATATTTAACTACGAGAACAGCATTAATCAGGAAGTAACAGCATTAATCAGGAAATGCAGGTATTCTCAAAATGAATTTTACTGGTCTTTCAAATTAAGGTTAAGCTTAACTAAGTCTAGGTGGAACCATTCTATCACACCTAAAGTCCGGGTTTGATTCCTTGTTCGGCCTTACGTATTGACTTGTCCATCACTTCATAGCGGGTAATGTTGCTCGTCTATTGGGTGCCCCGTTATAAAATGGCTGATACTTCGGGCATTAGTACTGGCAAGTGCCCACCCTTAGGAATAAAAAAGTTTTTGCTTGTGTCTAACCAATCATTTTAACATTCTAGTTTTTGTAAGTTGCAGACATATGGAATAACTTAGTTCGAGAAAAAAAAAATGAAAAAATACCTCTCACAGGAAATGTAAAATTTTATCGGAAATCAAAATCGGCCACATATGTCAATACTTTTAGGGCAGCGACCAGGGGTCGAAATTTGCGGTTGCCCGCTTGCCAGAGGCAATCAGGTATTTCAATGGGCAAGTAAAACAAAAAATTCGGTAATCCCTCAGGCAATGAAAAATGTTTGTTCTTTTTTTTTGCTTAAGATATGTTTTTTGCTTTAAGATCTTTTTTTTTGCTTAAGCATGTTTATTGCTGCTGATGCAGCAGCAATAAACATGCTTTTTCAATCACCGAAGCAAGATTTAAAGATATATCAGTCACTGAATTTTTGAACTTTTTGAATGTTAAAATTTGGCCCAGAAAGTATGAAGAAACATGCATGACAAAGAAATCATCCAGTGTATCACAACATTTGAAGCTGTTTAGCGAGAATACAACTGTTCACTTGAAAGCATCCTATTCAAATGGATCAACTTTATACAGTGTTTGTACAGCTGCGGAAAAAAAGTCCCACTTGCTCTTTATTTCGCCGTCATTCGTCGTACAGTAAAGTTATATATACCATTCGTTTGCAAATAACGCGTACTTTAATTTACTATTAATTTAATTTGCATCAGGGGCCGTCTTCATATTTAATTCTGCATCAACTTCGTTTTTCTCAATGGCAACCCCATATTTTGACTTTATTAAACGAAAGAAAACCTTCAAATTACCCTAAATATACATTTTCACCAATTTTCTACAATAATTTCCGGAGATATTGCGATTTAATTTTTGCGCGTTTTTAAGGGACTTTCTGCAAATTGAAAAACGCTATTTGTAGGTTCCGAACTTTTCGCCTTTCATTAATTTCGCTCGCGAGAGTTAAAAGAAATAAATATTATTTTCAAGGAAAATATTGTTTCCATCTCTCTTAAAGTTTTTTGTACTGAGAATATCAAGAGTAGAATAGAATATTTAGTCTGTGGTCCAAATGACCCGTGGGTTCATAACTTCCTTGGTTCGTATGCATGATTTAAGGGGAAAATGCAAAATGACTGCTCACGATTTTTAAAATCTTTGTAATTTTGAAATTGTTATTGAGTATTTCCGTTGATGGTTCTCTTAGACAGGTGAAATGTTGGCAGGAGTTAGAGGCTGCTCTCTGCTCTTCTGACTACAAGCTTGAATATTACTCACCTATATTCGAACTTGAAGAATGATTTCCTGATAGAAAATTTATTTGTTTGAATTTCATGTAAAAAACGCAATTACTTTTTTGCCGACCCAATATTATCACCGTGTTTGTTATTTCACTTTCTTCATTTAATACTATCGTCTACAATGTGCAATATTCTTAAGACTTTTGGCGGTATTTTAATTTATAGTTAGATTAAAATTTATACAGAAAACCGTGATTTTGAATGTTTGATAAAGTATGCGGAAGTACAAAGACCTAATCTTTCCGATATTAAAAAAGGTCACATTCACGTCTGGAAAGTTGAGGATGTTAGTTTTTCAGAAATAGGACGTTGTATTAGAAGGCATACATCTACTGCATCTAATTCTATAGCTGGAAAATATTTTATTTGGGGGAATATGGTAGCGAATGCAACAATACACGCTTTATAGAATCCCTATCAAGCTGTAAAAACCTCTAATTTATTTGCTTCAAAATTTGATATTTTTAATACTTGTATCTTTTACTGTGTTTTTGCACAAAATAAATCTAATTTACGTTTATTTTATGCAATTTTCAAAAAATTTTCACTTAGTAAATTTATATATGGTCCCTTAACTCATGAAAGTAACACATTTTATTTAATATAAATCAAACTACTGAATGTAAAAATTTGAAATTTTGCACAGCCATGTAATATTACTTTCTGCATCTATTTCCATCGAAATTTGGCTAGGTCGCTATTCATTTTTTTAAAATATTAATTTAATAATTCATAATTCATATTAATATTTTATTAAAAAATCATAATAATAGTGAATTATGTTTGGGTCGTTTAGTTCTAATAGTACGAATAAAAATCAGCTTCTTATTATCAATATTATATGAGATATGAATTAAAATATGAAAAAATATTTTAACATATGGGGAGAGGGATTTTGGAGGCTCATAACTTGCCCATTTTCAGTTCAAATTTATTGAAAATTGGTATCCGGGGTTAAAATGAGCTAAATTTTTGAAATATGAAGTGAAATCTAGGGGTTGCTATTGAGAAAAAAAAAGTTGGTGCGAATTTCAATATGTAGATGGCCCCCTTATGCAATTTTTATGAATATCAAATTAAAGTGTACGTCAATCGTAAACGATTGGTATCTGTAACTTTGCTTTCTATAACTTAACAGAATAGCTGTAACTTCGACGAACGGCGGTCGAAAAAAGTACAAGTGGGACTTTTTTTTCCGCAGCTGTACATAAAATACATGGATGTTTCTAAATATAATTGGAATTCGTAAAAAGATATGGATATAGGTATTTTTTCATTTTTGATAGACTTTCCTCTTAGTCTTCCAACTCAGAGTGCAGATTGGAGCGGGGTTTCACTGTCATGAAAAGGATTAAAGAGGATTGGCGGAGCGAACTACGTTCTGTTGTTACAAAAGCTTAGTAAAAATAAGACTAACATTATCATTATCATCAACAGATATCAAAGATTTTGATCCGGAAGAACCCATAGCATGTGGTTAAGTGCGGAGAAGAGAAAACCATATCACAAACTTTATAAAAAGCTAAAACTAACATAGGATTCAGACAATCCTCTGTTAATGAAGATATGGGTAATGAATTATGGTAATGAAGATAGTGGTACAGAATAGAGCTGTACAACTGATGATGTTAAAAGTGTTGAATACCACAGGTACAATTTTATTTCTATTTTTATTACCGAATATTGGCAAATTTATGAATAAACATTTGACAATTTAACTTTCACTGTAACATATTTATTATTCATTGTATTTGTTTTTCATTGTCCAACTTTTAAAAAAAATGCTTAGCAAAAATTTAAGGACAACGAACTTTACTTGAGGACAACCAAAATGATTTGCGTGGTTGCCTAAGGGGCAACTTTAAAAAATCTCAAGATTCTACCCTCAACAGCGACAAATAAAAAGGAAATGTAAAGAAAATCATAATGATCTTTTCCCCTTTCATTTTGATTTTTTTTCTTTTAACTTCGATTGGGTTTTTCGTTTATGCAGCCAGCCCGACAAACTTTCGGGTACCTGTATGCTGGTTCTCAGTACGCAGTAACGCCTCTGTTAAAACAGCTCTTAAATGATTTGTGACATCTGTAAGAGACCTTTGTGTTAAGAAAAAATGAAGAGAAATGTTTGCGTAAAAACATTTATTACTGCAAAAGATTTACACTAAAACTATGAAACACTAAAGATTAACACTAGATTTACACTAAAACGTTTCCCCCCATTAAATCTTTATATTAAATTAATATAAATAAAATATTTATTTTTCATATCCATCCGTTATATTTTGCAATAAAATAAAGTTTGTCTCTGATATAACATTTTTCTATTTTTCTACTTCCTCCTACATACTTCCTGCACGCTGGGAATTCAGAAATATTTCCTTTTTACAATGAGGAATTGATTGTTAAGGATTTCTTTTTCTAGTTATTCAGAAAGTTTGTACTAAGGAGACAAGTATTTCTTCCACTTCAGATAAGGGTTAATATATTTGCTTTCGGGACAATTTCGATTGCTTTTTTAAACTTAACAATCGAATAAAAGATTTTAAAAAATAGTTCTTCAGAAATACAAATCAGAATGACCTCAAAGCGAAATAAAACTTTAAATTCAAAAGAAAAGTAAATGTTTTCCAATTCCAGATATCCATATGAAATATAAAATTTTTAAAATGACGAATCTGGGAAGAAATTTGATTGCAGGTTTTTTATTTCGGATACTTCTATCACAAGTCAAATTATCTGAAGCACTTGAATTATTTTTTCCGGCTATCACAAAGCCTAGCGGCAATCAGTAATTTAAATAAAATAATTTTAAATTTTAGAAATTCGTTTCAAAATAACGTCATAGTTTTAAATACGTCAGAATTATGGCAATATAATTTGTTTTCGGTATGTCCTATTTCTTTTTATTTATATGCCAGAGCCACATAAATATCCAGTTAAATATTTTACTATTTTAATACCTCCTCTTTTTATTTATTTCTTTTCTTTTTTTTTATTTGGACTCAGGCCATCCTTTACTTTCTGAGAATAGTTTTAATCAAACAGTCTATTCTGAGTTTATTGTTGCGAAAAAACCCGCACCTGAATTCTAAAAGTTTCTTCTCAAATCCTAGGTTCAAAAAAGCTAATCCAAAGGCTTTGTGGACAAAAGACTAAAGATTAACTGACAAAATACCTAACAAAATATTTTAAAGTGATCACGAAATACTTAAAATTAATAGAAATAGCGTATTATTTGTGATATATATTGGATAATATGGGTCATTAAATATCAATACATCGCATGAATTCTGAGCTCAAGATTGATTAATATAATACCTTCTGATTTTCCTTTTCTAACGAAACAAATTTAATTTCTTCTAACTTTCTAAAACTGCAGAAAAATTCTCATCATAAAAGAGCGAAAATATTTTATAAATAAATGCAACTTGTAGTTCTATGAAGGTTTAAAAATGAATACGCATACACACACTCTGCAAAATAAGAATCCGAACCAAAAGCAGAGTTTGGTGCTCTAATTGACGGACATGTGAAAGAAAGGTATTGTTCTACTTCGTAAATGTACTCTGTTGTGTAGATGGTAATTTTTGTGTCATCTGCACATTCAAACAGAACACAAGTTATTAATGGTGATCTTTCATTTTCACTTGATATTGGAAGTCAGCATGTTATGAAACCTCAACTATACATTTTCAATAATATTCAAGGATTAGTTTATCAAATGCAAAGCTCTGAAAAATGCTTAAAAGACGGTATGTTATATTCTACTATTCTAAAAATATTACCTCATTCACTTCTCCAGTATGCGGAATTGTATCCAGTTTCTACTATTTAAAAACTCTCTATATAGTGTCGCTATTAAAATCTCGCACAAATGAAATTTCATACGTGAGGTAATGGAGGCTCAAGGAAATAATTATGCAAATAAAAAACAAAGGTTTGCATTATAAATTTAATGTCAAAGAGGAAAAAATTTAAGACATGTGGGCGGTCCCTTAGAAAGTTAAATTTAATGCAGAGAAACTGAAAACACAACCATAAACATAGTTCTACACAGCTTATTTCTATGACAATTAAAGCTCAAGATATCGCATAGGTTCTTTTTTCCTTTTTTCTTTTTCTATATATAAGTTATTTGGAAAGTCCCTCTCTCTACTTCCAGCGTTATTAATAAATAGGTTAAATGCATTTCAAATACTTCAAATTATTGTAAATCCCAAGTTATAGCTATGCTGTGACAGTTGGGTAAACATTTTTTGCCTATTTGTATTGTTCCAGGACGTAGAAACTAACCGAACTTACTTTAATTGAGAGCAAAGATCACTTGTGTTTTAAAGGGAAACTAACCTATGTAATGTATCCTACTTTTCTCTACATATAACAGTGCTTTCCGAAATTCTGCTGCTTGGTAAATAGTTCGGTTTTCTTTTAACTGAAAAAAAAATATCTACTTTTTCTAAACGGGTATATTTGTCTTTTTTTATCGACACTATATATTATAAGTTTATTCGGTGAACTGATGAATTTAACACAAGCCATTCAATCTTTTTGAGATATATTTAATATTAGTGAATATTGCAATACAAATTAAAATACACCAAATGACTTAAAATCAAAACATTGTAGTGCTATGTCACCAAACTTTACTCAACTAAATATTTTGTTATTTTACACAGTTAAGAGTAACACATTTTTCTATATTTCAATTAACTAACGTGTAGCGCAATCTTCTTCAAAAGAATGAATTGCAATATTTTCATGGAGGCCCACGACGTGCTAATTCCTTTCTTTTTCAAGTCTTAAAGGAAAAAGTCCTCGCCAAGCGGAAATACTTTTTCCGCCCAATAAATCTTGTTAGATAGAGGCAAAGCTTCTGCCTATAATTAATTAGTTCACCTAAGCCTTCTAATAATATTAGGATTTATATTTTTGATGTTATTTATCACCCGTTTTCCAACTTCAGCCGGCTTTTACTGTTAAAAAAAACTCGATAATTTGTATTTTATATAATTGATAATTTTGTTAGTGTAAGCCGATTCGATGAATCTCATAAAGTTGCTAGGACAAAATTTTTGTAAAATCTTTCAATAAAACAATCTGTTGACTTAGTATTTATGTAGAAACGTTGGTTAAAAAGAGCCTAAAATCTTTAAATAAAATTCAGGGGAAATTTTGTCCAAGTATTCGAATTGGATTAAAATTTCAAAATTCGAACTTTTAAGATACAGTTAATTGTTTTTTTCGTTTTTCTCATAAATGTTTGTAAGTTACTCAGAGTATTATGGAAATATTTTCCGTTCTAAATGAGACTTTTAAAAATACATATGGTGAAAATGTACAGTTGCGGAAAAAAAGGCCCACTTGTTTTTATTTCACCGTCGTCCGTCGTAAAGCACAGTAATATATACCATTCGTTTGCAAATAACGCATACTTTAATTTCCTTTTAATGTAATATTTTTTAAATTTTTCCTTTTAATTTTGCATAAGGGGCCGTCTTCTTATTTAATTCTGCATCAACTTTGTTTCTCACAATGGTAACACTGTTTTTTGACTTTATTAAACGAAAGAAAACCTTCAAATTACCCTAAATATTAATTTTCACTAATTTTCTACGATAATTTCCGGAGATATTGCGAATTACTTTTTGCGCGTTTTTAAGGGATTTTCTACAAATTGAAAAACGCTATTTATAGGTTCCGAACTTTTCACCTTTCATTAATTTCGCTCGCGAGAGTTAAAAGAAATAAATATTATTTTCAAGGAAAATATTGTTACCATCTCTCTTAAAGTTTTTTTTTGTATTGAGAATATCAAGTGTAGAAAGTAGAATGTTTAGTCAGAGGTCCAAATGACCCGTGAGTTCATAACTTCATTGGTTCGTACACATGTTTTAATGGGGAAAATGCAAAACGACTTCTCACGATTTTGAAAATCTTTCAGATTTTGAAATTGTTATTGAGTATTTCCCTTGATGGTTCTCTTACACAGGTGAAATATTGGCAGGAGTGAGAAGCAGTTCTCTGCTCTTCTGACTGCAAGCATGAATGTTACCCAGCTACGGTCGAACTAGAAGAATGGTTTCATGATTGAAAATTTATTTCTTTGAATTTCATGTAAAAAACTCAATTACTTTTTTGTTGAGCCAATATTATTCCCGTGTTTGTTATTTCACTTTCTGCATTTAATGTTATCATCTGCAATGTGCAATATTCTTATAAGACTTTTGGGGGTATTTTAATTTATAGTCAGGTGAAAATTTAGACAGAAAGACGTGATTTCGAATGTTTTTTGAATGTAAATATGGGGAAGTCCAAAGACATAATGTTTCCAATATTAAAAAAGCTCAAATTCATGCCTGGAATGTTGAGGATGTTAGTTTTTCAGAAATAGGATGTTGTATTAGAAGACATATACATCTACTGCATCTAGTTCTATACCTGGAAAATATTTTATTTGGGAGATATGGTGGCGGACGTAACAATAGACGCTTTACAGAATCACCATCAAACTGCAAAAACCTCTATTTTATTTGCTTCAAAATTTTATTTTTTTAATACCGCTATCTTTTACTGTGTTTTTGCACAAAAGAAATCTAATTTACGCTAATTTTAAGCAGTTTTCAAAAAATTGTCACTTCATAAATTTATATATGGTCCCTCAACTCATGAAAATAACACATTTTATTTAATATAAATTAAACTACTGAACGTGAAAATTTGAAATTTTGGACCGCCATATTACTTTCTGCATCTATTTCCATCGAAATTTGGCTAGGTCGCTATTCATTTTTTAAAAATATTAATTTAATAATTCATAATTCATATTAATATTTTATTAAAAAATCATAATAATAGTGAATTATGTTTGGGTCGTTTAGTTCTAATAGTACGAATAAAAATCAGCTTCTTATTATCAATATTATATGAGATATGAATTAAAATATGAAAAAAATATTTTAACATATGGGGAGAGGGATTTTGGAGGCTCATAACTTCCCCATTTTCAGTTCAAATTTATTGAAAATTGGTATCCGGGGTTAAAATGAGCTAAATTTTTGAAATATGAAGTGAAATCTAGGGGTTGCTGATGAGAAAAAAAAAGTTGGTGCGAATTTCAATATGTAGATGGCCCCCCTAATGCAATTTTTATGAATATCAAATTAAAGTGTACTTCAATCGTAAACGATTGGTATCTGTAACTTGGCTGTACGACGAACGATGGCCGAAAAAAGTACAAGTGCGCCTTTTTTTTTTCCGCAGCTGTACATTTATGAAAAATACGTCGTTACTCGGGTGACCGACATAGTTAAAAATTGGAACATTCAACTATTTTTTTTCTTTTTTAAGCAAGACTAGGGATGTACAAGCAGAAAAAATATCGTTCTGCAAGATTTTGAATGCTTTCAGCTTTCAGTTAAAACGCTGTCACAATAACAGAAACTTGAGTAAATAACTTTTGATTAATGACTTGATTATATAGGTTACAGATCACCGATACAAATTAAAAAAACACAACCATAAAGATGCCACAACATTAAATAGACATTCGGACGAAAATTTGTGAAGTGTGAGACATTCTTACTTGAATACCCGTCAGGTGGATGAAAAAAAAAAAAATCATCTTGGCGAAAACAGTAGATATGGTGGCGATAAATATGGTAAGTCGTCTCGCATTATACAGGGATCCCCAAAAGGTGGTAACGGGCTTTAATTCTTTATCTATTAAGGACACATGGAACATGAAATGGTTCAAATTTTCGAATTTTCAATTATCGGCCTAAAATATTAAGTAGACTGAAACGATTCCATACATATATAATTTGTGTCAGTTTAGAATACATAAACACACAAAATATGGCTTTCGAAATCTAAACATACGTGGTTTGGTTATAATAAAGCTTTCTTTTTTTGCCTTTTTGTCAAAATGTGTTTTTCTGATGCTTTGGTACACTTTTCTAAAAATATGTTTCAGGTAAACAGTTGGAACTTCCAAAATTTTTCAACTAACTTGTTTCTTTAAAAATACCTAACATTAGAGATCTGAGACAAAAAGTTTGAAAATGACCTTTTTGTTTGTTTAATTCTTAGGATTTTTAAAGTTTTTTAGTACAATATTTTTAATTTTTTTTCTTTTTAGCCAAAATGAAAACCGCTTTTTATTATTTTCACTCAGTATGTTTTCTAATACCATACCAAATTTTAAGGCGACAAACTCAATAGTTTTTTAGAAAAGTGTACCAAACTGGCATACTGTTCCCAAAATTTCGTACTTATTAATTAGTTCTTAAAAACTAATTCATTAATCAAATTAATCTTTTTCACTTTATATATGGCCTATAATGTATGTATATACCGTGTTCAAAAAATTTCGTCCCGCAGTGGTCTGGGTGCTAAACTTCGTTCCTATAAGAACACGACAAGTGAAACAGCATCTGGCATGGACAGTGCTTAGGAGGGTCAACTCCCTTTCGGTTTAACTGCTGTGAGACCGTGTACGCCAATAGGAGATGGCGCACGTAAAATCCGTCGTAGCTCCAATGTTCTCCAGGTTTAACGCTACCTCTCGGGGGTGCCGATTTCAGGGGATTGGTCCCTCCTCTGTAATTGGCTGAAAATTAGGGGATCCCGGGCTAAAGTTGGAATTCCTCCCAGTGGGGACCAGTAAAAATGGAAGACGCCCCCTCTGCCCATCGCCGCTCTATTAGGGGGGATCTGGCACTGCATGCGGTTGCCAAGGGGCATGAGCAACAACACCAACAACAAATTTCATTCGTGTCTCCATTTTTAAATAAAATACATGATGTTAAATCTTTTGCTCTTTTTACTCGTCGACATGTTCCATATGTCTTTAAAGATAAGTAGGCAGTCTAAATTGAAAAAATTTTCAAAATGAATCCTGATATAAAATTCCGTTAAGAAAAATTCCTCTCGTTAATTTTCAAAAAGTTACACTTTTTAAATTTGTATACGAGCCCCCGTATTTGTATACGGCCCCCCGTAAATGTTACTATTTATTACGGGGGTCGTATGCAAATTTAAAATGTGTAACTTTTTGCAAATTAACGAGAGGAATTTTTCTTAACGGAATTTTATCTCAGGATTTATTTTGAAAAACGGGGGAATTTCCAATTACGGGGGGCAATTGTCAATTAGTAAAATGTGCTCCATACTCTTTCGAGGGGACATACAAAATTTAGGAATTATACTTTAAAAAGTGTCAGAGATATGACGATAAATATAACGCTGACTTAAACCACTTTTCCATTGTTCTCGAAGGGAAAAAAATCACGTCGAATGATCGCATTTCAGGTGTCGTACAGAAATTACGAAAGGAAACCTTTTTTTTCATTCTAGCAATAAACGTTTGTATTCAAAATCATGTATAATCCCCGATCATCTTTCTTTAAAGATATTTCTGCGACGTTGTATGATGAACGCTCAAAGTTGGTGCATCACGTCATTCGTGTATTTGCACATTTTACTAATTGGGAATGCTTTTGTACCGGGGTCGTATACAAATCTAAAAAGTGTAACATTTTGCAAATGAACGAGAATAATATTTTCTTAACGGAGTCCTAATTCCGAACTTCTTTTAAACATTTTTAAAAATTTACACTGCCCATTTATCTCTAACAGATAAAATTAAATCCCGTTTCCACCTTTTTTAAACACCTGTATATAATGCTGCCTGGTGGGAGTTTCGTGGGTTTTTCCAACTCATTTTCAACGAAATGAATTTTCAAAAGCTATTTTTTCCCACGATTTAGGAGGAGGAAAAAAGTAACTCTAATGTTTTTCGAATTGTGAGCTAACCTTTTTCCGATATAAAAAAAGGTTTCCTTACTTCGAGAAACTTACACAAAAATTTTAAGCATGCACCATCACAATTATGGAATTGGAGGACTCAGTCTGTTACAACCATATCGCTAAGAAATTTGGCTTTTCTTCATGTACTGACTATCGTTATTTAGCTTAGACTGACCACTAACTGATTTGTCAAAATCTGTAAAGTTTTTTCGATGTTTAATTTCAATATCCGGGTGAAAAAGAAAACATTTAAACTGTTCTGTTGTTTAAAGGCGAAATGAACCGCTCTTGACATTTGAATTTATTTACATGTTTCCAATTTTTTTTCTTTACGGGGCTCTTCAAAAAGGAATGTAAAACATCACTTGAAAGAAAATTTTTAGTAATGAAATGAAAGAAATTAAAAAAATCTGCAAAGCACTGTAAATATTATTTTCTACACAGTCACCATTGAAGCATTTGCCACATTAATAAACCTGTCTTTGGACACACGCTTATGAGAAATCAGACGATAAATTGAACTTTGGCTAAAGTACTGAAATGGTGACCTACCATGTGTTTTTTGAAAAATCCGAGCGAATGAAAGTCATGTGGGGTGAGATCCAGATTGAAGGGAAAGTGTTCCAATACATTCCATAGGAAAATCTATCAAATCACGTGTAACGGAGGTTGTTTGCGGCTAGGGTGTAACTGTGTAACAAAACGGTACCAAAAACTAATAACAACAAAACACTTTGAATTTCATTGCAGGAAACGACTGAAGCGCAGTTTTAATCATTTTCTGCTAATTTGCTTGAGCAGCCATACCAGGGTTCCCTAGAAGACTTGCAACATTAACGGTAGCTCCTTTGGTGAGGAGATCAAGCAGCAGCACACCATATAGGTTCCAAAAAACTATGGCTATAATTTTCTTCTTAGATGACCTTTTTTGAAAAAATTTTATAGTGGGAGACAAGAGGTGTCCATAACACTGATGCTTTATAAATTTCAAGTGTCTCATCGAGCATCCGTGCTTCGTCCTTGACAACGATACATTTAAAAACCTTCACTTGATAATTGCTGGAGAAATAACTCCATTCTCGTGAATTGATTCTCGTTTGAGAGTTGACGCCGTAGAACCCGCCGAGAACACGTCTTCTGGTATAGCATTTTTTTTTTGTGAATACTCACTGCACTGTCAGTGGAGATGTCGAGTTCATGTGCAATCTCCCTCACATGAATAGGATGATCGACCCAAATCGAACCTTTGGAACGGCACATTTGTGGTAAACATGCTCGAACACTTCGTCTTTTGCTTCTCGCATATATGCTCTGCCTTCATCGAATTCCTTACACTAAAACCAAACCAGTTTTCGTGACATTACACTGGGTCCTCCACTAGTGGACGATGAATTCTAGGTAAGAAAAATTTCTTTAAATGGAAGAGAACCTTATTACACTTGGCATTTTAACCGCCGATCTTGTATCCATTAACATCCCATCTTGTGATATCGGAACTCTACGGCACAAATGACTACATCTACCGGTGGTATTTGAAGTCTGTGATCGCTTCTTCTATGTATACAAACATTGAATTTAGTACGCGTGGCGAATCTGAGAACTATTACTTTTTGAAGATTCCTATTACTTTTTGAACGATCCATATATTTTGAAAACATTTTTTGAAAATTATCTGTACTATGTACCTTTTTATAAAAATAACATTTGGTCCCACTTTAACTAAGCGACATATGCACATTGCCTAAATTGAAAAATCGATCTGGTGTTGACAACTTTAATTAGGATTTAAGAAATGTAGGTCTGCCTGCCTGTCCGGAGTTTTGGTGCTTTCTTCGAGTGTAACACGAAGGCAAAATACTTTTCATTAAAAAAGGCTTCATTAAAACAGCCTACGCCTTAAATTTACAAATCTCATGAAGGCAGTCGGTCTGGAAGAAAAAAAAATCTTAACTCATTAATCAATCAGAAAATAAAAATTATTTTTATTTAAACCTAAATTCTATTATAGATGAAAACTGTTATCAATTGTATATAGAATCATTCGTAGTAATTTAGCTAGTATATGTGAAGCTTAAATTTATTGAAATCTGCAAATAATAAAGAAACTGTTTATTTAGAAATTGCTATGCAGCACGTCTCATGACAAATAAAAAAAATCTTCTTAGCTTATTGAAGCTAACGAAAAGTCCATTTATCTGTCAACAAATGTTACTATTTATTTAAAGATTTCATTTTACTTTATTGTATGAATATACTCCTATTCTTGAAATCTACCTTTGTTTTGTTTAATTCAGACGTTATAGGTTTTGACTAAAGCATGTTTTAAACAAATTATTTTAATGTTTATCTTGTCACCCTTTCAGTGAGAAGTAACAAATACGAGTAAAAGATACGATGACTGTTTACAAAAGATTTAAACATACAATAAAGAAAAAGAGAAAATGTTGGAAATAGTGTTTTCAATTTCTGCATTTTATTCATCATGAACAAATAATGTTATGCAAATCATTATCTGCTAAAGTAGGAATAATAGTGTCTTCAGGCTGTAATATCTTCAGTAATATATCGCTGGGATAATGCTAATAATAAATGTGTTTATTAAAATAACTAATAATAGATACTGACAAAAGAGATGAAATTCTGAGTATATTCTGTAGGCATTAATTTATTTACTCTACTATGCAAAATAGTATAGAATCACCACGAAAGCAAATTAAATAAAATATGAAGGAATATTCATTGAAACAAATTCAAACTTAACATTACAATTTTAACTAGTTACATGTTGTTAACTTAAGTATTAATATAGCTTTGTTTCGGATGTCGAAAATAAATATATATCACATTAAGATTACGTGCTAAATGAATTCTTAGTGGGATTAATTGATAGCAAGATCATTCAACAAAAACACTCGTGTTTAAAGGTAAAATTAATTAAAAACTTTGAAAAAACCTCATAATATGAGATACCGCGATACGATCGTTTCAGGTGAAGAAAAAGGTCCATCCTTCATCAGTCGCAAAAATGGTCCATCATCCGCAGAGATTTCTGGCCAGTCCCAGGTTGCTCCCATAAATTCTTTGAACGTCTGTTAATGGTCAGAAAAAACGTTTCCTGAACGTTCAGAGAACCGATGTGTGCTGCCTGGGGTATAGATGGTCCTTTTTACTGCAACTGTGAAAGAATGAACCTTTTCTACCAACGATAATATTGTGGTTTTCTTTTTTATGTTTACTACTTTACAAAGTTTTAATTACCCACAATGCACAGACATGTTTTCTGAATTTTAAGAGACGTCTGAATTGTTCTCTGACGTCAAAGAACATTATTCTGTAGCGTTTTAAATTAATTAGTTGATTAGAAATGTGCCATAGAACACCATATACGATAATGTGTGTGTGTATTGCAAAATTTCTGAGAGTTGACGTTCAGATCATGTCCTCTGGAAAATCGAAGCAATGTCTTTATCTCCCTAGAAGTGCACCAGATTTTTAAAGGATTCATCACCAAGACAGCGACTCTACATTTCAGTCGGATGTTTCTACCAGAAAGCCGTTGAAGTTCGAATGTTCTGAAATTGCCACGGTTTTTTTTCGTATTTGTGATAATCTACACGTTAAAAAGTTAACGTCACACTGAGGTGATTATGTTCGGTCTAATTAAGTATCGTAGCAGTATTGTAAAGGCTAGACTTCGAAGGATATTTTGATTCACTTTTAGTTACACTAAAATGTTATAAATTGTTCATTTAAATCTTGCGTATTTTTTTACAAGGGTTCACTTACCGCATAGGTATGTACCACAACAAAGGCCCGGGGATTCGGCCATTTTGTTATGAAGGCACCTACATAGTAGGTGGGCAGCGTTATCCCTCTATTAGGGACAAACGATTTAATGGTCATGCCCTCGTCGGGAGTCAAAGCCGAACCCTTATCGTACAGAGTGGTTCGCTAACTGCCATGCAATATCGCAGGGCCGGTCCGAGGAGCATGCGGGACCCCAGGCGAACAGGAAGAGTGGGGCCCTCTTTTCTATCATGTCTTACGTAAGTTGCTACCAGCACTGCTAGTACATTTCAGCTTTATTTCTAGGCTTTTCTCTGGATATAACGCAACCATCTCCCAAGCTCGGTCTGCAGTAGAATCCGATAGCACGTGAAAAATCTTTATCATTATTCAAATAAAATATGATAGAGGAAAAAAATCTCTTACTTGTATTTTAATTACTTCGTGTGATTTATAACGGTTGCTTCTAAAAATAAACTATTTTCCATCTTGAAACGAAAAACATTATTTAACTTATTAAAAAAGAAGAAAGAAAAATAAAAGTTGATATCCTAATAGTAAGTTTAAACGCAAAATCCGAAAAACGCGACCCCCCCCCCCACACACTAGAGATGAGACGGGCTCAGCCCGAGCCCGAAAGCCCGAGCCCGAGCCCGGGCCCGACTCGGGCTCGGGCTCTGTAATTCACGATTGCGTTCGGGCTCGGGCGGGCTCGGGCTCGTGAAAAATTTCTCCTTTCTTGAACACACTCCTTGAAACAGATTTTAAAAAGTGATTCATGGGATAAATAGACGTACTTATTTAAAAAAATAGCGGCACGGGGAACTAGAAGGTGTGTGAAGATCCAAAATTTATTGTATCCTATTAATGAAGTAGTTATTTTATTTGTCTTTAGCTGAAATTTCGGGCTCGGGCTCCAACTTTAATAATATTGCTCGGGCTCGGGCGGGCTCGGGCTTCAAAAAATGAGCCCGAACTCATCTCTACCACACACACGCACACGCCACACGCTCACTCTCCATATGTGTTTGTGGTGACTCTGCTCACCTCCTTCCCTTTTACTGCGTGCTTTTTACTAAGTAGACATTATATTGGTGAAAATTTAATTAAAAGGTGCATTCAATAAATAATGAGCCGGATTCGTAACTGTTACTGCTGCCGTCTCAGGTGCACGTGGCTGATTATTTATTGAATTTCCCTTTATTTAGAAAAATGGCGGTCTTGATTACTCTTAATTTTTAAAAACATCCGGTAAATTTATTTTTTGCATCAGAAACTTCAATGAGTGATCTACAAAAAAAGTAGTTTAAGATTGTAAGAAGAAACTGTATTTTTATTAAAAATCATAAACAAAATAGACTGTTAATCCTGTTTGTAATGCCCTGGCTACCTTGAATTTAAAATTGAGCTTACCATGTTCGTTAATTTTGCCGCAAGTGCACACATCTTGTAAACCAGTCACAGCCAGTAATATCGGCAGGACAAACGGAGCCATTGCCCAGGGACCACAGATTTTAGGGACCGCAAAATCTTATATTCTCTACTTAAAAAAAAAAAAATTTCCACCATAAAATTATAACAGAGAAAAAATTCACAAAAATTATATTATTTTTGAATTACGAAATATGGACAGTCAAAATAATTCTAATTTGCTCTTGTATAAACTAATTTTAATCACTATCTTGTATAAACTAATTTTAATCGCAATATTAAAAATGAACATATAAATTTAAAACTTTTTACCGGAAAGGGGAGGAGTTCGGGGGGGGGAGTGGAATTTTTTCATTTGCCTAAGGCCCACAATCGGCTTGATCGGGTTATGGTCACAGCAGAGGGTGTGTTTATGTGTCTAAAATTACAGAGGAACAGTATGTGTGATGTAGTACTCCTGAGTTTGTGAAGTCCTCGTTTATATTAGAATCTGAAGGGAAACTAAAAAACTTATAAAATAATAGAATTTTACCAAGCTAGTAGTTTAATTTTGCGTTATTTTCTGTTGTTACTTGCTTTTCCTATTCGATACTTTTGGGACCAAGATATGGCGTCAAAAATTCTCTTTCCCTTTCTGGAAAAAAAATCGTTGCTTCAGGCTATGGGCCTTTAAATACTCGGGAAGGGGGAGGGTTATTTGTACGCTATGCCTCTGGAGAGTGTAATGTTTTATAATTTATTATCATTTTTATATTGTGTCGGGATCAGTGGCGCACACAAGGGGGGGGGGGTCCAGGGGGTCTGGACCCCCCCATCGGCTTTGATTTTTTTTTCGATTGATTATTACCCTATATCTATAGTAAATAAAATGATTCCAAAAAAAGGTAGCAATTGTTTCAGTTCTAATAAATAAAAAAATAAATGTTTTTCCCGTTTTCCTCACCTTTTCAAAAACGAACTGAAAGCGAACATAAAACACCATCTTGTTCTCAAAACTGAACAACTAGTATTTTGCTTCCTATTGTATTGTGTAGTGTATTCTTAGGGAACTGGATGGGACGAGTTTTGGTGAATTCCATCTAATGAAAACGAGTTCTTTCATCACTGATTTTTGTCAATCTGGAACATCCCTAAAAGTTGGACCTCCCCCAAACTGTAAAAGTTGGACCCACCCAAACTGTAAAAGTTGGACCCCCCCCCCAAACTGTAAAAGTTGGACCCCCCACCCCCAAACTGTAAAAGTTGGTAATGCCCTGTTTGTAATGCCCTGGCTACCTTGAATTTAAAATTGAGCTTACCATGTTCTTTAATTTTGCCGCAAGTGCACACATCTTGTAAACCAGTCACAGCCAGTAATATCGGCAGGACAAACGGAGCCATTGCCCAGGGACCACAGATTTTAGGGACCGCAAAATCTTATATTCTCTACTTTAAAAAAAATTTCCACCATAAAATTATAACAGAGAAAAAATTCACAAAAATTATATTATTTTTGAATTACGAAATATGGACAGTCAAAATAATTCTAATTTGCTCTTGTATAAACTAATTTTAATCACTATCTTGTATAAACTAATTTTAATCGCAATATTATAAATGAACATATAAATTTAAAACTTTTTACCGGAAAGGGGAGGAGTTGGGGGGGGGGAGTGGAATTTTTTCATTTGCCTAAGGCCCACAATCGGCTTGATCGGGTTCTGGTCACAGCAGAGGGTGTGTTTATGTGTCTAAAATTACAGAGGAACAGTATGTGTCATGTAGTACTCCTGAGTTTGTGAAGTCCTCGTTTATATTAGAATCTGAAGGGAAACTAAAAAACTTATAAAATAATAGAATTTTACCAAGCTAGTAGTTTAATTTTGCGTTATTTTCTGTTGTTACTTGCTTTTCCTATTCGATACTTTTGGGACCAAGATATGGCGTCAAAAATTCTCTTTCCCTTTCTGGAAAAAAATCGTTGCTTCAGGCTATGGGCCTTTAAATACTCGGGAAGGGGGAGGGTTATTTGTACGCTATGCCTCTGGAGAGTGTAATGTTTTATAATTTATTATCATTTTTATATTGTGTCGGGATCAGTGGCGCACACAAGGGGGGGGTCCAGGGGGTCTGGACCCCCCCCATCGGCTTTGATTTTTTTTCGATTGATTATTACCCTATATCTATAGTAAATAAAATGATTCCAAAAAAAGGTAGCAATTGTTTCAGTTCTAATAAATAAAAAAATAAATGTTTTTCCCGTTTTCCTCACCTTTTCAAAAACGAACTGAAAGCGAACATAAAACACCATCTTGTTCTCAAAACTGAACAACTATTATTTTGCTTCCTATTGTATTGTGTAGTGTATTCTTAGGGAACTGGATGGGACGAGTTTTGATGAATTCCATCTAATGAAAACGAGTTCTTTCATCACTGATTTTTGTCAATCTGGAACATCCCTAAAAGTTGGACCTCCCCCAAACTGTAAAAATTGGACCCACCCGAACTGTAAAAGTTGGACCCCCCCAAACTGTAAAAGTTGGACCCCCCCAAACTGTAAAAGCTGGACCCCCACCCCCAAACTGTAAAAGTTGGACCACTCCACCCCCAAACTGTAAAAGTTGGACCCCCCCCCCAGCCAAAAATCCTGTGTGCGCGCCTGGTCGGGATGGATGTGAGATGAGACGGATTTACAGCTTTTATACAAGAAGAGACAGTCCTTTTTCATTTTGCAGCCAACCATCCTAGTTGTTTGAAATTAAATGTTTTCCTCTTCTTGAACAAAACTTTATAGTCACATTAGTTCAGCATTTAAAGGATAAATGAATGTTCCCTAACTTGGATCCATTTACACTCATGTCCATAAATTAAGGATAATGAAGTTCAGGCAAAGAAAGAGAAAGAAGCAAAACAAATTTGACTTATTTGTAAAGTCTATTTATTAAACAAAAAGTAAAGAGCAAAAAAGATGCTATATGTTTGACATAATTAATAAAAATTGCAAGTTTTACTCCCTTGACCAAATTTCAAAAAAGAACCTATTTACAAAAAACAGTATAATATGGTTAGTAGGATGGTTAATACGGAGTATGTCTCCCGGACGATGCAATACAGGCCTGACAACGCCTAGGCATGCTGAGTATCAAATGACCAATCTGATCTTGGAGAATATTACACCACTCATCAAGCAATGCACTCCGAAGTTCCGGTAGACAGGTGGGAGGGGGTTGACGGGCTGCAATTCGTCGGCCAAGCATATCCCACACATGCTCTATTGGATTCAAGTCCGGTGAGTATGCTGGCCAATGCATACGGGTGATATCCTCCGATTGAAGGCATTCGTCTACAATGTTTGCACGGTGAGGACGGGCGTTATCATCCATAAACACAAATTCAGCACCCATGGCGCCCCGAAACAAACGTACATGTTGTTCCAGAATGACATCCCGATAGATGTGGCCTGTCATCGTTACACACTGAACATGCAGGTCAGTTCTGGAACCAAGAATAATTCCTCCCCAAACGAGCCATCCTGCACCACCGTAACGGTGTCTTTCAATGGTGTTCTCTTGGTGGTAACGGGTACCTGGCGCTCTCCAGATGAATGTCCGGCGAGAATCAGACTCCAAACTAAACCTGGACTCGTCGGAAAACATCACACAAGACCACTGTTGCGGTGTCCACAATGCATGCTCTCTACTTCAGGTTAATCGCAGGCGACAGTGAGTTGCGGTAAGTGGAACACATCTGACAGGCCTACGAGCATATAGACCAATGTGCCCTAAGCGTCTGTACACGGTCTGCCTTGAAACTGTCGTACCGGTAGCTGAAGAGAGCTGACGAGACAGGTCTGATGCTGTACTCCGTCTGTTTCTTTTGGCAGTAACTGCCAAATAGCGGTCCTCATTCGGCGTTGTAACTCGGGGGCGACCTGTGCTGTAACGTCTACTCACATTACCATCATCTTGGAATCGTTGCCAAAGCCTGGAGATGACACTCTGGGCGATTCCAAGTTCCTCGGATACTTCCAGCTGGGTACGTCCACATTCCAGTCGTCCGATAATTCTGCCACGTAAAACATCATCCAAATGCCTCCTTTGTGCCATAACTATGCGGTTTTCGCACTGAAAGGCTTTCACAGCGCTTGTGAACAATTTTACTTCTTTGCCACCATTCGTTATATACCCCTCTCTTACACTCTCGTCATTGTGACGTACCATCCACGCCATCTGGTGGTTTCCTGTAATTTGCATATTCTTCTTCAAGATGTGTGTGATCATTCCACAGGTGAAATTTTTATTTTAGAGATCAATTTCTGTGTGATTCTGAATTATCCTTAATTTATGGACATGAGTGTATGATACTCTAGAGAAGGACGATCCACGGGAATCTTTATCCCGTTCGCCAGTTTGCATATTGGTGGGGCGCGAAACTCGGAAAACATCATTCTGAGAAAAATTTTAAACGTTTATTTTTCATACATTTTTAGGAAATACGGCCATAGTGTCTTTCGATGGCTTATGCTGCCAAGGATGGTTTAGGTAATGGGGTGTAGGTGCATTCCCTTGGCCAGCACGGTGAAAACTGCTTTAAAATTACGTTTTCATTCAAATGAAATTGTACGAAAACTGGACTCTCAAACCCTCGCTCTTAATGTGATAACAACAACAACAAAAAAAAAAAAGTCCAGGAGTGGGGCCTCTTTAAGCGCGGGGTCTTAGGCGGTAGCCTACATTCGCACCTCCCCCTTGGGCCGCCCCTGAATCTGAGCTCGCTCTTGTAGTAATATTAGACATCAATTCACTGTCTGGACCAGATTATACTCTGTTTATGGATTTTAGACTATGATCTTGGGCTTTTACTTTGGAGTTTCAAATGTGAATTCAAAATAACATCACTCTAACGTTCATGTGTGTGAAAGAGTGCAAAATCTATTATATGAGATAGTTTCTTTAATTGCACGGCCAGTAGTGTATTCAGAAATCTTTCAAGGGAGGGTGATTCCTTCTTGATTTTTGAGACCTACCGTCGCAAAGACAAGTCGTTACAAAGACTTTTCTGATGTGCACACGCTCAAAGCTTGTATTGAAAGAACTATTCACGGAGAGACTTAGAGTAGGAAAATTCCGACCGTTACGTCCCTGCGATGATATGAGGAAATGGGATAAGTGTTCATTTCAAGGGATGGGTTAAATCCCCATGCTTCTTTATGCATATGCAACTGAGCACGATTGTAAGTGTGAAGATTAAAGGAAAGTTTAATCCATGGAAAATATTTTTGGTCATAGTCTTAAAAGTAATTGCTTAAAAAATGTCAAGCTATAAACTTTCTGAAATTCACTGGCGTTTTAATCGTCCTATGAATTGGAATGTAAAAGTAAGATATATAAATATAATTATTTCCTCTTTCTAAACAGTATGCAAGAACTGCAAATGGGTTTCTGTGATGTTGACTTAATGTTCTCATGTACACATAATGTAAAAGCATACTTATTTTTTTAAACATCAAATGCTGAAAATCTATCTACACAGATAATGCTAGAATTGAATAATGAAGGATGCATATTAAAGTGGATCAGGGAAAATTTATGAATAATTTCCAAAAATATTGCTGATGTGAAATCGACCGTAAATGTAAGTTCTGAAAAGCGAGTATTTTGTATCTATATCTAAAAAAGTCTTATGAATATTAATATTTTATTTTAATGCATATTTCTTGAAATTTGCTATGAAAGGTTCTATTTAGATGAAACGTTTTAAAGTTCTGATCTTTCAGATCTTTATGAAGATAAAAAGAAACCTCAGCAGTATTGCTTTAAAATCCCCAATCCGATAGTTAAAAACTTTTAGGAAAATAAGCAATCTTCAACAACAAAAAATGGTATTTAAACTTGTTTAAACTGTTAAAAATATTCCAATGTGGTTTGTAGAATTATAATGACAAAGAAGATTATTTGATACTTTTCCGAAAATTTGAATATCTACTTATTATGAGGACGAAAGACTACACAAAGCGCAACAAAAAGCTGTTTCCCTTTTATTTATTAAAAAAAAGTTTTATAACCAAAGCATAAATATTTGTTACATAGTAACAAACGTAATGTATAAGAAAATATGAGTAAAATTGCTAAGAAGATTTGTTTTGGAACTTGGAAATTCCAAAGACTGCTGAAATATACCGTACCGCTCCGTAAGGTTTTGTAAGCTGTGCATCGCAGGAGGGACTAAGGATAATTGAGGACGTCAGCACTAAACAAGGGCATAGTGACGTGTCCAAAAAGCGTCTCAAGACAGAAAACAATTACATTTAAATTTAAATTGTCCTAAAGCAATGAGAATGTGAATGTAAAAGAATTCGCAGGAATAAGTGACGAGTAATTTTCTCATTCTTTAAATTATAAGTCGGGTGCTTAATCTGCTTCGCAAAACCAATAGTAAATCATGCTTGATATCAAAATTTTATCAAATTACTTAAATAATTGTTTAAATAACATGTCTTGCTAATTTTATGCTTTATATTCATGTAATAGATATGCAAATTAAACACAAAAATATGTTGTACCTTAACTAAGGATACGTAGATTTTCGTAAAGTGTATAATATTTTTAAAACTAGTTATATAAAATTAATGAAATCAAATATGTTTGAGTTTTTTTATAATGTTTATTTTTTTAATACTGCTGATAAATTGTATCTTCACAATTTACAAATTATAATTTATCTTTACAGTTAGTTAAAATTTAAATTTCGAATAATGATTGTTTAAACAAGTATTTTCTTTCACTAAAACGTTTGCAAATGCAAGTAATGTATACGCATTTATAGGGTGACTCATTACTCAGGGGTGGTGGAGGGGAGAATGTAAGGGATGGTATAGGGAACTAAGATGGTTGAGAATCACATAAAAATGGTAAAATTTCTTTGTCATTTATTTCCTGCTTCAAAAATTGTATTTTTGAATTCCTGATACCACTTCAAACATTTAAATGCTTACAGTTTGCATAATTATCCCAGGAACATTCAGTAAAATTTTTAAAGATGAATAGTTACTCTGACAAGTTGAAATGTGACTCATAAGTACTTAACAAAAAATAAATAGATATTAATTCAAGATTGCTGCTTAATTCATTCAAAAAACTTTGAAGTCATTAAAGATTTAATTTGATATCATTAAAAATTATATCAAATATGCCCGAATATGTAGGTTATACGTACAACGCATCTATTATTTTAATAATCATCTTTATCTTATTTTTTTCACTTTTTAAAAAATGAAAATTAATTTTGATATTACTTTATTGAAATTAAACTTTCAAGTTAGTTCTCGTATAAGACTAGATTCTTTGAATAAAACATCAAAATATTTTGATAGTATACAACAAAATTATTAGAGGCTTGTTTGAATAAAATTTGCCATTCAAAATAATGTTTAGACATTTCTAATTACAAATGCATCTTAGTTGCTTTCAGCAGTTTTGTAGATTCTGATAAATCAATAATTTAAGTTCCAATTGTCACAAATTTTAAAAACTTATTCTTATATTTTATTGTTTTAACTAAAAACTGATTATTTTATATTGATTAAAAAAATTTTCAGCGTATATGCAAACCTTATGGGATAAAATGATTAAAAAATAGAAACTGAATGACAAGAAGCATAGGCGTAGAGTTATATGGGCCCGTGGGGCTCGAGCCCCCCCAATAAATTGTGAATAGGGGCTGAGCCCACCCAATAATTTACCACTAAATACAGAAAACTAATTTATACTAACGTAAAAAAAAAGTATTCACGCCATTTACAAACGTTTAAAAAAAACCTTTACTTGTACTTTTAAAAATTTTCTTCTTTTGATTTCAATCATGATTTAGTATTCATTGTGACGCCACTTAACACATAATGTTACTATAAGCTGCCCTCGCCAGGCTCTGGTTAATTAAAATCAGATTATGCAATGTGAAGTATGAAATGAAGAAACGTTCAGATGTGTCTAAAATGCACTATCTCACCGAAAATGATTTTTTTTCTCCTTTGGATTTTTTACTTTGCTTCTATTTTTAACTTATAACATGGTAGGAAGATAATAACATGGATACTTACTTTACATAGGTGTAGAATTCTATGGACCCATAGAGCTCGAGCGCCTCCCATAATTTACACTTATATATATTAAGTCATTGCTGCCAACTACTACGGAATATAATTAACCATTTTTTGTAAACAGTATATGTTTTAATAATTTTTTTCAATATAGTAACCAGCTCGGGCGCGCAGCGCAAAAATTTTGCTATATCTTAAGCCAAAAAATCACGTAGAAAAAGTGGTTAATTATATTCCGTAGTAGTTGGCAGCTATGAGTAAGTTATATGTACGTGAATCAGTGGCGTAGCCAGAAATTTTTCATGGGGGGGTGGGGGGGGTTACGCCTTCTGCAACTCACATCTATGTATACGGGTGTATGATAAGGGAGTGAAGAATGTATACATTTTGTATGGCAAAAATTCCTCATGGTGGGTGGTTATGACGCTCCTAACCCCCCCCCCCTTGGCTACGCCACTGACGTGAATATATGTGGTTGTGGGGCCCGCCCCCCCAATAATTTTGAAAACTTTACGCTTATGACAAGAAGCCATTTAGAATTTGATGTGCAGCGCTTACTTATTTTAAAATATACGAAAGTAGACATTACGAATTACTTTTAATGGAAATAATATCGGTGAGCTTTCATTTTTAACATTAGACTGAAGATATTCTTAATTATGTCTAGACATGCATCTAAAGCATTTACAGCAGTGTAAGCACTCAAATAAGATACCAGAACTACTGTGCAAGTAAAAGCTCTATTTGTCACACCTCAAGGGAAAAAAAAAAAAAAAAAAAAAAACGCTGTGCTAACATTAATATCACAAAACTGTGCTATCGAAGTCCTTTGCGAAAGCAAATAAAAAGTGATAATCAGAAGCCAGCAATAAGTACAGGATACTCGCATTTCCAGAAGCAAACACAACCAATTGACAAACACTTCAAGAGGGGGAATCTCTCTTCGCCTTCTAGATGATAAAAAGAAAAAGATATGTTGAATGCAATTAAACAGAAAACACTCGAAACTGGATGTTCGTCTCCAGAATAAGAGGAATAAAATTCTTTTGAAATGAGTTTTCGGTCAAACACCAAATAACGGGAAACTTAATTAAATTTGAACAGTCCATTATATGAGTAAATAAATCAGAAAGGTATTGCGCATCATGTTTTGCATGCATTTTAGAGAGATTTTTATTATATTGTAATTTAACTTATTTCTTTTATCAGAACGTTTTAGTTAAATTTTAGTTCATCATTTTGTCTCTTTTAAATTGTGGGAAGGCAATGTTAACCGATATTCAAGCGAAATCCTAGTTACAGGACATTGACTTTCATCAATTTATACGTTCTATGACATGCATTTCATATAGCGATGGAAAAACGTGTTTTCGTTTCTTTTTTTAAAACAGTTGTGGAGTTTTCCCTGAATAAGCATGGTAAAAGACGAGTTATTTATTAAATGAACAAAGTACAGCGACTGAAGTTCGTTTTTTTAGTAATAAATTCTGGGAGATAGACAAAAGTTTTTATGATGGAGACAATATTACGTTTCGAGTAACAGGATGTTTTCAGTACGGTGAATAAACATTAGTATAGCAAAGGTTTATACTTTTTCTAAAGTGTTAAGTGGTAAATTTTAAAATATTTCAGCACTCAAAATAAGAACTTAAACCTGCTATTTTAAAAACTTTTAATTTTTAAAAGAAAAAAAATGCGGATAAACTGATAGCAAAGATATAACTTATCTTAAAAAGAAATGAAGGGGAAATTGTAAGTTATCAGATAAATGATAAACGAGTTCGATTAGCTTGTATGATAGAAGTGACGGATAAACATAAGTTATTGCGGTGAAGATAAAAGAAAATTAAACTGAAACTGATTAAAAGTAAATTATCGATATTCTGATGCATGTCACCATTGTTAATTTATCTCTCAACAATAGTATGAAATACTAGTGATAAATATTATGTCATCGTTCTAAAAAAGATTATGAAAAAAAAAATATTCAGCAGCATTAGAATTTTTCAAACCTGTATATGAATGCAGATCAAATTTTTAAATTGATCTCGACAACTCATTACTAATACCTTTCTCCTATAAAAAGAAAAGCAGATTAAAATAAAGTTTTATGATCTTTTCATTTTAAATGGTGAACTTCTAACAACGAAATATGAGTTATTTTATGAAAAAGCCAGAAAATAAGATTTGTATTGGAGTCACTTTTTAAAGTGGAGGTTTATATAAAAGCTTTAATGCATTAAATAAACATGTTTAGTAAGACTGATTAACTACTCAAAAGATATAATCAGCGGTTGAGATTGAGGGTCATCTGAAAGAAAATGTTTCGTGTTCAATCCTTTATTTTGAGTCACTGTTATTACTTTTTTGTTTTGCATAAGTTAGGCAACATGCATGCATTTTTGGTAAAGCGTTAGATTTCTTTAATGTATTTGAAATGCATTTTATAAAATATTGACTGTTAAAATCTTGCAATTCGTTAGACTCTTCATAGTTATCTGCGTCAGTATTAGCTTTATATATTGACTCATCTTTAATCAAATTTGAGGGTAAATCTATACATTTTAATATTTCTTTTGTATTCCTGTTCTTTTTTTTTTCTCCAAAGCAACTTCAAGGAATTGGAGTATCTGGAAAAATGTTCAGTTTAAAAGAGTACCCGTTGGGTTTTCTTATTACCCTTACATCTGACGATGTGGCAACTATTATAACATTAAAGTATAAATATTTGAACTTTTTTAAGTGTGGGAGACAATTTTCAACGCTGGCGGCTGTTACTACTTTATTTGTGAGGTAAATCAGAAAGGGCGACGCTTAATGTTACTTCGGGTAACTCCGGGAGTGTCGCCGCATCCGGGACAGATGCTGCACCCCCTGTATTTCTTGTAATTGCAGATAGATAGCAGCCACACGCGCAGTATAGGCGCGCAGTGAGATTTCCTTAACTAGTGTATACCAGGAATCCCTTTCAATGCTTTAGCTGTAACTATACAATCCTTATTTTGAGATAAGTACATGATTTCACTGTCCAAGCTTTTAAACTGGTAACGCTTAAGTGCTTTTTTAAGCTAATTACTGAATCAATGCCTGATTTCGGAGTCAAAACTAAGTGTAGCGCCTGTATATAGTACTATGTATATCGTTAAGCCACTTTCCGTTGCGAAGACAGGCAATTGTGATGTGTTGTGCCTGTACCGTACAAAATAGGATACATGCCTCACCTTTTGTACAGGATGCCGCTTTTGGTAAAAATTTAATTAATCTCTCCTAGACCTATTTTTTATATAACGGAATTTTTGTTACTAAAGTATATTTCTTCGATTTAATTAAGGATTATTAACTTTTTTTTTCTTTCATTTCGCCCAGACTCACCAAGTTGGGCATGTGGCATGTTATTAGTCTTTAATTGTAATTGCAATAATTTTGCCTTTTAACGTTCTGACTTTTGTTCTTAAAAACCACATACATTTTAAGTTTGTTTACAGGTCTTATTAGGAACTCCCACATTTCATAAAAGAATAAAATAATGTAAAAAAAAAGGAATAAATCAAGGTTAACTCTTAAATGTATGAATTTTTACGACGTTCCCTCGATAGTCAAGACTGTAAGCTGAATTTCCTATAGTTTTGTGAATAACTAATTGATTTTTCCAAAATAATGCAGCTTGAAAGAAGTATGTGAAACTTTTATTATTCACGATATGTATCATTTATTATTAAAAACTTTATTTTATATATGAAACTGACGTAAGAAATTTAGCTTCTATTTTAATTCGGCACCGAAAAATGTCGCACTGAAAATTAAATGCATCGCTATGCATTTAAGGGCTAAAAATATTTTTTCCCTAATGGCAGGCCTCTGCCTTAGAGGCATTGGCCACTATTAAGGCCGGAGTTGTTGGCCTCTTTTTTGTGGGGCACCTAGTAGGTGGACCAACGTCACTCCTATGAAGGGACGGACCAGGCCATAGTGATTCTACCTGGCCTGCTTGTGCACTCCGATGAGTCATCCAAAGAGGCCTGAGGATGCCCACTTATTGGTTCCAGCATTTAGATACGTCATCTAACGGCAGAATCTAACCAATGTGGAAACGTCCGTAGGCTTCTTTCGGAGTATACAAACAGGCCCGGTAGAATCACGATTAGGGATGGACGCGAGACGTGCGAGACGAGAATCGGGGCTGTCTCGTCTCGTCTCGCAGTGGTAAACCTCTGTCTCGCAAACACTGTGTCTCGTCTCGCGTCTCGCAAAGAAATTGCTGTCTCGTCTCGCGTGAGACGAGACAGCGAGTCTCGCGAGTCTCGCAAAATTAAAGAATGCGATTTCGTTACCATTTTATACTAACTTATTATTGGGATTTTATTGAAAATTAATGTTAATAATAACAATTACTTACATATAGCCACATTAGTAGATATATTAATAACTATATCAGCATATATCGGCATTTGAAGTAAAAGAAATTGAGATTTAATCCGTATATATAATGTCACACCGAAAATATAGTATTAGGTTGTAACGAAAGTTTCCCGCCACCGCAAACATCGGAAGCACACAGTTCGCGTTAGCGTATTTGCTCATATTTTGTCAAATGATTTTTGGCATTTGAAAGAAAGAGACTTGCTTTATGACACTGTGTTGTGAAATCTGTAAAAAATATAGTTATCATTAAGAACAAGGTGTCTCAAATGGAACTATCACTCTAGAAGATTAGAACCATCATTTACTTCCAGTTCTGTTTCAAAAAGTCAGCTGCAGAATATCAACGAATTATGAGTACAGCTTTAAGTACTATTGTTGTATCATGTGACACGGTACAGGTTTGGTACCGAAAGTTCAAAAACAGTACTGTAGTAAACGAAAATTTTCCTAACATGAGTAATTTCAATTAATTCCAGTGATGTGGAATCTAAAATAAAAGCAAAATTATTTGACTCTTGATGTAAAGTTTGCGTCATGAGTATTAACCTGGCATCATTGCAATATAATGACTCAAAAAACTACGTCAGTGTCATTCGCGATCAGAAAAGTGAAAAGCTTAGCGGTTTGCAGAGAACTCCCGACTTTCAAAATGTGTTATTTCTACATCATACTGTTCAAGTTGTAGCATTAAATACCTCAGACACTACATGAAATGGACAACCGTTTGTTTTAAAATAGCTGCGCACCCGCTCTTCATACGAGAAGTAGCGAATATTTTACTAAAATCATATATGCATAAGACAAAACAGATTTTTTTTTTTAAGTTCAAGTAATCCCCTCTGTTGAAATTACTGAGGGATATATTAACACAAATTAGAATTACTTATCGTTCAGTTGGTTGTAAGATAACCCTTGAAAAATTATAAACAGAACACTTTTAGTCTTTATTAAATCTCTACTATTTACTTTAACGTCAATTTCAAGTCTCTAAAATATGTGTAATTTTTATATTAATGAAAACAAGATTATATTAACGATAATTATAATTATTTGCCTAATATTTCCAATAACATTACCATGTGTGCATTTTTAGATTTCATTATAGTATCTCAGTTGGTTAATAGACGTCTTATTTTTTGTTTTATTTTAAATTACTGAACAGTTAATTTGTTGACGACTATCCGTTTGTACTTTTCCACAATAATTTTTAGCGATAGTACTACAGTCGTTATGGTCACCCAGTTTACAGAAAAATTAAATCATATTCCCCCTAATGTATATCCAGTGTGGATTTTTTAAAAAAATGAGAAGACATCTAACAGGCGAAGATAATTTTAGAATAGGAACCCAACTGCAAGATAAAATGATGGGGAGGGAAAAAAATTATAAAAGTTTTGCAAGCCGAAGGAAGGGAAAGCATGATAATATAAACGAAAAGAGAAATAGTTAAAAAAAAATTGCTTGCATTTCTTTCCGTCCGAAATTAATATATAAGAATAAAAAATTTCATTTTAATCTCTTTAGAATAGGACAACAATAGGGATTTAACAGCCCCTAGAAAGTTGTTACAGGGTGGGCGCCCCCCCCCCCTACGCACGCCGCAACGTGCGGGAAAGTTTGAGGATAATATCGTTACAAGGATATTTCAACCAAGGATATTCAACCATATTTCAAGCTACACAGACTAAGCATCAATGCGAATGCAAGTTGCTCTACTTCTAATCTCTCTCTGATATACCCGAAACCCGATTATCACAGGGGCAAGGGGGGGCGGTAGACAGGTGCCCCTGAAGGAAAAGGGGGCCCATATATATCCCGATTATCTAAATTATAAATTCATATGTACTGAAATAGTAATTGTGGGGAAAAAACTGAATTTCCTCTATAATATAGGTATTACCTAATTGTCTATCACTAGATCAAGTTAGAGATATTTTTTTGGGTTGATAAATACGATTTGATTAAAGTAGAAAAACTACTGTTAACTGAAATGCAATTTTCGAGTACAACAGCGGTCAAAACTGGGTTAAAATGCTTAAAAATGGGGGGCTCAGTAAAGGGGCTTAACGCGTAAAAAAGGCGATAGTAAGGGGGGCCCCAAACTTAATGCCCCGGGCCCCGTCTAAAAGTGGTCAGATTTGAACATACCGTACCGCCTTTCCTATTTACTTATTATTTTTCTTTCAACTCTTCTCTGTTTTCTTTTTTTTCCCGCCTTTTTCTTTATCCTCTCCTTTGTGTGTTTTGTATATCTCTCGTCTGTTCTAATTTTAAATGTTACGTGTTTGTGCGTATTGTAGAGTGCTGATAGTATACCAGGACCGAAAACGAAGGAGACGCAAGTTAAACGGTAGAGGCTTCAGGCAAATTGTCGCTTTTCAGATCGTATTTATGCGAGACGAAAAAAAATGCGAGAATTCTCGCGAGAAATCTCGCGCGAGACAAGACTCTGTCTCGTCTCGCGTCTCGTCCCGCAAAATATTTTCTTTCTCGTCTCGCGTCTCGTCTCGCAAAAAATGCCTGTCTCGTCTCGCGTCCATCCCTAATCACGATGGCCCCTGACGGGCAGTGGCGCAGAGAGGGAGGGGGAGCAGGGGAAAAATCCCCTGGGCCTCAGCTTGTGAAGGGGCCTCACTTTTGCTGTTTATATAGTACTTAATTGTGTGATGAAAATTTTGTAAAAAAAAAAAAAAAAATTCAGATTATGTCCCTAGATGTTTCACATTAATTTTTGAATGAAATTACATAAAGCCAGCTAGAGCATAAACCACCAACTTGATTGAGTCTTCTTTTGCAAGAAAAGTAGATATTGACGGTGTTATTCAGCGGTTTGCCATAACTAAAAGTAGAAAAGATTTATTTAACAAGAAATCTTTTTTTTTCCCGAGACACATTGTTAAATAGTGGAAGAAAGGATATAGCCAGAGTAGAGAGTGGGCCCACCCAACCTCCAAAATGTTAATGATCAAGACTTTCTATGAGAAATTTTGAAATTTCCACTTTTTTGACCTTCTGAAATTTTTTTGGCTGTCTGCTTGCATAAAAATATTAATTTTTCCAATACTGAGGAAACATGTCATGCAAAAATGTTAACGTTTCAAATACAGTTTTTCTATGGAGGTGACGAAACCTTCAAAACAAAATGTTGGTATTTTTTAGAGCATGGATGTTTATTAAAGTATAATACTCTTTTAAATTAATAATTTAATTCTATTAATTACTTTCCAATTACTATTAATTTAAAGTTTTTTTAAATGATTAATAATTTTAATAGGGAATAAATAATTGATCTAATACGACATCAAAAGAATTTCTGGATAGCAAAGGGACCCCAAAGATTTTATCCCCTGGGCCCCGACTTGGCTCTCTGCGCCTCTGCTGACGGGCACTTTGACAGCCACGCCCAGTCGGGAATCGAACCCGACCAGGGAGAGATAAGGGTTAAAACAAATAAAACAAAATAAACACTAATTTACTCTTAACCCCCCTTTCGAATACACTGATGTTACGTTGTTGATGAAATAAAAATAAAAATTCAATTAAAATGAAATAAGTATTTAACTTTAGGGTCGAACAAAGTCGGCAGACAAATATTGTTTGAATCCTACTAGTACGTCTCTTTGTACTTATTTAGTGTCTTTTATTATTACATAGGTAATTATAGTCCAGATATGAGTATTTATTTTAATATTTTTTATTTATTATTTCATTCTGTTCTTATGACAGGCGCAACATAACTTCCGCACAAGAGCAGCATCTCACACGCAGTGCAATGTTTTAGAATTTTTTTTAAATATTAATTTTTTTTTTAGATTTTTTTTTGACGCAGTATACATGTTCTATATTTTACTATAAATAGCACAGCATCATTTATTTTACTGTATGTGCAGCCTGGGATTTTTTTACACAAATTAAAAAAAATATGCGTCATAAGTCCCGGAATGACCCTAATCCGGTGACAATTTTATTTTTGAAAAACAATTGAATTCAAATTTTGTACATTATCATTCCTTATGTCGAATGTTAAAAATGTTCGCCTTCATTTTACTGCAAACATGAACTTGTCGAACCAGTTTTTTGATACATTTCGCAACATTGTTAGTGTTATTGACGAGATTTCTTCAGTTATTATTTGTTTGAATTCATCGATGTTTGCGGAACTTTTCTAGAAAACTCTTTTTGAGATAACACTACACAAAAAAAGAAATGCTGCGGGGTGAGGAATAGTTAATAATGGAATGATGATGTGAAAAATATGAATTAAATTAAGTTTTTTTAAAATAAAATTATTACAGGATTAAGTAAAGTTGTACGTCTCCACATTTCTTTTTTTCGATCACAAATAAAGTAACAGTCCAACAGAGCGTCTGAAATTGTCTCCCACACTTCAAAAAGGTTCAATTATACTTCAGTGCTAGAATAGTTACCACACACGTCACATTTAAGGGTAATAAGAAAAACCAACGGGTACTCTTTTATATTGATTACCCTGCATATTTTAAACCAGTGGTTCCCAATTCAACTTAACCGCGGATCATTTTTCCACTTCCATTTTACCCACTGACCACTTGAAAGAATTTCCGTGGGGGTAAAGTTAATAAATAATTATAAAAATAATAAAAATAATGAAAAATATTTAAAACGTATGCACAAAATGTAATAATAAAATGAAAAATTCAGAAATAATTCTTGAATAAAATTACGAAGGTATACATTCTTGCTTTTAAAAATGAATTAGGAAATGAATTATTAGTGCTAAGCGTTCTATTTCTGCCTTTCCGGCATTAATGGGAATTATTAACACGTGCTTCTTTGACTAGTTATGGGGCTCTTGGATTCTTCCCTATTTTGAAAGGATTATGAAACAAAAGTTTTTTTTAATTATCTAAAAACGACCGTAATCAATTACGCTTTTTACCTCATGAAGTTGTGAAGACACAATTATTTTTTAAACACTCACTCGCTTCGTGGACCACTTAGAACTTGTTTGCGGACCATCAGTTGGGAACCATTGTCTTCAAGGAATAGTTCAATTCCAGATTTCAAGTGGCTTTCCCAATTTGTTTAAGCATGTGTAGTCTATAAATGATACAAATTTATTTTATTATAAATCTAGGAAAAATCTTATTTATTTAATTATTAGTTTGATATGTATTTGATGTTAGCCTGTTACGTGTAAAAATTCTCTTTTGTCATATTTATATAACAGTAGAGTAGAACTTTTTGAAAAATACATTTTAAGCTCTCACTGACTAAAATGAATTTTTCTTGTAATAATTTATTCTTTCAGTACAAGTTTTTTTAAGTATTTTAAGTATGTCATTTTATAAGCATACAAATCAGTGTATACAGTATGCTCACTGAAGTCCCTTGCCACCTTCTTAAAGGGATAGTTTACCCTTTCAATATTTTTTTTCATTTAAAAAATATTGTACAATTCATGAAATGAGTGCATTTGAATGTTTAATTAAAAGTACATTTTGAAAAAAAAGTCTTTTTAAACTGCTCATTTAAATAAAATTAAAAAAAATAAAGATAAAAATTGATAAAAAAATCTCTACTACTTTTTTAAAAATAAAGATTTTTGTCCTTTTTTATAAAGATTTTCAAATATATATTACACAAGACTGTTTATGGATTTTTAGATAGCTCTAATACGATATCCAATAAAGTTTCTCTACTGATATATATATAGAGTAAAACGATAAAAAGTAACATATATTTTTATGATTTCTGTAAAATAAAAAAGAAAAAAAAAACTGAAGGCTAATTCCATGCACAGATCTATCAGTTATATAACAAGAAAAAGCCGTTTAAAGAATTTGTTCGCCAATGAAATTGCACTGAGTGTTTTAACAAAATTTACAATATCTCGTGATATTAAGGGCGTATAATTAAAAATTAGGTGTCAAAATTTTCATAATTTAAAAGACTTTCATTTAATATTTAAAAAAGGAAATCTATTTTTTGACCAAATTGGGGTAAACTGTCCCCTTAACTTCGGAACGGCTGCTGCTATATTCAAACAAGTGATATACGTCATTTAAGGTTCCTCATCGTTTGTAGAGGAGTCCCATACATCTGCTGTTTCAGGTATACTCACAGTTAAAGTCTAGTGGAGTCAGATCAGGCAAACGTGGAGGCCACTCTTCGAAAACGCCGTACCCAATTATTTGGTTTCCGAATTCCTTGAAGAGATACTGCTTCACTGGAGATGTCTTGTGAGTAGGTGCGTCATCATGTTGAAACCATACCTTCCTAATATTAAACAGCAGCAGGTTCTCCACAAAAAAGTATATTACGTCCTGTAGCAATCGTAAATATCTTGCACCTTTTAACGTGTTGTCATAAAATGTTAACGTTAATAGCAAACCCCATTTGATGTCGAACGTCAGTAAAACATATAGGATTTTCCAGGACCCAGTAATGGGTGGTTTGCCTATTGTGCATGCCGCATATCACATTCACCATACAGTGAAGATATTTCAGAATACTCCACTTTGAAAAACTGTTCCATGAACATGAGCATCAGCATATTGCAAACTCAAGAAGATGTCCCTTTTATAGCTGTCTCACAGGTGAACGGGCGTGACGTTTCTTAGGTATTTGCACACTACAAAAAGTTCGAACACCAGGCGCAAGTTGCGTTGAGTTGGTGCGACACTATTATATACTCTACGTATTGTCTACTCTGTTTTTTAAGGCAATCAATGCAAGGATATAACCCTCGGGACTTGAACCGCAGTCCTTTCGAACGGGGATCAAAAGCGACACCTCTTTGTCACATTGCAGTGTAGTGTTTTCCCGAAAGGTAATCATTTCTCTTTCCGTTCAAGTTTCTTAGAGTCCCAGTTTAGGAAATCACGAAAAACAAAAGCACGTTTTAACCGCTTTATTCCTCTTATTAATACCCAAGGTGTCTTTTCGTTCTAAATCGGCGATGCTCTACAAGTTTGTATATCACTTTTCCCCGCTACTTCGTTTTATATATATATTTTCGAGATAGGAATACTAACTTCACAGTTTTCCACAAGGTGGTGAAATAGAGAATTTTATTCAATAGCGCATAGCTACTTTACTATACCTAGACACCATTGTTATGCCTAGATACCATTGTAGCTGCCGTTCTGAAGTTAACAGGGTAACAAGGGACATGAGTGGACATACTGTATAATGAAAGTAAGAGTGCTTTTCTGTGCGTTCAGCTATAACTTCGCAACCAACTAACGAAGCCGGGGGTTATATGGTATGGTAGCCCTAAACTCCCCTATCCATTAAGAAGATTTTGATTCGGAAATGCAGTAGTGGGGCAGTTCATGGGGTCAAAATAGGGTATCACACGAATGGACAATGATACCTCTGGGGTTGCCGATTTCAGCTAGTGGTTGTTCCCTCGTCTGGAATTGGTTCAAAATTATGCACTAACAAGCAGAAATCCAACCCTCTTGGGGGCAATGGCACCTATTTCCGTGGATAGTGAGATCCTCTATCCATGAACAAGAGAACAACAACAATAGCACCAATGGACATCTAAAGATAAGTTGGTGAAGTAGATAGGAAACGAGTGTCCAAACGTCCAAAACTGGGCAGAATAATCCTGAATATTCTAGATCGTTTCAGAAAGTTATAGAAAGTTTCTCCAATCGGAAGATCAGCTAGGAATCAAGTTTAAACTGTTTTTAAAATGTTTGAGACTGATTTAGAATGTTCTAATTACAAATTTCAGAAATAAGTTTCTTTTTTTTTCTTTAACCAGCGTTGTGTGCTATAGCTAGAACCACAAAGTCACTTCTTAGACATTGATTTCTAGGTTAAACATTTCCCTTGTCTAAAATAAGGAAAAAAAAAACCATTAATAATTTTAGAAAAGAACAAAAAATATAGTGTAAAATCAAACATATTTTAAGATAATTCAAAAAGTATATTGGTTTAATGAGACGCATGTCTTTGTTTTTGAAATATAAGAGTATCAGTACACTGCAAAAAAAGTCTGTAAAACGTACAGAAATTACTCGTATTATTTACAGAATAAGTCTGTTCGTAATAAAAAACAGTTTTTTTCTGTTTTATCTTCACCCGCGCATGCGTACTAGACGAAGACGTCATTGCTCAACCTTGAGGCTCATTTCGCATCCGGCGCAATTAAAACAGCAAGACATTGTACTACGTGTCGTTAGCTGGAGCTGGAGAAAAGCGACGGTATATTTAGTTACAACTGCATACGTAGGTTCAGGTGAGTGTTTGATGTTATGTACGGATTTTGGCGTAACCCGGCTCGTTTGGACTTAGAACATTTATAAGTACTTTGGTGTTTGTCGATAATGTTGACGCCGCGTAATTAATTAGATTAATTAATTTACACAATAAAATAATTAAAAAACTTTGTAAAAAACACACATAAGAAGTAATAGGTAAGAGGATACGCACGTTTCGTTCAAAAATTGTTTTGAACTTCTTCAGTCCAAGCCCTTCATCGTAAAGAACACAGGGTTGAGTTCCCTGTGTTCTTTACGATGAAGGGCTTGGACTGAAGAAGTTCAAAACAATTTTTGAACGAAACGTGCGTATCCTCTTACCTATTACTTCTTATGTGTGTTTTTTACAAAGTTTTTTAATTACTTTATCGTTTAACACCAGTATTTTGAGTGATTTTTCAGTAATTTACACAATGTTAAATCAATAAGTAATTAACGAGATATAAAGCAATAAGCTAATTAATTAGATTGATTACTATTAATTAATAGTTAATACAGTAATATTTAACTGGAGGGAAACCCCCACCACAAGATAAAAAGGAGTTACATGAAAAAATGTAAGAATTCTTATTTCCATAAAATGGACATTTAAAATGGCATTTACTCTCATTGTAAGCAACAATATCGGCCTTCTTTGGTAAAAAGTGGCATGTAACATTGAGGGGAGGGGGAAAATGGTTTCTTTTGTAGAAAATTTTTCCAAAAAGGTTGAATTCTTTTTTTGGGGGGGAGGGCAGTCTCCCCTCCGTCTTCCCTTTTAATCCGTCCTTGGCGTTGAATGACGGGAAATAGAACAGTTATGGAACTTGATTGTGAATTCCAGACTTTTTACCTACAAAAAGAAACGAAAAAAGATCACCTGTGAATTTTGTCACTGGAAATAGTAGACGGGCGAAGTGTGAAAGTCCCGTGTTCGGGCCCTATCGCGCGACCGTCGACCGTTAACCGTTCAGAGTTTTCCGTGGTTTTCTCCGGAAGTTAGCGCAAATACGGATTAGGACCCCTTCGAAAGACCCCCACGGAGGGTTCCCCACTTTCAAGGAAACCTCCCCAAAGCTCACTCACCAAATGGAACGAATTTCACACAATCTCAAGTACACACTAAAAGGAACGTACTGCGTGAAAATTAGCTGCTCTCTCCTCATAGAATTTGAGAAATTAAAGGTTAAAAATTAGTTAAAATCGCATCAATTGTAACCCTTTAGCTAGTATTTGGCGACAGGGATAATTGGTCGAAAAGTTGAAACGCTCACCCGAGTACGTACTCGAAATATTTATAAATCAGTGTTTGCTATACCGTGTTATATTTCAACGTAACTGGGTTTTTAAGTAGCTTAATCTCGTGTTCTACTAGTTAAACTGAAGTCCTATAATATTTTTATTTTTGTTCTGAAAGTCCCTGAAGAAAGTAATTTCTTTTTATTTGTATTAATACATTGCAAGCTGCAAATTCAGTTTACGTATAAGTGAGGCATTTATTTTAATTCTATTCTTTTTATCCACATGATGATACTATGGAGAAAATATACTTAATGTTGTTTTTATGCTTTACGCGGAATTTTCTTCGAAAAATATGACATTGTCTCCATGCACAGACGCAGAAAAAGTCTGCAAAATCAAATTGTTGAAAGCTTGCAAAATTATCAGAAAGTAAATGCAACAGATTTGGTAGCAAATGAGCAATGCTTATTACTCGATACCCCTGAAGATCCTATATTTTCTAGTTTAGAAAACGAAAGCATTGACTTCATGTCCAGTGAGGACATTGCAAAATAAGCAATTTATTTCTTGAAAAGATAAGGAGACTGCAGTAAAATACTAGCGGGATACAGTAGTGGCAAAATCCGGCAGTTTACAGAGTGTTCAAAATTATTTTAAATTTGTTACAAATAAAACTCAGTTATATATGTGTGGGAAAAGCAAATTCAGAAGAATAGCGATTATAAATATAAACTAAATCAAATTAAAAAATATACGTTTTAACACTTCTAACACGCAAGAAAATTACAGAAAAATGTACATGATTGTGATTTACAAACTTGGGCTTCAGAAAAGGCATTCGAATTAGGACTGAAATTCCGCGCATCTAAAGGATGGTAGTACAGATTTTTAAAAAAGAATAAGATTGTGAGCAGGAAAGTTACAAAATTTGTTTTGCTGAAAAACTCTCGGTCAAAGGAAATCATTAAGACATTAACGCAGGCGTTCGTAAATGATGTAAATGTCTTTATAAAGGATTCGTTGTTAAAAGACGATCGAATTTTTATGCTGATCAGTCAGGTTTTAATTTAGAAATCCTTCTAGACGAACCCTGGAACATAGAGGATCGAAGCAAGTAGAAAGTGAGATTCAATCACAAAATGCTGTGACACATTCCTACACTACAATGCCGATTTTAAGTAAAAACAATAGATTGTTATAGCCATTACATATTGAACATCCCGAAAAAACTGAGGAATTCGGAAAAATTTTAGTGCAACAGTTTTCTGACATTGTGTTAATGAAACAACTTAATAATATATTTCATTCAGGGTCAAATCAAAGGGGTGGGGGAGGGAATTATAGGGTGAACCCCTCCCCTCCAAAAAAATTACCTTACAATTTTTTAAAATTATTGTTTTAATACCATTGTTTATTTCAATTCTTATTTCGCTAAAAAGCTACGTTTAACCTCCTATGCATGCATAGATTTTATGTTTAAAAAATATTTTTGGCCAATTTCCTCCAACCCCTCTCCAAAACGGAACCAGTTACCGGCCTGATTTTTTTCCCACCATATATTCTGCGCGCAGTGAATCATTGCTGTAGATGAATCCTGACCTGTGCTTACTTAAAATGCTTATTAAATAAGCATCTTTTTGTAAAAGCATTTATAAAAGAAAATAGAAAGCTCCAAGTAGCGATAGAGGCTCTATTCTGTCGGCTCATACTCATTTTTTATTAATTAATTTTAGCTTTAATTTAGGAGATACCAACTAATTTTTACACATTAGGTTTCTTTAAGTGTGTACTTATGACTGGATTAAATTCGTTACGTTTGGTGAGTGAGCTTCGGGGAGGTTTCCTTGTTTGTGTTGTCCTTCTGACGAGGATTTATAAGCGGGCTTCGAGCTAACCACACAAATCTGATATACTTGTTCACAACAACTACGTATCGCAATTGTTCTTGGTTTTGGGGGAAATGAACAATAGCAACTTCATGTAACAAGTTAAGTACTACTCATAAACTGTTTCTCATAAGTTATTTCCTTATTATAGTGTTTGTTTATATTCATTGCACTTGCTAATTGGTCCTAGAACTGTAGTTAGCATTTCTTATTATATAGTTATGGATATGTTAAATATTTTGAAATGAGTGTTTTTGTTCGCAATCATTTTGTTTGCAGTGCTCCAGTAAGTGAAAGAATATCGCTGAACGTAAACATCCTGGCACTGTGATAAATATATTGTTTATTTTCAGTGTTTGTACTTGAATAGTCGTCTAACACCGAACAATTTATGATGTTTTTAGTGTGTATGTGTGCTGGCGCGTAGCCAGGAATTTTTTTTTTTGGGGGGGGGGATATGAAGTGATATGTGTATAAATAGACGGAATTTCATCACTAATCCAAAAATTTTGAGGGGGGGGATATATCCCGATATCCCCCCCCCCCCTGGATATGCCCCTGCATGTGTGCTCTCGGGGATTTCACATCAAATATAATATATACTCTTCCCAGACTTATAAATTTCTATCTTCTATACTTACAATAAGAATTGTGATTTTGTAGGAGTATCTTAAAGTTTCCTAACGCGTAGGTGCCATCAATAATTTAAATCAATGGATATATCTCAATCAAGTTTATGAGGTAAACCAAATTAAAGAAATGATATATTTCACCTTTTAACGTATAAAAGAACAAAAGAATTGTATCTACAAATTATTTATAATTTCCTTGTAATATTTGTTATGTAGTTTTAAATTTGTACACACTTTGCAATTCTTTTTGCATATTGCATACTATTATTTCTTAATCCTAGTAAAAATGAATCAAAGAAGCATAGTTATACACTTTTTTTCAAAGTTAATGAAACACTTTTAACTACCATTTTGTAAACATATAAATAAATCAAACCACATAGCAATATTTTAAAAAGTGCGAAATTTATATGTATATACCATATAACTGTTTTTTTTATTTTATTAATACACAACTGGTAATTAAAATAGCAACACCAAGAAGGTGAAATGCTACACACATGGCAGCAATTTTAATGTCGAGTAGTATATTTTATCAAAGAAATATTTCTAGCTTCATAACATTGTGATTTTCTTTTTTCTACAAATTATGTCATTATCAAAAACAATAATAATTTTCTTCAGTTTTAAAAGTAATATTTCATTTGTATGAGATAAACAGCTAGATTTTGATTTGAAGTAATTTTACAGTGGGAATTTTCTAGATTTTTGTATATTCAGGGGAGACTTGGAATTCAGGGATTTGGGAAATTTTATGTCTGGAAAAGTCAGGGAATTCTGCAAAAAATCTCTTCTAAATCAGAGAGATTTAAAACTCTTTACAATGTTTATCGTCATTTGATGCAGAATACCGTGTTTACTCGCGTAATAGTCGCACCCCCGTTTTGAAGCAGAAAAAAAAGCTCTTTAGAGTTACAATATTATATAGTAGATTTTATCCTCATAATAGTCGCACCTGGACTTTCAACATGAAAAATTGGCAAAAAAGTGCGACTATTACGTGAGTAAACGTGGTAGTTTTGGCTTCTGGTGATCGGAACAGCTTTAGTATTGGTCATTATTGGCAGTCTTTGTCATAACTTTGTGAAATTTTCAATGGCATTAATATTTTATTTAAATATTATGTATTCATTTTTTAGATTCTTAAACAGGGATGTATAGATTTTTTTTAAATTCTTATTCACTATATTTTAAGTTAACATTTACTCTGTGAGGGGGATTCCACCCCCTCAAACCCTGTTTCTTTCTTTTAAATAAATACAATTTCAGTTTACTAACAACCATAGTCAGATAAAAGAAAAGCTATCTAAGCACATATTCCCAAAACTATCTGCAAACTCATACGGCGTATTTAACGAGGAGAGGGGAAAGAGGGGGGGGGGTCCTGGGAGTTCAGACACCCCCCCCCTTCCTGAAATTTTAATTTTCGTCACTATAATGATAGTCTTTTTGTGAAAAATTCTGCTTTTTTTACGGTTTGGACTCCCCCCCCCTCTCCCAAAATGTTTCCTGAATACGTGCCTGCTCGTGATAACTGAATACATATTGCGTATATGAACTTGTGTATATGCATTCGAAGCACACATCTGTTCAACCCGCTTGCCCTATAGTGACTAGCTGCTGCTGTTGTGAACATGTATATCGGATTTGTGTGCGTGGCTCGAAGTCCACTTGTAAATCCTCGTCCGAATGACAAAACAAGGGAGTTACCCTCAGTGGGGGTCTTTGTAAGGGTTCCTAACCCGTATTTACCCTAAGTTTCGGAGAAACCCCGAACGGTTAGGTCGACGGATGTGCGATGGAACCCGAACCCGGGACCTTCACACTTCGGCCGTCTTCCATTTTCAGTGATATAACCACTGTGCCATGGTGAGGCTTTGTGCAAGATAAATTGTTTATTTATTTTAATGCATAAATTTTAAAACCATTTCATATCAGTGCCTAGTTATAAAAGTATTTTTTTAATATTTTGCTTATTATACAGTCTGATCATCAACGTTTTAAATTTCAAAATCTCGAATCATAAGTGTAGTCAGTGGCCAATATCCTGAATCAGGAACACTAAACATAAATAGCAATTTTTTATTCAATACTTTTCGAAGTTGAAATATGTAAGAAAGTTATTAAAAATTAGCGCAGATCTGATCGATCTGTAAGCAGTTCTTTATAAAAGTTTTGCATTTAAAAAGAGAGAAACTCTTAAAAATTTGAGCTTTCCGCTTTTAAAAAGTTGAAAATTTGATTCCTTTTTCTTATTCATTATTTTTTCAAAAAGATTTGACGAAAATTAAGCATATTGTTAAATGTAGTAAAAATATTTTATCATGCATTTTTATTTCGAATGTTCAATAGCAATGATGCATACAGTCTTCTATTTTAAAACAAGATGGTAATTTTGACATTTTAATTTGTAAGGGCAGGCCCATGGTCAGGATTTTTATTCGGGGATGCTCAAATATTCAAATACCATAACTTAAACATAGGTATCATGGGGTCTTATGAAAGGTGCAAGAAAGAGCCCCCCACCCTCCGACATAGGCGCGGCATAGTGATCATTTTTAAAATACACTGGAACTTTTTGTATTTTAGTACTGAAGTGTCTGAAATACTGAAATAAGCCTTCTCTAGAATAAGGGTCTTCCCTAGAATATAAGCCTTCCCTAGAATATAAGCCTTCCCTAGAATATAAGCATTCCCTAGAATACTGGGTGGATTGTGGTAATGGGGCCCCTTGGGTGCCCCTCTCTTGTAGAGGACGCGGGGCGCAGAGCCTGTTTCCCTAAATCCGTCCCTTTATATAAACATACATATTTGAACTTTCGGTGGGTGTAGCTCCTCTAGCCTCCCCTTCCCTGGCTACGTGCTTGTCGAGGGGGAGTTACAATAAGTGCTGCTCGAAAGTAAAATTATTATGCTCCTAGCTTGTGCTAACAAATTTCAGTTTATGGATGATTCAAAAGTAAAATGAGATTTTTAAAATGTGTTTAATTCACTGAAGTAAATTATTTTGTTTCTAGGTGTTTGCTTGGAATAAATCCTAACAGAGGATGCAAGAAGAATCCTGATGTGAAAAAACGTGAGGCCGTTAATATGAAAATTCTCAATTTACTTAATAAAATGTCGGCATATGAGCTAATTGACCACTAATTATATATTAAGAAATACCCATGAATACTGGAGAGCAAATCTATAAAATTATAAACAATAAACTTTGTAAATATTCCTCTGTTTGTACTTTGTAAATACTTTATAATTACTGTATTTTTTTTTCTTAAAATAAATCTAATTTTTCACAGTTTTTCCTGACGTATTTCTTTGATTATTAATGGGTATTACACACATCTAAGCTTAGATATATCATGCAAGAGTAATTTTAAACTCCTAAAAACTATTTCTGAAAAATAAGATGCATATATGTATATACATTAAAACCTCTACTAACGGTCACCTCCGAAGACTGGTCATCTTTTAAAACAGACACTGTTAGAAGTTTACAGAATTGAATTGAGGCTATTGAATTAACATTATTGTGAACCTCCAAAGAACGTAAAATTGATGCAGAATCTGTAAAAAATTACAGAGGACTTCTGTAAAACACACAGAGGATTTCTGTAAGATTGATAGAGAATCTGTAAAAAATTACGGAAGACTTCTGTAAAACACACAGACGTTTTCTGTAAAATAAACAGAGAATATGTAAAAATTACGGAAGACTTCTGTAAAACATACAGAAGATTTTTGTAAAATAAACGGAGAATCTGTAAAAAACTACAGAAGAATTCTGTAAAGCACACAGAAGTTTTCTGTAAAATAAACAGAGAATCTGTAAAAATTATGGAAGACTTCTGTAAAACACACAGAAATTTTCTGTAAAATAAACGGAGAATCTGTAAAAAATTACAGAACATTTCTGTTAAATATACGGAAATAAACTGGCGTCCTGGCTGACAGTTTTTTTCTGTAAATTTGACAGACTTTTTTTTGCAGTGTATCAACGTAATTTAGGCAGCTAGTTATATTGACCAGAAACGCAAAATTACAAATTCTGGATTTTTTTTTTCTTGAAAATTGATTGTATTTCTTAAAGCAAATCTTTTTTTCTTTTTTTTTTTTCAACATTGTAGCATGGGTCAACCATCTCCTTTCCCCATAAAATATATATTATTGTATTTAGAATTCACAATTTTGAGAAAATGTTAGAACTTACAGCCATTCAAGTTTACTGTTTTGCAATGCCTTTTGTAAGTTGATCGATTTTGATGAACTCGGAACTTAAATTCTTCCGATAAATAATGAATGAGAATTTATTACCAACTTTGATGACCTTCCTTTCAATAAATTTTACTGAACTTTTGTTTCCCTTCTATTGCTGATGTATCTTTCCTTGTTAAGTCTGATAGTCTGTTGGTTTTTAATGAATATTATATAAAAGACAGATGTACGATTAAATTTTTTTTTTTAATCTTAGCTTTCTTTGGAGTTTTGCATTAATCACAAGCATGTAAGTCATACGCATGAAACATTTTTATCCCTAAAGCATAGATAACATTGAATTCTTTGTTGATGAATATAGATAAAATGCTTTGTTGAGGACGAAACTAAAAGTCACGTGCTAGGATAAATAAATTATTTTTGTAAAGTTTGTTTATCAAGGTGATAGAAGGAAAGTAATTATCTGTTAATATCAAGGTTTTAAAGATAAAACTATGTTTTTGAATTAACATTACGTTCTGACAGATAATTCCTGGACGTCTTTTTTCTAATCTTCAAAGGGAAAAAAAAGAAGGGATACTGTAAGCTTTTGTCTGTGTGAGTGCGCGTGTGTATGTCTGTTATATGCTGGTTTAATGGGAATGATTCTTGGCCGTGTTTGATAATATTCACTTCTTACGACGTGAAGTTATTAGTTATATATATATATATATATATATATATATATAACTAATATATATATATATATAACTATATATATATATAATATATATATAACTAATAAGTAAGACAAAAAGTATATACTGCAAATATGACATACCCCGCATGAAAAAATAACAGCAGATGCAAAAACTACGTACCTCGTATGGGAAAAAAAAAACAGATGCTGAGCCAAACAAAGTACAATTAAACAATGTGAAAATAAAATAGAATGGAAATTATAACCACTGGTACAGGAGCCACAACCAGTAAATTATAATTAAAGACAATGAAAATAGTAGGATTTCGGAGCTTCCTTTACACATGTTAGCGCTATTAAATGATTAATTCATAAAATGGAAAGTTAATGATCACTTTCGATTTCTTTCTTTAATAGACTATAGTGCCAAAATTATTCTTTTTCTGTTTCTTGAGAGTGCCTACTCTAACTTTAAAATCACCTTCGTAAATTTGGACAGCTTTAGTTGATTTATGTGGATAAAATAATCAAAAACTGGGGAAAATCATGAAATTTAGAAATTTTGTTCAGATTCTGTGATTACTTTTAAAGCTTTGACAGACACGTAATTTACCATTAGAGCTACAGTAATTAATTTTCCCTTATGTAGTATTTTCCATGGAGCTTTTTGGAAGATCAGTACCAGATGGTTTGAGCAAATGCATAATATATAGAATATACTAAGAGGTGGAATTATTTTATCAACAGCTGTCAATTTTCCCCTCAGTTCAGAGAGTGTTTTATTAAGTTTCATAAAAAATTAATTGATGAACCACGTAAAGTTACTTATTTGTCATTTCCCTGGTTATAGCAAGGGTTAGTGCCTTCCGGGAGTCTTTCATGTGGAAAATATTTTGCATATATTAATGGAAAGGATGAAAACCTGGGAAACTTCCTTTAAGTATTGAGATAAACAACTCGACATTAACTGTAAAAAAGCCATGTATAAACTCGCCTTTGACACAGTGGCTGCATAATGCACCCAATAGAGATCAAACCTATATCAATCGTCCCGAACACGGCTTTTATATCCATTTTCATCTGAGTACCAACAGGATATAACTAGATTAATATAAAAAGTTGCGTTCCTGTAAATGTTGCCTTCAACTCGAGCATTAGCGAACCATAGAACATTAACGTTTTCCTATCGTGTATTCAAACACTCAACAAACAAGCTCATGAGGCAATGTTTTAAAAAATTAAAAATATTTACTCAATGCATTATTTAAATGAACGCTACAATTTCTACATTTCTGCAAAATTATTCATACTCTAAGAGTTTATTTATTGTTTCCCTAGAATAATCTTGATATTTATTTGTACGCTGAGGCAAACACGAAAATTAAAATATTCAAATGTGATAACAATATAGAATTAAAGTTCCAAAATCTATACACCACTGTTTGTTATTAATGTAATTTAAAGGAAAAATTTATTAATAGAGCTAGCCTTGTGTTATTTATTTGGTCCTTACGGACATAATAAACCTAGTTACAATTTTAATGAATGGATCATACACAAGAATAAAAGTAGAATTAATAGAGATTGTTTTAAGATTAGTTGATTTAGTTTGTTTAACGTAGTGAGGGTACAATTTCTCTCACATATAGCATTTAAACTCGCCTCGGTTTCAAAATTGAATTACTTTTAAATAGCTGCACATAATTTTTCCATACAAGAATATTTTTAAAGAAGTTGCTTGGTATTTGTTTGAATTTGTTATATAATCCAAGCCGTAAATACATGAAATATTTATTCATAATCGGTTAAAAGTTGATTATGACAATGTAGAACCATACTGTCGCAGAAACGAAGCTGAATTTTCGGGTTCGTAGGTTTGAGAATCTGAAGTGAAGAAAGTTCCAATAACCATTCGAATTCTTAGAATGAACTGTAAACGTTATTTCTTTTAGAAAGTCGACGAACAAGCTTCAATGCACAATTCAGAGGAAGTCACTTGCAGTAACTCGTTTTACGGCAGTCACTCGATCAGAGAGACTTCCCAACTACTGTAATTTTGATACAGTGAAATCCTTCTACGGGTTAAAAACCAGTGGAATACACTGGTAGAATCTTGAACTGTTCCTCAGCGTACAAATATAAAGTTTTGAAATGAAAGCTCCGCAAAACAAGCGAAAGGATGTCACTTATAGTGGCACAATAGGGGTTCTATGACTTTTACAAACTGCTCAGAGATGTTCGCTGCAGACGAGAATTCAAAACTAATTGTGGTTGGTCTGCTCTTCTATTTATAGTACCTCCGAGTTTACTGGCAGTTTCTATGCCATCCAATTTCGAGAGCATTCAATTGCGTAAACCGAATGCGTAACATTAACACCTTGACATCCAGGACGTCCTGATTTTATTGTAGACGACCACGAACCGTACATCCTGTTTTATTTGTATCTGAGCTGTCGTTTTTCATTTTCTGGTAAGATTCTAACTTCTCCGAAGAGACATCTGGTTATGTTAGACCTGCCACTCACTTTTCACCTCATGACTTGGATAACGTGAGGAGGTGTGGCCAGTTAGAACGTAGGTGTTGCTCACACTTACGAGGTGGAGTGTTTCATTACCATGTTAATTTGTAATTTTCAATAGTTTGTGAGTTTCTTTTTTTCTCTTTTTTTTGTTTGATAAATAAATAGCAAATAACAACAAGATTCTCAGTTCATTTCATGTGAAATATGAAAATACAAATTTACACTAAACGCTGGTATATACGCTGGTACGCACTTGCAAAAAGCGGTCTGGGTATCGAGGGGTTAATGCTATGTGGGAAGGCAAACATTACAAGTCACATGAATAAAATCGCGCCAAATATCGTCAAGCTCGACGATTCTTGACGAAATAGTGCAAAATTTGGCACTAGAAATAGATCCCAAAATTGAACCGTGATATCGCCAATATTTCGCGAGAAACCGGCACCTCTAATGTTATCGTATAGGAAACAAGGACAAGGCTTAAAGGACTTATCTTGAGTTCTAGTGAACCGATTTACGTGCAACAAAATGCAAAATTAATAGAATACAATTAACAAAATGAGAAAAATTAATACAATGCGAATTCTAGAGTAAATTAAATCCCAGGAGAGCAGGTGAACCCAAAAAATTCTTAACAGCATTGTTAACAAATTTCAATAGAAGACAGATGATTGCAAGTGATTCGAAAATGTAAAGGTGTCAAGTACACACACACATATATATACATAGATGCAGGGTGTTCCAAAACTCATGGGAAAAAATTTAAGGGGTGGTACTGTGAGCCAAGATGGTTCAGAATCAAATAGAAGTATGGGGTCGGAACGTCGTCCTCATGTACCTGTTAATAATAATTTTGGAATAATAGTGAACTTTCTGACTATGGTTCGCCAAAAACTAATGGATCGTTCACAAAAAGCACTTGATTAAAATTGATTAGTAAGAGGATTGATTACTAAATTAGAGATTATATAATGATTACAAGATTGATTATACAATGAATACAAAATTGATTATTAAAATGATTATTTACAGGTAAATGAAAATAACGTTTCCGACCCTACACCTATGTGATTCTAAACAGTCTTGGCTTTTTCTACCATCCCTTAAATTTTTGCCCATGAGTTGCAGAGATAGAAAACTTTAACGTTCATTAATTCATTATTTTTTTATGATAGTTCATACAATAATAAAACCAAAGTTCATACATTTTTATTTAAAGCCCTTTAGCACGGTAAGAGTATTCATATGTTTAAAGACTACGTGAATGCATTCAGTTACAATATAAAAAGTGTCTTTCTGAAATTATTTGAAGGCAATTAATATTTATCTCAATAAACTGGTTCATAAATAGTTCATTTATTCTTTAAGTACTTCTTTATTAGTAATATATAAAGATAGAACAAAATACTTGAATTTGAAAAATACATCTAATTACTTAAACCAAAAGAAAAGTGATAACAGGAATTTCCATCACGTCTTTCGATTATTTTCTAATTTATTGATTTCAGACAATAAAATTCCAGGGTAATGGAAGAACATAAAAATAATAAAATACATGGCATTTTTTTTTTTTCACGCAATAAAACACCCATACAAAAACAGCGGGCACTTCTTATTTTGAATGATTTAGTGCAGTTAGTTTTTTAATTAGTTTAAATAATGTGCAAAACTGCTTTATAAAGTATGGAAAGAATTTACTAGATTCAAATAAAATATTTAAAGCGTATATTTTGAAGTGTTTACCATTTCATCAAGATCAAGAAACGTAATTTGAATATCTATTGTAATAAACATTTTGAAATGTCTTTTAATGCTAATAATAAATCCCGTAACAAAAGATATTTTTTATTTTATGAAATTTTAATTCATCAAATAAACCTAGGGATTACAAAGTTGGTTGCTGTTCTTTTATTTTATAAATTGTAAATACTGCCTGCAGACAAATTTTGTTACCTCAACAGCTTAAACTGCAAATTATTTTTCCGCGAATAGTTTTTCCGCATTTTATTTCTTGATTAAATATGGATGAAAATATTTTATTAACGTTACTAGAAATAAATTTGACTCTCGATGTGAACTAAAAATAGAAATGAAAACAGAAATGATTTTCTAAATAATCTGTAAATTAAATTTTTTAGCTGTGGACAGACATTTTCTGCTTACAGTCTAAGAGTCTTGTATTAATTAAAATTGATTAGGCGTGATAAATAATATTTTCAATTTAGAAATTCGAATATACAAAAACTTAGTAAGTAAATGCAGACATCAACAACCAAACAAAATATTTTAAATAAAAGCAAAAAGTTTTCATATTTTGTTCATCTTCATATCAAAAATATAAATTATCAAGCAGTCTTATAATATTTTTGCGAAAGTTAATTATGCATATTTTTTGGAATATATAAGATTTTTAAAATTACATGTGGGAAACTTCCGTCCCGTGGTCCGCAAAGGCTATTCATCCGGCCAGCGGAACCTATCAAAATTCTGTATAACACCCATATAAACCATTCAAACTTCCTTATAAATCCCTATGATACGGCTTGCGATTCCGCTAACATCCTGAAGTTTGGCCCGCGGCTTCGCTGACATCCTAAAGTTTGGCCCGCAACATTTCAAAGGTTGCCCCTACCTGTTTTAAATGATCAAAAAAAAAAAAAAAAACTGTAGAAACATTCGTTTTTTAAAAAGTTTTTATATCCATTTAGCAACTCAAACAATACATCCTCTCTGTATAATCATGATTATAGAACTTTCACTCGGTTTGAAAAACGTAAACTCTTTTGTCTTTGCAAATTAATTACTTGTAATCTAAATGGTATGGGTCATTCTCACAAAACGGGACAAAAACTATTCCCTGCTAGTTTTATGTAGTTTAAAAAATACTTTTTCATATTTTACAAGTTTTTCTTAAGGCTGAAGAAGGAATTTTTAATAAAAGAAACTTAATTTATTCGATGGCCAAGAATTTTAATTTACGATTTTGGCTCCGGAAAATTCATTTTGTCATTTCGGTCAATGTCCTGAATTGCTGATTTCGAGAAATATTGGCCGAGAAGATATAATTTCTGCAGATAAAGTAAATGTTTTTTCATATAAATAACATTTGTGAAGTTGGTTTTCCGAAAACAAAGTTATTGTGTTTAGGCATATAATTTTCAACTAAAAGTTGAAACAGTACAGTCCTCGAAATTTTTATCTCCTCGGTACCGAAACAAGAAATGCCTAACCCTGATTCCATGTGCTGAACAATTCATCATTGGAATAGGCATTTTTTTATGTTTCAATATGAAACAATCTGTATCAATTTTTTTGAGTGGTCCAGTAAAGGTTAAATAAATTCACTGTCTCGCCTCGTTTTATCATACGCATTTTTTAGGCACCGCATCTAGGCCAGGGCTAGTTTTTGAAGAAAAATATCCTGGGGAAAAGTGCTTCATCAGCTATCAATACTAGGGACGCAATCTTACAATGTCCATGGTTTGTTTGTTTGTTTGCCAGGAGAAGACAACTCACTAACTAAGTGTGTCGTTTAGAGCTACATACGTCCTTCCCAGAATTCCCACCACAATTTGGATCCTCATCAGAAGATGGGGGAATTCTGAATATTGGCACCCCTCGGAAACTGCTAGCGACCGCCGAGAGGACTTTCGGAACCATAAATTTAACGTGCACGTACACCGCGGTCTTTAGTGACACGTCGGTATCGAACCCGGTACCTTCCAGTTACGAGTCCAATGCCTTAACCACTGGGCTATTTGGGGAAGTAAAAAAAGATGGCAGACCGAAATATAGTTGACAATATCATTTTTTCACGTGACAGAAAGCATGGGCTTGTGAGCGAAATGATTTATACGTTACCAGAATGACGGTTTTGTAAAACTTTTGATTTTCCTTTTTAATATGAAAAAGCCGAGTGGATAAAACACTGAACATAGTAAACGGTTGAAATGTGAAGATCCCGCGTTCAGGCCTACCGCGTGGCTTTCGATCTAACGGTCTGGAGTTTTGGATGTTTTTCTTGAGATGTAACGTGAATACACGTTAGAAGCCCTTAAAAAGGCCTCAGCCCAAATTACAAATTTTGGTCTCCTGCCAAGTCCTCCCCCTCCCCTCCCCTCCTCCCCCGTAGGCAAATGCCCGTCGTGTAGGTTTACCGCAAAATAGCAATACATTATTATGAAAAAGTGCACGACAAATTTTTGTTTCTAATGAATCAACATGTTGAGAGCTGGTTGATTCTGAGGGCGAATGACACCAAAGTGACGTCACGTAATAGATAGTTTTCAAATCGATCGCAAAAATCTGAAAATTAGAAGAAATAAGTTTCACAGAACGGCTGTTCAAATGAAGCGCCCCCCCCCCCTCACACACACACAAGAAAAAGATCAAGTTATTTAAATTTTGAAACTTAGCACTTAATTTTCTGTCTCTGCCATGCTTTGAGAAAGTTCATGAGCACCTACTTAAGAAACTTGTGTAATTGTTGGTATGGGACTTCGACCGAATGATCAACATTGATACTGTAGGAGAAAACTTTCTTAGTTCTCGTGTTCGTAGCTTAAAAATCCAAACTATTTGGAAGGATCTAGTAAACAGTCCAACTGAAAGGATAAAACAAAAATTATATGTTTTAGAAATTCGATGAACAATCTTCAGTACACAGTTCACAGAAATTAATAAACAATAACACGTTTTAAAACAGTCAGCTAATAACAGAAGCTTACTGAATTGCTGTCTCATACAGTAAAACCTTCCATAGTCTATGTCTGTCTGTCTTGCTTTCATGGATAATGAGGGCTTAGGCACTTCTGCTTTTACAGCATTTTGTACCAACCCCAAATCCAGATTAGTTCGATAGCGGCAGTAACTGCCAAGGGTGTTAATTTCTACCACAAACTCCCGAAGAGTTCATTTCTACCTCATTCGGGAGCCGAGAGATGGCAGCACTACCAATTATAAGTGGGACTTCTTAATTTTGAAACAAAACCAAGCAGAAGAACCCAAGGCTTAGTTTTGCCACCCCCAGCCAGAGGTATCGTTTTTGTATGGGAACTTGGAGGACATTGCGACCACGACGTATTTAACGTGCCCAGTTAGCGAGCACGGCGGTCTTTCGTTTATCCGAGGATCGAATCCACAACCTTTCGGCTACGCGAATGCCTCTCTCGACTGGGATGGCTGATCCCAAGATCGAATCCACAAATTTTCGTGTACGAAATCGACGCATCTAGCAACCGGGCTACCGCGGCCCATTTCCACAGTCTATGAACTCAGTGGAATTCTCGATCAGAATTCTTCACTGTTCGATAGTATACAATAAAGAAATCACAAACAGCCTTAAAAATAGGCTTCTCAAAACAAGCGAGAAAGCGTCACTTATACTACCAGAATAGAAAGAAACCTTTGCTTCTCAGGAGCAAACGTATTCACAGCAAACAAAACTCACAACTTAACTACTTGGGCGTGACCTGCGCTTTCTATCAGTGGTTTGAAAACTACTTTTTTTGTAGGCAATTATCACAACTACAACTACTTTCGAAAAATATAATTGACTACAAATACAACTACTTTTTGACAAATGTAGTTAGCTACAAGCACTTTTGAAATGTAGTCACTACTTCTCTACATTTGGGAGATAAATTTTGTTAAAAGATTCAATTTAAATTCCTATTTAAGGATATTGTTATACAAATTAGGGAAAACCATTGATATCCTATTTAGAGAAAACTATTCCTCTAATGAACAACTACTGCTAATAATTAAATCATTGCCGAAAATAATAAGAATTTAAGAACTCTTTGAAATCACAAAATAAACCAATCTTTTGTGGTGTAACATTGATTTATCTAGGGGGAAGGGGGCTCTCTGGATCTGTTAAATGGTCCCTGCGCTAATATGAAGCTAAATGTTGCTTCTTTTTCTTTTACACAACAGTAATACTCAGGTGCATTGGGAGACAATATATTGTTATGAATTTTCGGGGAAACCCGCTGTTCTGTGGTATAAAAGAGTTCAAAATTCGTATTCTACGCGTCAAATAGTTAAATTTTGCTTTTTGTTGCATCAAAATCGGTTAACTAGAACCGGAGATACGGAGGTTTTCGTTTTCCCATTAATTTTCTACAGCGGTTCTAGAAATTTCGAGAAATATTGGTCGTAGACCTTCAGTAACTTCACTTTTGGGGACTTATTTTTGGCGCCAAATTTGGCGACATTGCGACAAAAGTCGCCAAGCTTGCGACATTTGGTCATTTGGCCCAATTTTCCCTATGGCGCTTGCAAAGATAGTTTTTCTGCATTACCATGCATAATAGCTTAATATTTCTCTTCAAACGTAATCAAAACGCGATTGTTCCGGACTTGTTGGAGAGGTCCCGAGTTTTCTGGAATGCACGTCTTTCAAGGATTTCGTATAAAAGGAACCAGGTTGCCCCCGGTTCCAGTGTTCATTGAGCTGCCGTCGAGCGAGTTTGCTGTGTTACGCATTGTATTGACGCTATAGAAGCGGTGTTTCCGCTTGCTTTTCGAAGCTGATTTTTAAGCGCTGTGCATAAATTCTTCATTGCTGTGTCTTAAGGGATTGTGTACGATATCCCTTGCACATTTCCACTTAATTCTGCCCTTGGCAACTTTCCTGATAATGTCCGAGAAGAAGTTGCAGTGCAGCATTTTATTGAAGGCGTCAGAGACTGGCAAATACAGAAAACATTGATCTTGGCGGATAATAAAGATCTTAGGTTTATTCGCTATGAAGTTGGAGGATGCTCAGTCGGCCGTGAGTAAAGAGCGGCATACTGTTAGAGCTGTGTCGTTCCAGGAGCCTAATGATGGAGAAATGGAGAAATTAGTTAATAAATCAAAGAGCCTCGAAGATCTTAAGTGTTTTAAATTAAATTACAGAGAGAAAAAAAGTCATCCCTTTAGGTCACTGACTAATATTGTACGATTGACAATAGTGCACATGATCGGTTCTTTTTTTCCGTCAAGCGAAAATAAGTTTCGATCTAGTTAGCTGTCGACTCGACTCGAAATATGGATTTAATGGGGTCTCTGCGCTACGCGCTTATCCCTAGAGATGTACAATGAAGAGATGGTTCTGGAACTAGATGTCTTGTGTAAGAAAAATCCCCAAAAACTTGGCAGGTGAGTGGCTTCGAGAAGCAGTCGTTGGCTGGTTGTCCAGTAGGTCGCAGAGGAAAACAACAAAGCGAGATATAAACAAACAAGATGAGTCGAACAAGCTGAATGATGTTAAAAAGAGTGGAATGAAGGCCGACCCGAACATTTACATTTACATTTACGGTGTTGTGAGGTGTGTGCTACAACCACACGGGTCGGTTTTACCTCAAATCATCCTGATGCCACGCATCCAACGGAGACGAGAGGGAACGCGAGAAAGCGAGAAAGCTACCAGAGGAGCCACCCCCTCCCGGCTAGACAATGCCTTACTTAGAACACGCTCATACGAACTACCCACTGACAACTTTAACTTGGAAAAGAGCAAGAACCTAGGAGAATCGTATTGAATACAGTTAAGAAAGATATGCTCAGCAGAGTCAGGAACGTGACACGTCGCACACGAAGGGGAAGAGACTAATCCGAACTTGAACAAAACATCGTCACCGAGGACAACACCACTACACCACCGATTTATCAGAACATCCGTACGGTGATACGAATTCCAGAGAGGTCTGTTAGAAGTACCCAGGAGATGTCCTTATTTACTACCATATTTGCTGTGCAGCCATCCTGGTCTCGACATCCTCGCGCCATACATCTTTGCGAAGGTGTTGACTAATGTCCTCAGAGGCCACCCACTTGTTAGTCGCAGCCCTGAAAGGACCACTCCTGGCCAACCGATCCGCTTGCTCGTTACCAGAAATACCGGAATGACCCCGCGTCCAAAGGAGAACGACTTCCTCAGCTACTACACAAGTTTTTCGTAGTTTCTCCATGAGGAACCCGATGACAGTCGGGGATTTCCTGTCGAGGCTAAGGAGGGCCGTGAGAACCGACCGGCTATCCGAGAGAATGACATAAGCCTTGTTCTCCGTAACAAAAGTCTCTACAGCCAGGCAAATCATCAGGGCTTCCGCGGTAAACACTGAATGGATGTCAGGAATCAAAGCAGCGTCTGAACTCGACGTCGACATATTGACAGCGGCAATTGCCGTTTTCAATTCATCTTTAGACGCATCAGTAGCCACTCGAATGTGGCCCTGGAATTCCTCCTGAAGATTCTGAAAGAACCCGGCGTTGATGATATCCGGAGGTAGGGTTTTATCTTGAAATGCCCAATTATCTGCGGAGACCCGCAGATTGGAGACGGGGGCGGAGCTGGTAAACCAGGTCGTCTGAAGAATTTGATACATCGAAAGGTGCAGGATCTCAAAGAGAGGTTTCAGTCTGCGTCCCGCGTCTTACTTGTAGTTCCCTTTAGCATACCGAGATGCCTGGTAGATTTCAGTTTAATGTCCCAGGTGTGTTCCTGGAGCGAAAGGTTTTTAGAGATCCGGACGCCGAGGATATGGATGGAGTCGACCCACTCTATGCCGTGGCCGTTGACACGAAGTTCCTTATTTACCGCTCTACGCTTCCGACTAAAGTTGATCGCTTTGCATTTAGCTTCAGAAATGTGGAGCCGCCAGTACTAACACCACTGGTGAATGTTAAAAAGGGTGGATTGGAGCTTCCTCCATACCCTATCTTCCTTGAGATCTGTGGCGTAGATAAGAATGTCATTGGCATACACAATGATTTCGGCGCCCGCAACAGCAGTGTCGAAAACGTCATACATATAGCACATAAAAAAAGGGAGACAGAACACCTCCCTGCGACACGCCTCTTTCCGAGGGACCCCTGTCCGAGAAAAACACCTCTCCATTTGACCATGATACTCCGATTAGTTAAATATCTTTGGATCCACAGAGCTATGGTTCCATTTATTCCCAGACTAACCAATTTGTACACCAAGCCGTCCCACCAGACCGAATCATAAGCCGACTGGATATCGAGAGCGACAGCCTTTATCCAGAGTCTTTGGCATCTCGCCGTTTGAAGACTTTCATATAAGTGTACGATAGCTGAGGAACATTCCCAATACGGGACAAAGCCATAATGGTTAATGTTAAAGATCATGTGTCTATGGCCCAGGTGCTAAGGCAGTCAACCAGCCTTCGTTCCATGACTTTGCAGAGGACCGAGGTCAGAGTAATAGGCCTATAAGCATCCACATCGGAATACTGCCAGCCCGGTTTACGAATGGTGGTAGAAAAGGTGACTACCCCGCCACCGTTTCTGCCAGCACGGTTACTGTGAAAAATTGACCTATCCGAGAAGGAGACAGCAACCTCAGGGGAGAGAAATGTCTCCTGAGAACCCCAACTAACGGTGCCTTTAAAAAAAATGGGAGGAGAACCAGGAAACTCTGGAACGAAACTCTTTACAGTTCCATTGGATAAAGTAAGGCATGAAAGTAGAAAAAACAAAACCCTGAGCGAAAGCGGGGAACTGAACTGAACTGAAGTTCGAGGATTAATGGAGCACCTTAGCGATAGCTTTATCAACAGTTGGTAGTAATTAATCATGTGGTACTAAGTTGAGGTAAGGGGGGGGCATGGGCCAGGATCAGAACAGATCAGTATGAGGTCGTGCAGAAGGAGCTAGCGGGACGCAAACACAAAGAGGACGGCCTTAGGCCGTTTCCTGTTGGTGGGATCAGAAGGGTCGTAGTCGGAGTACTAGTTGCTAGTGCAAATGTTGTATAGGTTTAGTCTACATTTATATTGATTTGATTCCGTTTATAACAAGTTGATCAGATTGAGCTCTTAATTTTATTAAGCGACGGGGACTGCATACCCCTTTTTGCAATAGCGGAAAGTAAAAATGAAAACACTCACTTAAAAATGTACAAGGAAGAGAACGCAAATAGAATAACGTTCACAACCGTCAAAATTATGTCTTCAGTTTATAAGTTTAGTAAAGTTTTCTTGTTGAATATTAGTTTAAAGTTACAAACATTTACAATATTAATATACTTTAACTGTAGATATTTATTGATATTTATGTAATGTACGTATGCATAAAGAGATAAGAGAAAGATACGCAGGGAAAATTCAAGAAGTGCGCACACTATACAGTGACTTGAAAATTTATTTCTTTGCGAACTATAGTTCATAAAATTGATACAACTTGCTTTAAAATTTTTAACAGCTGAGAGAAAAGTCTGGAGTTAATGGGATATTCATAAAAGCATGCATGGGATATTTAAGACTGCTCTTAATAAACTTTTCAAAGCTAAATTTTGTTAAATTTCTGTCTGCATTAGATACTCGCTTTGCCGAACACAAACAAATGACAATTGCTGGTAACATTGTTTTGATTTGCTTTAAACATTTACATCTTTAAATTTATAAAGTGTAAATTCCAAATCTAGGCAACGGGAAGTTTGACTTTCGAATTAGGACTGCGTCATAGAATGTTTTACAATTAACTCGGCCGCTTAATAATAGCCATTTATAAATCTACGCTTGTTTACTGAAAATTAGAAAAGTATTTAAAAAAAATATACATATTTTATGTCCATTTATCTGAATTACTTAGAAATTTAGGGTCGCAAACATCGTCTTCATGCAACTGTCACTTTAAAAGAAAAGATGAAACATCAATCAAATGTCTTAACTACGTTTTATTAACAGCGGGCTTATACTCCAATTATTGCATCATTAAAATACAAAAATATTTCTAAAATGTAAATTTTAGTTAAAAGCTTTTTATAAGAGATCAATTTGTCTTCACCAAACTATATTTGGAATGTTGAAATTCAACACAGTTTTCAACACAACTATCGTATTATTCAACACAATTTTCATGGTGATTATTAATTCGTGCATCCAGATGACGTCTAAGAATTCGCATTCCTGCGTGATTCTGAATCGTCAAGGCGTATCTTACTGTTCCTAGATGTTTGTAACACTCATGCCGAAACACCCTGCTTACTACAAAATTTTATATTTTCTAAAGTTTTAACAATTTAATATTAAAAATTTGAACAAATAACTAAAAAGCATCTATTCATTGTTAGTTTTAGAATGTCACTGACGTTCTTCCCCTTTTATAATATTAGAGGACTTGTAATGCGTATTTATCCGAAATACAGGCGTGACAGATTTATGGGAAAGATGTAAACATTTAACGCTTAATAAACCCACTCTGGATAACGAAATATTGTGTAATTCTGTTTGCATTCGCTTTGTTAAACATTTACAAATGCCGAGCATGCTCATTTTACTAAATTTCGGATCGGCCTCGACTTGCTATGCATTCAAATATGTTAGGTAAAATTTAAAATTAATTGATACAGCTAACTGAATATACTTAAAAATGAAATCAGTTGAAAGTTTTATTTATTTTTCGTATATGCTACATTATTGCAATTCATTTAAACTGTAAAAAATGCTATTTAAAAATAGACTAAATAGCTCTCTAAAAATTATTAAAAATGCAATGCGACTAAAGAGTTTTTTAAATGGTTAAATGTGACTTTTATATCTCAGGCACTTAAAACTGTATTGCAATATATGATCAAATGTATTTGTCTTTTTTTTGAGGTAATTAAAAAGCAAGTTCTCGTTAAATAGTTTTCTTACTTTAGCCGTATAAAGAGCAATATAAAATCAAATACTTTCAAAAGTTCTTTGTTTATAAAATGCAGTTTTATAACAAAGACGACATGAGCGGATGCTACGACATAGATATTTTTAATTTTTAAATTCGTAAGGAAAATATCCAAGCAATTTATTATAAAAGTAGAATTAAGTGTTGTGAAAATCAAAACGATATCGACGGTGAAGTGAGGTGCATTTATCTTTCTCTAAGTGGGAAGCTTTTCTGCTGAAGGATTTTCTACTGAGATTTTCGGAATTCATCGAATGTATCTATTCAGGAGATAGAATAGCATAGTTTTATGTAAATTATTATAAAAAGTATTCGGGCATCAGCCTGAGTGGTGGATTTTATGTTAGTGGCATTATTTTATCCAGTTTAACAATCTAATGATTTTAAATTAAAACTAGCACAAAATTTGTTAAAAAGCCTTATTTTTATTATTTTATTTTATAGTGTATCAAATGTGCATCACCTTTATCGTCGGTATCTCTCTAGATTTTCAAGATATGCAGTTGAATTCTTTTATATAAGTCGTGCTACATCATTTGGCATAATTTTATGAACGGAAAACATAGTGTTATTTTTCACTCATACGCAATGAAAAATATTTTCTTTAAACATTTATGTATCACATTACATATAATGATTTAATTTTAAATTTCACTATATTGCTTTCTTTGGTAATTGACTCATGCGTTCCTTCCTTTTTTTTACAAAAATTCTGCTGCATTTATACAATTAATTAATTAATTAAATACACATATAACACGCGATATTTTAGAAAAACATTCTACTTTCCTGAATATATAATACATGATATTTTCACGAAAACTCAAGCAAACATTGCTAACAGTAAAATATATTGTGTGAAAATTACAAATACTTTCCAGCTTTTTAACATACGAGGTAATAACAACTTATTGGTTAGAAGTGGTTTCTCATTAAGTAAGTCAATTGCACATTACTAGAGTGTGTGAATTGAGGAAAGTGTGGGTTCTTTATATGATAAGAACAACAGAAAAATTGTCACGTATTTTTCTCAGACTTTCGAAGAAACATCATCCATTTTTTGGTCATATACAAGGTGTATTAGATCTCGGAACATAAGAACAAAGATTCGTATTCAGCGTAGTTAGGATCTGATTGAGATTGCTATATTACGTTTAGACCTTTTTCTTAGAAGTATTTATCATTCTAAAAAAAGAAATAAGCTCATTTCTGTGTGAACTCTCAGTTTTATTAATGCCAACAATCTTATCATTCGTAATTAAAATGTTAATTAATAAAATATAATGAATAAGTACTTCAGTTCATTTTTTAAAATTCATATATTTTATTAGGGAAATAAACGAGATTGAGTGAATTCCCAATTTTTTACGTTGGTCTAGCAATATAAAAATTAAAAACGTCTTATTAGACAAAAGTACCGATTCCAAAGTCTACTTTTTACGTAGGGAATATTTAGAATTTTAATACTTTATGAATATAAATCGAATGTTGAATGAACAATAGTCGATTTTTTCTGAAAGTGAAAACATAAGTTAAAAATGGGAAAAATTTAGATCTTTAAATGTGATCCTTGTTTCAAATTTTTGCTAACATGTGGTTAATTTAATGTAAAGTAATATGTTATTAAATTGACGATTTCTTGTTGCACAATCATAATATTAAAAAAAAAAAAACGCGAATAATCGAGTTAAAATCTAAGCTTTACATGAGGGTATATTAAAAAATACATATACCTTAGTCAGTTTGTATTGAAAATGTAGCTTTAAAAATGAGTATTAGTAAATTTTACTATTTTATTTGGATATCTTTTCGTGCATTTTCAGAAAACAAAAATCTAAATATGCTTAACTGGAATATATCTTTATAAAACAATTCAATAGATGGCGCTTATGTTTAAAACATTTTAAGCTTAATATTAAATAAATATTGGTATTAAATACCCATTTTTGCTAATTTTATAACATTAATTTAATTAGGTCTTTTCTTTAATGTTCATATTATGTAATTCTCAGCAATTTAAACGTAGTGGAATCTGTGTTTTGTAAAATTAGTTGCTGTAGTTTACCATTACCATTACCGTTTACCGTATTTTTACCATTTTACTTTATCAATACGCTAATTCGCTTTTAATTGATAAAAGCAGCATATATGCTTAGTCGAAAGACAATTAAATAGAGAAAGAGAGTTAGTAAATATCACGGATATATTTCTAAAATTAATAACAGTATATTTTATTTGAAACAAAACTCATGAAATCTGGTGAACCAATTAAAGATGTAAGAATTCTTTCAAGTTCGAGAAAATATAATTTAAATGACTGAAATATAAGTAATACAAAAAATTTACTCAAATACTTTCACGTAAAGAAAAAAAAACAAATTAATTGGTGTGCAATACATTTACCTTTACCTTTCTTTCAAAAAACACTATTTACAGCTGAATACAACTATTTAACACTTGAATGCTTTTTCATTTCTTTGGTAGAGCTTTCAACTAATTAAATCATGTTTTAATTACCATGTAAGAAGAGTTTAAAACTAGTACACAGCTCATTTTAAAGTGCAGACTTTATCAATAAAACGTACATTTTTAAAAACAAATTTAACATACACTTCTAATCGAAAATATACAGGGTGCGTCACAATTCCCTCCCGGGTTTGGAAGGCTTGTAATATATATATATATATATATATATATATATATATATATATTACAGATATAGTAACGAAGTAGACTTTATAGGAGAGAAAAATGTTACAAGTTTTATTTCACAAAAGTCCAATATGTGAACCTTTCGTGACAGCGACAGATTAATGCAATTTTGCCGGGGGTGGGGGTGGGGGAGGGCAGTTAGTTTGTCGGTGGGGACGGTGAGTTAGAAGATTGATATTTACATCCATTTTATGGAAGTAAAATAGGACCTTTTACATTACTTTCTTTTCTTCTCAATTGGGGCGGTAGCCCACCTCCCTCCCTATAATCCGTCCTTGTTTCGTGATGCGGCTGATATCAATTCTAAATTCGAATTCTTCCCACACTCACACACTCGTTTAACATGGTAAAAAATGCAGTTATGATCCTTTCGCGTAAATTTCGTCTTTGACACGAACACACGATCTTTTATGTAACCCCATAAAAAAAATCGCCTGTAATTAGGTTTGGAGAGCGAGGTGGCCACGGAAGAAGGCGATTATCGTCGGCAGAACCTCGTCCAATCCAACGACGAGGAAGCCCGTCATTTGTGAAACAAAACTTGCAAATGTTTCGTTCTTGGAGAAAGAAACACTGCAAGTTTTGTCTTTCTTGGAGAACAAACTAACTGCCCTCCCTCACCCCCGACAGTGTTGCATTAATGCGTCACTGTCACAAAGGGTTCACATATTGGACTTTTGTGAATAAAACGTGAAATATTTCTTTCCCCATTAAAGTCAACTTTGTTGCTGTAATGGTAATATATATATTTTTTTATAAGCCTTTCAAACCCGGGAGAGATTTGTGACACACCCTGTATATGGACATTAAACGATATGCATTGCTGTAAGTTTTAGGTTATGTTTGGAAAGAGGCGTTTGAGGTTAAGTCACTTTACTTACAAATATATAAACTACACAGAAAATGTATAACTGTACAAAGTATTTGAGAAGAAAAATATCTGTCATTTTTCGACCGAGGACTGGAGCTTCAGGATCCTCTACGTCAAAGGTAAAATTTTTCTGGCAGTTAGTGCTTGATTTTTTCATTTTAATTTCGTTATTTGTTTTATGTTGCCTTTCGGAAGCAAATTTTTATAATTCTTAAATTTCAGTAACTGTATGTTCACTTTTACTTTAATTTAAACATTACTCTGAAAAATTTACAATTTAATTACAATTTCTTTATTTTGAATTTTGATTTAATTAGAATATTTTAAGTAGACATTTCAAATTGCAAAAACTATTTAATATATCTGTAAGTGTTTTTCATCTGTTATGCAACATATTTCCTTTTACTGCATTTACAAAAACGTAATAAAAAATGATAAAAAGAAATTATTTTTACAAAGAGAATAAAATAAATTCACGATTTTGTTATATGATTTTATGATAATATATATATATATATATATATATATATATATATATATATATATATATATATATAAGAGAGAGAGTGCATTTAAAATTTAAGTGATGCTACTCAGAGGCCGGTAGCTCCGGTTCTACTGAGCGAATATTAAAATATTTCCACAGGTATGTTATTTAAATTATAAGTTAGAGATTTTTTTTTATACTGAAAAACAAAACTGTTAAAATTTTTCCTAGCAGATGTCACTTTTCGGCCACAATCAATTCAAAAGAGTAAGAATTGTAATTTTCCGTATAAAGTATCTACCACTCGCAGCTTTTTCACCAGTAGTGGCCATTCCACTGAATAAGGAACGAGGATTACCATAAAACTTCTATATAAGAATGACAGCGATTTTCAGCGGCACTTTGTGCTTTTCGTGGATGAAGTATTACAGAAAGGATTCATGTCTGCATGTACAGTTAAAAGCATGATTTGTAAGTTTGAAGAAACTGATGCAATCAGATCCTTAGCTAAAGTTTACATTACCCAAGAGGGGTAACCTCAATTAGCATACCCCCTCCAGTGAAACGCTAACTGATTTTTGCGCCTCCCCCTTAGAACGGCACTCGGAGTACGTGCTCCGTGTACGTACACCCTCTAGTTGCGGTCCATGGGTGCAATAACTGTGATTCTACCTTACTTTACCGTTGAAAATGTTTCTCCTGTATCTTTCCAGAAGCCTAGCCAATCAGACAGATCACCAGGTTTAAATCCGTCTGATTCCTGGCTCTGGGGCATCTTAACCCTTTAACGCGCAGTGATCCCGCTCTGGGAACACCAAACTCTGCCGTTTTGACTGTTGCCAGTCACGAAGACTAGATTTGATTTCTATAAATATAGTTGCGGGTGACACAGCTCCACGAGAATCCTTTACTTTTTAGCACGTCATTTCCCGTAAAAAAAATGGTCGCGATTATTTTTAAGAGCACTGGCATCTGCTGAAAAATGGAAGAATTCGAGAACAGCTGGATAGATTGCCCAATGCTGAAAAAAGGACATCGCTCGACTTAACTACCAGCAAGATGGCGGACGATCGAAACGTTCATCGCGTGCCACAGATCTAGAGACCCTTTTTTTACGACAGCTGGCCGCTTATCTCGGAATCAGTACGCTCACGGTTCGGTCCCGGGGGAGGAAGAATTTCTTTTTTTTTCAGAAAAATGGGAATTTAGCATACAAAAAACGAAAACATAATAAACAGAACGGACATTTTTTGAAAATTTTGCTGCCAGTCGTTTATTTTTTATTAACAAATATATTTAAACAGTTTATCGGTTTCTTTTCGTAATTTCATCGGAGTCATCGGAGAACGATGTTCGGCTTTATAGTCCCCCGAGCGGACATTTTGTACCAGTTGCCGATGAAATTTTTTTGAATAAAAAGCCGTGATCGGCCATTGCTCCTTCTCCTCGGATTTAACGCACCCGCCTCTCATCGACCGATGGGTTATTACTACTAGGGTAGGGCACCCATGTCCATTCTAAAAGTAAATAATAACAGACAACAAAAATAGCTTTGTAATAAAGAAAATTTGAGAGGTTTGTCTTAGATGTGCTTCAACTGAAATACAAATCAAGTTCTTCCTTCTGAAGCACAGAAATGCATATCAAATAAATAAAAATATTTCAGGAATTGTAGTTAAAGTTTTGAAAATTCTTGATTTATTTTTTGTTTTGTTGATGCAAATAATACAAAAGACGGTCGAAATTACTTAAAATTCTTAATTTGTCTTTTTTTCACTAATTTTAGAAAAATGCAGATTTTGGTGGTACGATTCACAAACTGACCTAAAATACACTGAATGTCATTAAATATTGGTTTTGTTGAGAGTAAAAGTTCAAAGCAACAACATTTTTTATGAAATAAAACAAGAACCAGGTCTGTAGAGCAAATAGTTTATACCAAATGAAGGAAAAACTAGATATTTTTGGAAAAAATCGTAATTTTTCAAGAATTCAACCACTATGCAGCACGGGTTAATATTACGCAATTGAGCTAAAACTTTGTCAATCTCATTTTCTAGTCAATTGACAACTTTTAGGGGGGTGCCCCCAAAAATAACATTTAAAAAAATTTTCCCCATATAACTTGTGACCACCCTAATGACCACCCATTACGTGTGAAGTCACAATGCACATCAATAGGGGAAAATCACCTGGTCGCGTCCGCTGACCTAGCCGTTCGGAGTTTTCCGTGGTTTTCTCCGAAACTTAGCGTAAATACGGGTTAGGACCCCTTAGAAAGACCCCACGAGGGCATACCTATCGTGCGATGTTGACCGATGATCGTAAAAAGACGATGGTTGGTATAAATTGTTGTCGCATATTACGTGGACAATCTTGAAGAACACAAACACTGCGTTGTATTGGATGAAAGATGCATCGACCTCCGTAGGACGTATTAAGATATACCTGAGAGTGCCGCGCTGTAAAAGGGAAGGTTTCTGTTAAATCGACATCGTAACTATTTTTCTTGAACGCGAGCAAACTAAATTCGATTTCACGAGAACGCTGGGAATCATCACAGATAGCGGTACATTAACGGAGGTGGCCAACTAATTATTGACCCATAAAGTTGTTGCGGAAAGGCATCCATCTTCCTAGCGCTCGTCGTTTCATCTTCCTTTTTGAGGAGAGCGCGTAGAAAACTGGAACACAAAGCACAGACTTTGAGAACCAAAATCATTAAGTCGACTATAAATAATTAGCAGGACTCATCTCCATTTTAGTCATATCCTTTTATTTTACATCATCTGAACATCACAAAATTTCTAGATTATACATTTTGAAACTTTACAATACACCCTTAAATAAAAAAAAAACGAAAACTGGGGAAGCATACTTCTAAAAATTATCATGGCGTGCATGGCATACTAATTAAAAGTGACCGTTGTGAAAAAGCCGTTAAGGATACCCCAATAGAAGAGGTAGTCTCGTTTTTTCCAGAACAATCGAGACGCCAGCAGATGTTTCTGGAGACGCCAGCAATATGCTCCTTTACGCAGAAGGGAAAACCGCAAGAAAAAAAATCACATCTGCTTTAGCCAGAGCAGACCAAGGGTGCTTCAGAAGTCTATGGAAAAAAATAAACTTTGTATATTTGTTGATCTCACCCTCTTATTCTATGCCACTATGCACAATGATAATGTGTGTAAAATTTTGGTAAAAAATATTTATATTTAGAGCTCGCGCAGCCGTATTCAAATTTCGTAATATTGACAAAATATGCGCACTAATGTATAATTAACAATAGAGTTATTTTATACCTTTTTTATATCTATGAAAATAGAAAATATTTAATTACAAAAATATGAAAAACAAATTTAATAAAGGAAAACATAAAAAACAAATCAAATACAGAAAAATATGAAAAACAAATTAAATACGAAAAATACATAATAATTCACTCATTATGTCTGAAATTAATTTTTAAGGGTACTTTTTCTGCAACCACGGTACTTCTTTCGGTGTTCCTGAACCACCTGAAGAAGACACTGTTTCTGCTCCTCGTCCTTAGTAATAGTCTTAGCAAATGCTTGCATAAGGGCCACACCACGCTCCGCATTGTCGTTCACTACTCTCAGTTTCTTTGCTATTTCGAAACTCGCTGGTAACTATCTTGAAGTTCCCAATGCTCAGGATCAATTTGCAAGAACTCCTTGTCGATGCATAGTAGGCTAAAAAACATGCCTGTGTTTTTCGTAACAAAACTGGACAATTTCTTAGTAACCAATTCGTCCTTTTCTTTCTTTTGCAGTCTTGCTCGTTTCAGTGGTTCATCTTCAGCATTTCGTTCGTGAAGGGCTTTTACCATTTTTCGCTTTTCCTCCACTGAAACATTCGAATCAAAGAAAGCTAGTGCTACGAGATATGCTCGCTGAGGTACCAAAGATGTCGTGAGAGTTTGTCAACAGCCACAGCTGATATTTCTGGGTTTTCCTCTTTGTATTTTACAAGACGCTGAAGAAGTTTCAAATCATTTCTGGGTGCTTGCACAGGAAGAGGGGATGTAAACCAAGCTATCAGATATTCTTTTACAATGAAGATACATACATCAGGAATACCCTTGCTTTCTCGCGCTGTAAGTTTAAACTGGTTGCGAAACATCCACAGCTTGAAGCTATAAAGAATCTTCGACATCCATCTGGCATGATGAAAAGCTACTGGAGCACAAAAGCGTATACCACGAGAAGGTGTTCCTGCTAGAAAAATTATTACAAGCTCCAACATCTCCCTGTAGTCTTCTCTTGTATGTGGTATCAGAAGTTGGCTTTCCGCAAATTCCATTACTGATTGCCTATCGTTCTGAATGGCTGCCAAAACATCAGCGTCTCTCACTCCAGGCTCAAAATTTGAGTGGTCTATCGTTGACCATGACTGCTGAAATCGTTTAAAAAGCAGTACACTAGGTCCACTAGACATGGATGGTCCCATGCATTGCATAAATGCTGCAGAAAACACAATTTCCAGAATGTGGTGTCGGCAAGCAAAATACAAAAGTTGTTTTCCTAGCTTTCTTTTCAGTGTCAAGCATGCTCCAATTTTAATACCAGTATTGCTCGATGTCGTATCAAAGTACATACCTCGTACGAGCTCAGTAAGTGCCCATCTATCTAACAGTTCTGAAACCGCATTTGCTATAACAATTCCTGTCCCTGACGACAGTTTGGGAACACCCAACAGTTGATCATCAATGTTTGGTCCTGATACTAATACTGGTAGACGATCCTCTTTCGCTTTTCCAGATAGAGCTTGCATGAGTTTTCCGTCCCAGTGCACTATCAAGGGGGCTATAGCCGTAGACTGAAAGTTTTTTTTGTGCGTTAATGGCAAGTTCGGAACGTATAGTTTGTCTTTGCCATCTTATGGACGAGTGGCTAAGAATATAACCGTCTACATTTTTACCCATACTTTCCACGATAGCCGCTACAATCAAAGTGGCTTTTCTGTCACTTATATTGGCCCTATCGAGAGTGGAAGCTAGTTTTGGAGTGATAATTAACGGCATACTTTTACTGGTGGTCCTTTTTCTCCTTTGAGAAAATCGTTGACAATTAACATAATCTTCACTATCGGCACTTTCTTCGTCAGATATGTCGCTAATTGTGGTTAAATTGTCTGCGAAATTAGATTCAAACATGGTACATGTACTCCCACTCGTGCTCACCCGATGCTTTTCCCGTTCGATTCTGGATATATCTGCCTTCTTTCTTTTTTCAGCTCTGAGTTCTTTTTTAGCAAGAGTTGTATCGAGTTCCATCATGCAGCCTTGTCGATTTTTTTCTCGTTGTTTAAGAAGAAATTCTCTGTCCTCAGTAACTGTAATTATGCTCATAGCATCAGCATGTGCGATATCGAACAAGTCATTTATCTACGAATGCCATTTCATTAGAACGCTGAGTTTCAGTCTTTCGTTTGCTACTTTTCTTTAGTCCGCTCCACTTATAGAAAAGTTTCTCAATCTTGACAATTGAGTGTTGTTCATCACAAGTGGGAATGCGAGCCTTTGACCAAAATAATGTAACTTCTCTTATCACAGCTCGTGCACTCTCGCGGATAGTCTTTTTCAGTGTTTTATGGTGATGAGAAAATGTACTTAAAACTTGTCGATTAGATGGAAGCTTACTACCTTTAATTTCGCTTTCTGCTGATGTTCCTAGCAAGTATATCATGGTTCTGTTTCTTGTCTCTACACTGGCTGGGGTTGACGGAGATGTCATCTTTAAGCACAGTTTCAACACTACGGAACATGTAACATATAACGATTTTAACAAATAATGATAGCTGATTAACTCCTACGTCGCAAACAAAAGAAAAGAGAGCATATAACCCGACTTCGCAGCTGTTTTTTACCCGAAAATGACTGGAGTGGGTGATGCAACTACACGGCGGGGGGAATGGGCACCACCTGACTGCGACTGAGCCATAGGCGTAGAGTTATATGGGCCCGTGGGGCTCGAGCCCCCCCAATAAATTGTGAATAGGGGCTGAGCCCACCCAATAATTTACCACTAAATACAGAAAACTAATTTATACTAACGTAAAAAAAAAGTATTCACGCCATTTACAAACGTTTAAAAAAAAAACCTTTACTTGTACTTTTAAAAATTTTCTTCTTTTGATTTCAATCATGATTTAGTATTCATTGTGACGCCACTTAACACATAATGTTACTATAAGCTGCCCTCGCCAGGCTCTGGTTAATTAAAATCAGATTATGCAATGTGAAGTATGAAATGAAGAAACGTTCAGATGTGTCTAAAATGCACTATCTCATCGAAAATGATTTTTTTTTCTCCTTTGGATTTTTTACTTTGCTTCTTTTTTTAACTTATAACATGGTAGGAAGATAATAACATGGATACTTACTTTACATAGGTGTAGAATTCTATGGACCCATAGAGCTCGAGCGCCTCCAATAATTTACACTTATATATATTAAGTCATTGCTGCCAACTACTACGGAATATAATTAACCATTTTTTGTAAACAGTATATGTTTTAATAATTTTTTTCAATATAGTAACCAGCTCGGGCGCGCAGCGCAAAAATTTTGCTATATCTTAAGCCAAAAAATCACGTAGAAAAAGTGGTTAATTATATTCCGTAGTAGTTGGCAGCTATGAGTAAGTTATATGTACGTGAATCAGTGGCGTAGCCAGAAATTTTTCATGGGGGGGGTGGGGGGGTTACGCCTTCTGCAACTCACATATATGTATACGGGTGTATGATAAGGGAGTGAAGAATGTATACATTTTGTATGGCAAAAAATTCCTCATGGTGGGTCGTTATAACCCTCCTAACCCCCCCCTTGGCTACGCCACTGACGTGAATATATGTGGTTGTGGGGCCCGCCCCCCCAATAATTTTGAAAACTTTACGCTTATGGACTGAGATTGCGCTGGACACACGGTTGCAAACAAAGCCAGGACCAGAGGGAAAATTGCATTCCTTTAACTGATCGGACATTACTTACCTTGCAGAGTCGTTGACCATTTGAAATTATGCTATTTTGAATGTACTATTATTTCGGGTAATGGTATTACACGATTGTGTTCGTCTGTCTATTTTGACAATTTTCAACAGAACTGAATTGTGTTGCGCGACCTCTAAATATTATTTGATTGAACAGAAATTTTTCCATACATCATATTTATGAATAGTGTAAAAAAATAGCAGGGTGAGAACAGAGAAATTTAAAAAAAAGTTTTTTTGAAGCAGCCTAGACCATATAAGCGAAGAGCTGTTATTATTATTTTCCTTTAGCAGGCGAAAAGAGCAGGGAGAAAAAACTGGCGTCAACTGTTATTTTATTTTAATTTTGCAGCTGATAAGGAACTAAACGTGCGAAGCGCTTTGTGGCTTTCCAAAGGGGCCCCAGGAAGGGCAAAAAGAATACGTTGTGATTTTGACGAATAATCCAAAGTAATTAAAATATAAAAAAATAAGTCCTATGTGATCAAGAGCAACAGGACAATACCCTATTGAGTTGTCCACTTGAACTGACGAAGATTTATAAGCGGATCCTTCACACCAAGCACACAAATTAGAAAATACATGTTAGAATTACATCACATATCACATCAAATTAATCGATTCAACCACAGAGGAAAGTGGAGGGAGCAACCGACGCACATACCGTTTTCAGAAAGTTTCCGCCGCTGAACTACTTTCTTTTGATTGGAGACCAGAAGATTAGCGGGAAGCCCTTGTTACTGTATGGTGATAAAGCTTTGTTTTACTAAATCTTTGTTTCAAAATAGAGATGGTAGCCTGTTGTGTTATTAATTGCACTAACAGAACAAATGTAAAGAAGCCTGGTGTCACTTTTTACAGGTTAAATAATAATTTTTAATGTACTTTCATCAGGAGTAGCAATTTTTTTACATACTACAGTTGAACCTGTATGTCAAATGTAATGTTCATGTATTGGTATGTCAAAAATTTTTATTTCGATTACATGAACAGTTGTAAAATTCTTTAATATTCATACATAATGTATTGTAAACATTGAAAAATGAAAAATCGGCTTTTTAAATTTATAAATTATGGTTTGTTTAATTATGTTTTTAGTTTGTTTGTATTGTTTTGATCCGTATATTTTGATTAATAATTTTGGTTAATTGCGAGGTAATGAAGAAAAGGAACTTTTATGGCTACCGTTTATAGCTTAATTGCAAACTTAGAATTATGTGTATGCTAAATTATTTTTAAAAGATTATATTATTATACAATATGACAACTGATTGTTTTGCAACGATTGCATATTTCATTTGTTTATATTTGAAAGCTAGTGTAATTCAAATGTCAAGGAATATCATTTGTAATATGATTCTAACCGCCACCGTCCACAAAATATCATTAATCCGTCTCCGAACTGAAAATATGAAAACGAAACTAACACCTGCAATATTATATATACGTGCAAAACATATTATCTTTAAAAGAAAATTGTTCAGATGCTTGTTGTACGTTCTTTTGAGTTCTGTTATTTTCAATTCTACTTCCGTTGTCGTTTCTCAACCGTTTTTCGTAAAGAAGAAAGCTTCAATATAGTCATTCAATCGCCGTAATCAATGTATCTACATAGGGTTCGTCTGCTTTTTCTGGTCTCCAATGGTTCCATCTTCCTCGCGCGGAGGAATACAATTTTGTTACGAATACGTTGTATTGGAGGCTTAGCAGAAGCACTCTCCACTTTCCTCTATGGATTCAACTAAAGCCAAAATCGTGAGATTTTACTGTATTATTCGTTATCATTTTCAGATTTATTTAATAAATTCCTGGAAAATGAGCGCGTGTGTGTATGCGTGCCTGTGTGTTTCGGCAAGCCTACGCGAAATGCATCTGCTTACGAAGGGTGCCTTGAGCGGAGAACTTTTTAAGGGGTTCTAACGCGTACTCATGAATGTCTGTAAAACGAAATTACTCAAAATAATGTTAGAAAAAATAAGTTTGTGAACAAAATCGTAAAGAACTGTCACTGTGACACGTCATTGTGAAGTCACAACAACCAACAGTTACAAAGCAGTCCCACAGTGATTCTAAAATGCAGTCATTTAGTATCCAGTCACGCGATAGTCACAGGGTGACTCAGGGATGGATTAATACAATTTTGTGGGTGGGGGCGTTTTGTGGGAAGATTCACATACACATTCATTTTTGGAACTAAAATAGGATTTTTACGCTGATTTCTTTTTTCTCGGAGGGTGTGGTGGTCGCCACCTCCACCCTCCCAATTAATCTGTCCTTGGGGTGACTTCAAAGTGATATCACCTAGTGACTGGTCTCAAATAAAAGGTCACAGTGACCACACAGTACAGTCACATCACTCACAAGTTAAAATGTGAGACGTTTGTGACAGCCCTGTGACAACTGTGAGCCTATGACGTCACATTAGTGATTATCTGTGCTATCAGGTTGCACATAAATATTCTGTCAAGTTGTAAGTTTTAAAGTGCGTGTCAAGGAAATGAATAAGCAATTTAGAACTTAAAATAATACCTTTATTTGTCAAAGTAATCTCCATTATTTCCCAGCACCTTCCGTCATCGATTAAGTAGTGCAAGGATGCCAGCCGCGTAGAACTATTCATCCTTTGATGCAATGAAGTCATCAATAGATTTTTCGTACTTCGTCCACTGCGTGAAAGTGTAGTGAAGACAAGGTATTATTCATCGACCGAAATAGATGCTAGTCCGAAGGGGTTATGTCAGGGCTATACGCTGGGTATTTCAAGGTCAAAACTTCCCAGAGAAACTTTATTAACGGTCCTTGATCGGTTTTGCAACATGAAGCCTTGCATTGAAATGCATGGAGAAATTTGATGGGCCGCAAACCTTTGCCAGTAAATGGTCGTTTAGGATCGATTTCCTCCTTCAATTGCAGCGATTGCTGTTTACAGCGCTCAACAGTAGCATTTTCAGCGGGCTCCAGTAGTTCGTAGTACAGTACATCCTTTATATCCCACCAGACAATGCAAGGCCTCATGTTGCAAAAATAGGGAAGGACAAGTTAGTAATGTTTGACTGGGGAAGTTTTTTAACACCCGGCGTATAGCCCTGACATAACCACTTCGGACTATCATGTATTTCAGTCAATGAACAATGCCTCGTCTTCTGTACACTTCCACATAGTGGACGAAGTACGAAAATCTATTTTCAGCTCATCAAAAGATTAATACTTCTACTATGTTGACACCCGTGTACTACCTGACCGATGGCGGAAGATGTCGCCCAGGATCCAGTATATTTCCTTGTTGGACATGTTAGGCAATTTTTCTTCCATTTTTTCATAAAATTTTGCTTAGTGTTTCAATTCCTGTACCTAGATCCTTGTTACGCTGTATATCTTGCTTACCCTAGGGGAAAAGTCAGAATTATTCCTGCTAGACGCTAACGTACAAAATGCTGCGAAACTCTTCGTTCACATCCAGGGGGCGAACTGATCATTTTCTCCAGGGGGGGGGGGATATTTTAAAGAAAATATTCTCCAGGGGGGGGGACACTTGAAAAGGAAAAGGAGAGAAGGTGCAAATGCTTTACTCACATATTACTTGACAAATGCAGTCGCCGACACGTGTGGGAACTGACTTATATTCAAACTAAAGTCATGATTAAGTTATCCCTTGTGAAACTCTCGAGTGGGTTTCACTTTACTTAGGAAAAAATCCTATATTTAGTATTTAATTACATATTTATTGTAGTTATTATAACTATACTTTATTTTACACAATTTTTCATGATATATACATTTTATTTTTGAAATGTTTAAAATGCCCGATTGATACAAATATCAATGATTAAATCACATTCATAAATTATATGCATTTATATTCACGGAATAAATTCAGAAGTATGTTATTTATATGTATGATATCCTGGGGAATGTAGATTAAAATATTACGATATTAAATCTGAACTTTATGAAAGTTCTGAACATTTTTATCGGTAATAACTTCTGCAAATGTTATCTGATACTTAAAGCTATTTGATACTTAAATACGATGTCTGTGTCAAAGATAGCCATCTTTTACAACACACACTACATTTAATGTGCTTGCAAAATTATTTTCTCCCCCTCCCCACCTTTTCATCTTTTAGATATATAGAAAGAATTCTGGTAATTGGAAACAAGCATTTAATTTCCACACGACTAACGAAGTCGGAAACTTAATCAGCAACTCTGTTATCGAATTATTTTTCGATGCAAAAGATTCAAAGCGTTTTAAAGATTGTTTTTATGCTTGATTTAAGATTCACATCTTTAAAACACCAGGGATAGAAATATCTATGAGGTCACAAAATTGTGGCTTCCATGATTTGATTTCAAAATAGTTGTTATAGAAATATTAAATTTTTTTTGCCATCATAGTTTTTTAGTAAACGATTGTCATTAACTTGTAATGCTTGAATAAATACAAATAGGTGTTACAGAAACTGTGACTAAATTTCCGAAATATTATGAAACGGGCTATTTTTAAAATAATAATTTTTGATAAAGGAAAATAGAAAGTGATAAACAAATTGAAATATACAAAAAAATATTGAAAAATGAACTTTAATCACCTTCTCTGATGACAGTAAAACTAATGAACGTGTCTTTCAAGCAGCAACCTATTATTTTAGTCTAACTACGCGTAGCACCAACTTCATAAAAAAGCGAATGTTTACTACAATTACTTATTCTTTAAACTATTATAAAAAGCGTTAAAGCCGTTCATGATTAAAAGCATTCAGCAGCATAAAATACACCAGTCAGTTTTCTCGGACTTTTGAAGTACCTTGAACACCCGAAATAGCTCGACGAATGTGACTCAAGTGCATTTTGAAGTAAAAAACGCCGAGGTGTTAAGCGTTTCTATACTCAGGAATAACTGATGTTGTAGATTAAATTTTAGAAATGCTCTACTTAAATTATTTTATTTTTGCAAAAGTAAGAGGCAAATTAGCTCTAATTGCTTCAGGAGAAAACTATTTAGATCTACGTGATTTAATGTTTTTTAATTCTTCACTAGATTTTTTCTTTTTAGGGTACATTTGCATATGTTGAATTAACTTAGAAATTATAAATTCAAACTATTAACGATTATTTAGATACATTTCTTGCATCTAGTTTCTTTCCTCTAAAATATAAGGTTTCATATATCTACAATCATCAGAAAACTGTACGTCACAATGAGTAGCATACGAAAATGCAGAATATAGTCCCCTCAGGCTCTATTTTCAGGTTTGTTTTCTTCTCCGGCTTGTTTAGCTTATAACAGCCTTGTGTTTTCATTTATAAAATAATGCTCAACACTAAGTCGAAATTTTTGAATTGTGTATTTGCAGTTTTTCTTAAAAGAACTTACCTTCAACTTCTGTTGAAAATTTTTAAAAAATACATGTTTAAAATTTTAATCAGACATTGGTTTGAACAACCACAGAAATTACGTATATTAGGCATAAAAGTATTTCGTAAATTTAACCTACATTTAAGGAAGAAACTTATGACGTGGAATTACAAGAAAACAAGTTTTAAAATATTAATGCAAAGTAAAAGATTTTACCTTATAAGGGAGCCAAAAGTTTCTGTAAGCTAGCAAAAACGATAGCATTAAGATCTGAATAAGTAGAATACTTAACCTTTTCAGCAGGATTGGTTTCTTGACGACTGAAACTGTTTTTGACACGACAGAGGTTAAAACCTATTTTAACCTGTTGCAACAGTCTAAAACCTATGTTCTTTAAAAATTATTTAAATGTATAACGTATAAATGCTAATCAGTTTATTAATTATTGAAATTTTCAACTAAAAATATCTTAATTGACATAAAAACTTTAACATAATCTTCGTAAGCACTAAAACTACACTTATTTTATTTTAATTTAATAATTAAAATGATAAGTGTAGACAATGTTTTTGGAAAAGTGATATTAAAGCATGAAGCAACCTGTAAAAATAAGATGAATTAAGGGATTACCACTTCATCAATTGACGAATAACTTTCTTATGAAAGTAATTCAAATGCACATTCAGAGCTGCCAACCATTCTTGTTCTGCGGAATTACTTGACATCTGTGCTCACAATTATGTACATCGCAGTGAAAATTATGGGGGAAATCGAAAATTTAGATGAAGGAATACCGAATTCAGTTAAATTATAGCAGACAATTTTACAATGTGTATGAAGAATTTACATAGAATCTTGAATGAAAGAATTTATATTAATAGATAGGTATAATTTGCATGTAAATCGCTTATGAAACATTAACTTACGATTTCATAAAAGTAGAACTGAACTCAAAAATCACATTTATAGTGGAACAAGTTAAAAAAAAAAAATTCCGCAATGGTGGGCTTCTGCCCCTCGAGGCATTGGCACTACTAAATCCGGAGTTGTTGGTCTCTTTATTATGAGGGCACCTAGTAGGTGGACCAACGTCGCCCTGTATGAAGGGACGGAGACAATGACAGCCACGCCCAGTCGGAGACCGAACCCCGATCACCGGTAGTTGAACACGAAACCATAGTACAGTGCGTTTTCATCATACATTCTGGTCGGGAAGTTTAAAATGTTACCCACATAAAGCATTAATGCTATTTTTGTGGACTATCAGATTTTTTCTTCTGAAAATGTAGGTTTCATTAAATAGTGAAGTTTAACATTACGAATGTTTTATTGAAAAATATTTGTTTTTCTAAAATCAATAATTGCAAAGTTTTAATTGGTGTATAATATTTTTATGAACATGCTAATGTTAAATGGTTTTTTTTTTTTTTTTTTTTTTTAAATGAGTGAATTCTGTATTCTTAATCTTATCTTTAAATTAGTTTTAAACTCTGTTTTGGAAGGATTTAAATTTATGAATTAATGAGTTAATATCGTCATTTTTAACAGAATGTTTAAAAGGAAATAGAGGTTATTTAGAGTTACTGGCGTTTTAGACCCCTAGGTTTTTGATGCGACTGTTTAATAAACGTGGTTAAAACATGGTTAAATCTGCCATGCGTCAGAAATTTGCCAACCCCGTATTTCAGGGACAGTGGTTTCTCCAGGTAATCACTACCCAGACAGCACAGCAACCTTGCATCAAACTTGCAGCAAGCTTGATTTATCAAGTCAATAAGCTTGAATTAAGCTTGAAAATTCCAGGCGTGTAAGCTTGATGCAAGCTTGAATCAAGTGTTCTAGTTTACACTTGCCCAGCTTGCATTAAGCTTGACATTTCAAGCTTAAAAAAATTTTCCAAAAAAAATATTTCTAAATACACGGGGCGCCCGCGCCCCACATACTTCTTTTTTCCGCGCATTTTCCCCCTCTATGCTGCAATTTTAAGTTATTTTAATCTGTTTCCATCGAGTGTCCGTGGCTAGAATAGAACTCGGGACCTTTCGTTTCGTAGTCGAGCGCGTTATCCATTCAGCCACCGGAGCCTTGTGCAGCTATGTCTAAAGTTTGAAGTGAATTATTAAGCGGTTTTCTGGCCAGATTGATAAGTGGGCGATATGTTATTTGTTTTTTTTATTTTTCCATGGGATGCATCAAAATTAAAATAATTTTATGTGTGATTTAGAGACTCTACTAATACGGAAATAAACATAATATAAACTTAAGAGCAACACATGTTTTAAAACTTTCGCAACACTCATGAGCAATACTGCCGCTGGCCAAAATCGAGACAAACGACTGATTTACTGATTTTGAAATCAATTTCGTAGTATAATTGTATTTTATTTTGAAGAATTTCCAATATTTGGAAATATAGAATGGGTTTACTTACTTAACACAAATTTTGTGTTAAGTAATCTGAAATCAAAGAAATAGATAGTTAAACGTGACTTCGAATTGCTATATCACAGTTGCTAACATGTATGGAATACAAACACTTTAGTCATTTTTGTAAATATTTCTTATAATAACAAATAATTGAAAAATTTTGCTATTTTTTAACGCTAAAAATTCTCTTTACAAACGTGGTTAGTTATTTTCCTACATATTGGTATGCTATATCGATATAGAGCATTTCGAAGAATTAAAAATAAGTTTAAATTAATTTATACAAATGTAAATTTGAATTATTTTCATTGTTCATACTTTATAATTAAAAAAATTATTTAACTTCTGAATTTTTTTTAATCCGTTGTAATTTTATTTTAAAACTACAAAAGTGTAAGATGTAAGATTTTTGGGCCCTAAAATCTGTAGGCCCTGGGCAGTTGCCCCGTTTGCCTTGCCGGTAATATGGCACTGGTAATAAAATAAACACATCTTTTATGAATTTTCAGCAAATTTGAGGACGCTAGACAATTAATGTCCATTCTCTTTCACAGATGGCGCCATCAACGCTCCTTTAAAAAGAAAAAATCAAGCGAGTAGCAATTGCGAAGCTTAAATCAAGCTGTATTTAATATTGACAATTCAACTTGACTCTTGTAAGCTTGCTGCCGGCTTAGAATGAGTTGAACTGTCAAGCTTGCATTAATGCGTCGAATTCAAAGAAATGTCAAGCTTGATTTAAGCTATGTGCTGTCTGGGTAAATTTTAACTTTTTCCCCCGTCAATTTCAAAAACACATTACTTAAATTTCAAATCTTACTTTTACATATAATAAATTTGATATTCGTAAATTCTAAGGAACAAAAAATGACCTTCATATATTTCAGAATTTTTTATAGATATTTTTAAGGCAAAAGTATCAAATTTCCGATAAATTTTCAGGTCCAATATAATGGCAATTGGTCGCTTTCAGCATCTGGAAAAACTGGAAAATGTATGGAAATGTTTGTATTTGAAAGGGTTAAAGTTTTTCTATTAGTAAAAGTTCTACAAGTTTTAAGCATAATTTTTAAAATTGTAATTTGTTACGACAATATAATTGCAAACTTAGCTTTTTTGTGAATAAATAAATCATCAGTCAAGGGTTAAACAAAGTATACCAGTAAAATGTTTTACAAAGACAACGTGAAATTTAACACATAGCAGTCATTTTTCTAAAAATTTCTCAAACCTTAGGATTGCATAATAATAAAGTTTCATAGTTCGTTATAACAAGAGTCTACGGTTTGATTCTGGAGTAATTGTTGCATGCAAAGTCTACCGTAATAGACCCAAAGAAGAGAACGACTCCTTGACATATCGGAAAATACAAGTTGTAATATATCAGAATGTAACGATAACAATTGTTCTGTATTTAGGTACCGTACCTCAGTTTCAAATTATGTCTAAATGGTGGAGGATTTGAAATTAATTGAAACAATCATACATTAAAATACTATACAAATTTTTATTAAATTTGTTTCTGATTGAGAAATGTCCTTTAGCTAGCAAATCTTCATGTAGATTCCAATCGTTCCAGGTTACTACACTCGTTCATCATTACCATTCGATTGACCTAAAAAAAAAAAAAAAATTGTACAGATGAATTTTCTGCATCATTTTTAAAAGTCTATTACAGAAAAGCTTCATTAAAATTTACAGAGGCAAAAGCCATGCCTAAAAGCCTTCAACGAAGAACAATTTAATAGAGTATTTTCTAAATTAAAAATCTGTATGTAGTATTGTAGAAAATGGGGAACGTTAGATAAATGTATAATCACGAAACTAGTAGTCAGGCAATTATAGTCTATTAACTATTAACTGTTGCATCGCTTTCAATCGCATCAATTTTCATAACGATTTTACTTATTTTTTCTTGCGTTGCATTGTCTATATTCTGTTTGTACTGCATATCAATTCAGACAGATACTGTCTTCTTAAAGATCTTACCATTCAAAAGACTGCAGTTTCTTTTCATATCTTCGTTTTTAAGAATCTTTGTAGTAATGTTTTCAAATGCAAATCATGAGTCTTTCAATACTCCTTGAAATTGACTGAAATAAATTTTAAGCAACTGTATAATTTCTAATTCAGAAGGGACTTCAAAATTTCACATAGTAAAAATTTCCTTTCTATTTTCAAATTTATTACTCAAATTTTCTCTCATAGAAACATTTTTCAGTTGAAAATTCTCAGCCGTTTAAATCCTTCCCTATGTATATTGATTAAAACCGATTTAAACAACTACGTTAGTCTCGCAGTAAAGATTTCAAAATTTTTGTTCGAGGCAAAGGTGATAGCAAGCAGCACTGTTTATTTTGGGGTTAAGCTATACTATTGACATTAACTTACTATGGAGAATTATGGATAATACAGTAGAATTAAAACATAGAAAATTTTTAATTAAACATATAGACAAATGTTTAAACAATGCTTACAATCAAGTATAAAATTTAAAAAAAGCTATTCCCATCCACAAACTATATCAACATGAATTGCTTATTTCTATTCTTTTAAATTGAATTTCCTTCCATTTCATTACACATTTCCTGATCAAAATTACGCTGTTATTTAACACAGCCACGAAAATTCAAAACAGCATCTGATAATAAAACAAAGCTAAACATATTCTACGACAAATTCCAAACTCTTTTGCAGACTAAATTAAACGTATAAACAGAAATGTTTAAAAATTGTTCAAATTATTTCACATGCTTAGTAAGGTGAGAGAAAATTAATTGAACTCCCTCGAAGCATAACCAAATAAAAATGCTTTTATGAAATTAAAGAAAATACTTTTAAGAGTTCTCGCAAAAATAAGATAACATTTTTGAAAAAAAAATTAATTATAATGACATAAATATTTTATATTAATGTCATTTAATAATATAGAAAAAGCAGTAGTCAGCAGGTATTTTTAAGAAAACTTCTTACATGTTTTTTTTACATGTATTTGTTAAGTTTGTAAGTTAAAATAAATTTGCAAAATATTTTATCATTAGACTAAAAATTGGCAAAATAGCTGTTCAGTTTGATTATAACTAAACAGCACAAATAAAGCTGATACGCATCTGTACTATAAATTTTATACTTTCTAATACGTGGATAAGCGTATGCGTTTAGATAATTAGTGTGTAGGTTAACAATTCACATTTCAAGGTATAGTTTCGAAACATAAACATTGATGTGACTATTGCGCGTGGAATTTTTAGCAAACGTATTTGCTCACTCCCCATTAATGTGGGTATCGACATTTAAACTTTTTTCTTTATAGTGAAGCATGATTGCTTATTGATAAAGAAATGGAATTAGTCATACTGTTGCATACAGGGGCGGTCTTAGGGTACGCGGCGCTCCCTGCAAACGTAAAAAAGGCGCCCCCTTTTATGCTCCAGATCCAGTTTTTCTCAGTTTTTGAGTTCGAAATGGCACCCCTTCGAAAATGGCGCCCGATGCGATGCTTACCTTGCTTACCGTATCCGGCCATCCCTGGTTGCACAATTTTATCTAAGTTCATTTGTAGGGAATGTGTCCTTTTAAATCCTGTAATACGATCCTCAGTTTTCTGATCTTAGTGTACGCATCTGATTTCACCTCTCCCAATTCTTATTTTTACAGAAAAGAATTGAAAGATTGTATGGAGAGAATCAAAAAATTCCCTAGGTGGTGACAGTTGTGATACTTCGTTAAAAAACTATTTCTAACAATAGCAGTAATAATTGAAAGTCTATTGGAGCCTCAACACGAAGTTCAAGTTGACAATATATCGAAATCGCTCAGATGATTTATAAGCGTGTGTGGGTAAAATTCCGTATTCTTAGACCGAGTCAGTCTAGATATGAAGTTTTTTACAACTTTAATCTAATTACAGCCACCCAAGTGGAGTAGTGGATAACTAACTATTCTATAATACCTTGGGTCTGGGTCCGTCCATGCCTCACCCTGGCCCAGTGGTTATATCGCTGAAAATGGTAGACGGCTGAAGTGTAAAATTCCCGGGTTCACGGGTCCCATTGCGCGGCTGTCCATCTAACGGTTTGGAGTTTTGGTAGGTTTTCTCCAGATGTAACGTGAATACGCGTTAAAACCCCTTAGAAAGTCCTCCTGCTAAGGCACTCCAAATCCTTGGCAGATCGCCTTAGCGTAGCGTTGCCATAATCACACAAATATTAAACCGGGTCTCTTCATAGGGGTAATGTCTGCTAGATGTCCCCATAATTAAATGATCAATACTTTGGGCCAGTTGTTATATCGAATGGCTGATCGGCAAGTGTCAGCCCTTAAAAAATATAATTACGAAAGCTCGTTATTAACAAAATAAATGAGCTAAAACGTAAAGTTATTGTATTTAAAGATTCTAGTCTAGTTGAGGATAAAATTTAAATCATACAAAATTTGATGTCATTGTGACGCCATTTTTTAAATCACTAACGTAAATTACATTAATTTTTGAACGCCTTTGTCTTTATGCCAGCAATAAATACTGTCAATAGCTTTTTAGTTCTAAGTTTTTGGAGATTCTACGTTTTTTAATTCCATAGATTCCTCTTATTTCTCATTTTCAAATTTAAATTTTATTTTTAGATAATTTTTTAAACGTTCCAAATTGTTTTTAAAAAATGTGTTATATAGCTATAGATGTTCAGATTTGTTTCAAAAGTAAAATATTGTGAGCTATTTTAAACTAACTGTTTTTATATTGTATTGATTTGATGTATATTAAAAACTGCAATTCAAAAATTGTGATGTAAAATTATGTAAAAGATAATAGAAGCCGCTGCTCTGCTGGATCCGGGCCAGGGGCTAGGGTTCAGCAGGACAGTAGTTCACTTCAGGAACTGTAATAGGCTTTAAACCAGATAGGTAGGCCGTTCCCGAAGGTAGTATTCTATAGTATCCTATCCTTAGATTCCTGTATTCATCTACAGCACTAGACTATTTTTAACTTGAAATGCAAGAGAAAATATCCATAACAGTACTACATCAAAGAGTGGCAAAATTTCAGAATTCCAGTACATAAGAATCATGACTTAGCTTCTGATCCTTCTGAAAAAAATTATCGTAAAAGGCAAACATTTTATCTTAAGCTCTTTTTTAAACTTGCAATGAGCAAATCTAAAACACCATACAAAGAATTTTTCATGAATAGATGTCACATTCTTCAATCAAACTGCGCAAAAACTGGCAAGTACATAGGGTAATTCCGGGAGAGATGGACCACGTTTCTTCTTCGTTCTCTAAAAGCCATATATTTATATGTATTTTACTTTTAACAGTATATACATATAGTGTATATTTCTTACCAAAATCCTAATGAAGATCACATATGTAAAGGAGTTTTTTTAGGATTTTTTAAAAATATTTACTATGTGGTCCATCTCACCCGGAGTAGTCCGGGTGAGATGGACCATATGAATGGGAAAGATGGACCACCATAAAATAATGAAAAAGTTGTACATGTATTAAATGTATAAATGTTTATTTTCCTTACATGAAAATTAAAATTAACTTTCTTGCAATTAAATTAATTTTAATTAATTTATTAAGTTTACCTGAATTACTATGAGACATAAAATGTATAAGAAAATGTTTTCATGAAATATGTGCTATGACTTAAGACTGACAAAAAACCTGGTCTATCTCTCCCGCCTACACGTAGTAAATCTCTTTCGCCTAGGCGTGGTTCATCTCTCCCGATCGTCCAGATGACAAATACAACCCACCCTGACTCTACATTGTGAATTTCACGTCACCATTTTCGGTTATTTGGAAGCCTACATGTTCCCCGAGATTACATAATCCAAACTAGATAGATCACATCAAATAAGACTTTTAATTTTAGAATTATAACCATATGAAGAAATTATGTAACTCATGAACAGCAACAATGATAATTAGCTGAAAAATTATTATGGTTTTTGAGTAGCAAATAGTAGCACGCCTTACAAAATCTCTAAGTGTCTCACTGAGATAGTTGCGCCGTATATTGAGAGGCGCATTCACTAAATATTTGGCCGTTCCATGTCACCCGTTGGTCCAGCTATCCAGGAATTACCCTACATAGATCTAACATATGCTTTAACGCAGAAGTATAGAATAATTTAAAAAGCAGTACTCTTCTATAAAAAGAAAAGATAACCAGATGTTCATATTTGTTTTGTCTTTCATTTAGTTATTTTCTTCATTTTTTATTGGTGCTTTTTAAACTAATTTCTTTTAGCCTTAAAAATTGCTGCAATTCTGCTAAATTTTTGGTCTAGATTCAGAAATTCTAGAATTCAAGATCTGAGATTCCAGAATGTTCAGATCAAACAGAATAACAAAACGAAATCGAATGAATTTTATTCAAAATATCCCTGAATTTCCCCGAAAGTCTTTGATGAGTTTAATCATATGAACTACCAATTAGAATTATTACTTCATTTCTATTAAAATGTTACAGTGCAAAATGTAAAATATTCGTTACAGAATGCTGAATCTTTTATTGACTACAAACCTAATTAAAATAAGTAATTTTAATTGAATAATTTCATCTTCAGTTGATTAAATTTTTTTACTCAAGATTCATTAATGCGTTACAGATTAATTGATTTCGATTTATTCCTAATTAGCATTATTAAAAGAAACTTCTCTCTTTTTATGAATACTGAAGAAAAATGTCTCAGAGTTCAGCAGTCAAATTTTCGCATCCTATATTAAACCCTTTTTATCAAAGAAATGAGCATAAAAACGGACTCTGTATTAGTGAAAAAATTTCAATAGCTTTCTTTGAACTTTCAAAAGCAGTATTATAACGACTTTTTTCTTGCATATGTTTCTGAGAAAATATGCAAAAAGAAATAGGTTATATCATAATTTTGTCCAATGCAATGAGAGAAACAGGTAATAAAAATACAAGAAAATATACTTTCAAAAAGCCTTCTTCGAAAACAAAAAATCAGAATTTGATTTTTTTTTCCCGAAAGTGAAATCATTTTATTCGAAGATATCGTAACAGCTTTTAACATTTTCTTTGCGTGTGTCATGTATTTGTATATTTTCGATAAAAGATTCTAACTATTTTTCAAAATAAAGTGCTTTTCATTTTAAAATATTTCATAATGACTTACTATTCTAACATTTTTGACAGCTTTTACGATCTAATAACAATCATTAAAGTATATAATGATTAACGTTTCACTTGGTTTGGCCACGTCACGTCACGGTTACTTTGTGAGCATAACTGCTAACTATTCGAAATGTAAATTATTACAGTGACTTTAATACATTAAGGGTGTTCCACTTGTAGAGAGATCGTTGTCACAGAAATTTTGAGTAGCTTTTAAAACAAACCTGGGATGTTAAACCACACGAAAAAATTAACCCCTCGACATACAATGACTTCTCGGAGACGTCATTCATTTCATGTGCCATTGTAGACTGTGACGTCTCCGAGACGTCAAGAACTGTCTTCGGCGAACACCGGGATTATTATTTTATAATACACTCATGTCCATAAATTAAGGATAATTCAGAATCACACAGAAATTGATCTCTAAAATAAAAATTTCACCTGTGGAATGATCACACACATCTTGAAGAAGAATATGCAAATTACAGGAAACCACCAGATGGCATGGATGGTACGTCACAATGACGAGAGTGTAAGAGAGGGGTATATAAGGAATGGTGGCAAAGAAGTAAAATTGTTCACAAGCGCTGTGAAAGCCTTTCAGTGCAAAAACCGCATAGTTATGGCACAAAGGAGGCATTTGGATGATGTTTTACGTGGCAGAATTATCGGACGACTGGAATGTGGACGTACCCAGCTGGAAGTATCCGAGGAACTTGGAATCGCCCAGAGTGTCATCTCCAGGCTTTGGCAACGATTCCAAGATGATGGTAATGTGAGTAGACGTTACAGCACAGGTCGCCCCCGAGTTACAACGCCGAATGAGGACTGCTATTTGGCAGTTACTGCCAAAAGAAACAGACGGAGTACAGCATCAGACCTGTCTCGTCAGCTCTCTTCAGCTACCGGTACGACAGTTTCAAGGCAGACCGTGTAAAGACGCTTAGGGCACATTGGTCTATATGCTCGTAGGCCTGTCAGATGTGTTCCACTTACCGCAACTCACTGTCGCCTGCGATTAACCTGGAGTAGAGAGCATGCATTGTGGACACCGCAACAGTGGTGTTGTGTGATGTTTTCCAGGTTTAGTTTGGAGTCTGATTCTCGTCGGACATTCATCTGGAGAGCACCAGGTACCCGTTACCACCAAGAGAACACCATTGAAAGACACCGTTACGGTGGTGCAGGATGGCTCGTTTGGGGAGGAATTATTCTTGGTTCCAGAACTGACCTGCATGTTCAGAGTGTAACGATGACAGGCCACATCTATTGGGATGTCATTCTGGAACAACTGTACGTTTGTTTCGGGGCGCCATGGGTGCTGAATTTGTGTTTATGGATGACAACGCCCGTCCTCACCGTGCAAACATTGTAGACGAATGCCTTCAATCGGAGGATATCACCCGTATGCATTGACCAGCATACTCACCGGACTTGAATCCAATAGAGCATGTGTGGGATATGCTTGGCCGACGAATTGCAGCCCGTCAACCCCCTCCCACCTGTCTACCGGAACTTCGGAGTGCATTGCTTGATGAGTGGTGTACTTTACAAATAGACTTTACAAATAAGTCAAATTTGTTTTGCTTCTTTCTCTTTCTTTGCCTGAACTTCATTATCCTTAATTTATGGACATGAGTGTACTAGGGGCCAAGGCCCCCAGACTCGCTACGCTCGCTTTTCATATGAGGCATTCGGCCCCTAATCGGGCTTATTCGTAAAAAAGACATAATTTCAACATAGAAAACCCAAAGATTGGATCAGATAGAATGTTACTGAGCTAAGCTACACATTGCTTAGTTCTTGCATATTCATTGGTACATAAAAATTTAAACTTCACACTACAGTAGACCCCCTACCCCTCATAACCCGGAAGATATTTTGTTATGGGAATCCGTGTTGTACGGGTCCTGAGCTATACTCCACCTGGAGTGCGGACTCCGCTTATAATCGCTGGAAAAAATATTTGTACTCCTCAGAAACACAATGACATTTAATGTTGCCATTCAAAGGTTATACTAATTAGGAGCTAAAGCGAAATAAAATAAGAACATATGTTTCAGCTGTATTTTTAATAATGTAAAACCTATTGGACACCTTGCGAATTTGCCACCCATGGCGATTTTTCATTATTTGGCGACTTCCGTACATGTAATGTTAATAAAAGCTACGGAACAGATAGAATAGCCTGCCACCAATGGCGACTTTTCATTATTTGGCGATTTACACATACTCACAACCTATATTTACTGTTCATTTAAGGTTACCGGAAAACCGTTATCCATACTTTCATTTACATAATCGTTTGAGAATTGGCGTACTTAACACCACGAATTATACCATCTCGTCGCGCTAGCAAATATCCAAAGTGTACTATAACTGCTATAATGGCATAGTTAACGCCAAATATTTCTACTGGTAGCAAATAATCCAGCTGGACGAGAACCGGCTTTAAAATAATCTGCATTTTAATTATTTTTCATTTTCGAGATATTAGTTATTCTGTTTTGGAAAAACGAATAATCGCTCATTCTAAACTCCTGTTGTCTAAGAGAACTTACTATTTGAAAATTGTCAACTTTGTGTAACACATTTTGAGTTACGTATTTCATATAGTTTTTATTTTGGCGTAAAATGGGCGTAATTCTAACTCATGTTTGTAAATTTCATGCGATTCTAGATACTTGGAAGCGCTTTGTTGCAAAGGAATGAATGATTTTATGCCAAATCTGGCAACCATTCTGTTTATTTTTTCAGTTTTTTATTAATATCTTCTAAAATAATTCGATTTTCGAAATTTAACTTAGCTCATCAGGTTCCTCGTAATTTTTCGAATCTGTGGGTACCTTAGTCTAAATTCAAATCCCTACGGTTTAGGAGGAGATGGGTCCAGAAGCTTTGACAGCGCCAGCGGCCTTTACTTTTTTTTTAGAATAGAGAGATTACTTAATTAATTATCAACCTTATTGAATGTTATAAAGCAATGTAAATTTTAAAATTAAACGCCATGTTTCTGAGCTTGTGCATGAGTATTCACTACTGAGCCAAATTAAATAGTGTCCTACGGACGCGTCGATGCGCATTTTATTTGTACGTCAAGGGGTTAATAATGCTTCTTCACCCAATGTACTACGGACTAATACTAACAGGAAAAATGTAACACAACTGCGCAACTTTCTGAAAAAATTCATAAGTATAAAAAATCCCCTTCAAAAATGCGCCGAGGAGTTATCTGTTTAGGGAAGTATTGCAAAATTCTGCATGTTTAGCCTTTTTTCCTGAGTGTTTCGTAATTCCTTTAAGTTCATTGTTTGTAACATTTCACAGTACAACTTGTAAAGAGGCACTCTAAATTTTTCCGAATCTAGGGCAATTCAATTTTTGAAAAAGCTGTTCAAAAGTTGCATGATTTCCGAAAAGAACACTGCAAAAAATATTCCTGTAAATCAACAGAAAAAGTCTGGCAGCAAAAAGTTTCCAGAAATATTCTGTAGGCAGAAATTTTCTGTTGCCAGGAGCTGTATGTTATATGACAAAAAAATTCTGTTCCCTACAGAAATTTTCCGTATACATATAAAAGTCGTTTCCAAGCGGCGTTTTACAGTTGATTTCTGTATACAGAAACTATCTGTAGGGGTTACAGAATCATTCTGTTGAATAACATTTATTACTGTCGACAGAAAATTTCTGTATACAGAAATTTTCTGCCAACTTTTTGCTGCCAGTAATTCTTCTGTATACAGAAAATTCCTGTATACAGAAATTTTCTGGCAACTTTTTGCTGCCAGTAATTCTTCTGTATACAGGAACTTCCTGTAGACAGAAAGATGTTACATTCTGGCAACATTTTGCTGCAGTTTTTCTGTTAATTTACAGAAATAGTATTTTTAGTTATTTCATATATTACTATTATATTTCTCCAAATGTTTAATTTTTTTATACATATACTAAAAAATTTAATAAATTTACAACAATATAATTTGTAATACATGAAATAAATATAATACCAGTAAGTAGTCTGGTATTATACTTATTTTATTATTACTATTATATTTTTGTAAATGCATTAAAAATTTTAAATATGTGTATAAAAATATGGTACTGACGTATTATCCTGGAGGTCATTCCTGACAAACTATTCTCTGTCAAATGAGTTGCCAAACTATTGGCAATATATTCAAAACCATTAATAATTTCATATGCCCGGCATTTATCTCGGCAAACCGCCGGGATAAATCGCAAGTACCAAAAATATTTAAACATTTGGAGAAATATAATAGTAATATAAGAAATAACTAAAAATACTATTTCTGTAAATTAACAGAAAAACTGGCAGAAAAATATTGCCAGAATGTAACATCATAGCTGCCAATTCAGACAGTTAAAAAAATAGAAGATTTTTTTTAAAATTACCATGCAATATCGACATTTTATTTTGAAATCTTGTTCAACCAGAAACGTTGTAAAACAAACATTCTGCCTTTATTCCAATTAAATCGTTGTCGGTGGTACAAATAGATCTTATTGAAGGAGATGCATCAATAGCTTTTGCACTTTAAAGGTGCTTAGCTATCTTCGTGTGCACAACTATGTCGCTTTTACCTCCGTGCGATATCGAGAAATCACACCCACACACCGAGCAAAATGCATGCTTATCACCGAGCTTTGACTTTAGCACGAACTTAAAATCCTTCACATAACCATCTTTGAAAGTTTAGGAATATTTCTTGGTCGGCATTTCGTTTTAGCCGGACAATTAATCATCACCGCTGAAGCAGCATGTAAGATCGAAATCAAAACAATTTTGTTTTGCCGTTGCCAGATTGCTGTAAATAAAATCGTATAAGTAAACATATATATTCAGTGCGCACAGTTACGACGCCGGCCAAATTCACTTAACTATTATCTATCTACGACTTTTCCTCTGGAGTATTTGCGGAATCGTAAACCGGCTATCTTTCCCCTCGATTGCGCAGTAAGGGCCTGTTTACATGTGAAAATAGAAAATCCCGGGTTAAAGCGGAGTACAGGGGAAAACTCGCAAAATTTTTCTTTTTTTTAATCACTGAATCTGAACTTTTTTGTTCAAAATCTGTACCTAGAGATATAAGTATACTCATACTTTAAAATAATCTTAATAGACACAAATAACTCTTCAGTTCAACAGTAAATTAAAAAAATTAAAGGTCTGAATTAAACATTCTGTGCGAGTAATAATTGAGAGCAGTTTCAAGAACACGAGTACTTACCGGAGCCGCAACTACTGTTTACGACACCTGGGGCAAACCTTAACTAGGGTGCCCCTCCCAAGGAGCGATAACTGATCTTGGCACTCCCTTTAGCACAGCAGCCGCATCATGTGCCCCACTTACTTCAACAAGAGAAATAAGTACTTTTTTCCCATGAAAAGATAGGAGGATGAGTGTACTTGTAATGAAAATTTTTACATATCATTTATAATCATGCCATTAGAGCTCTAAAGCAAAAAATTATCTATAGCAGAGCTTGACAACCTGCAGTCTGTCTCCTTAGATAAAAAGGGGAAAGAAAATGAGAGCATTTTACACTTTTCCTATCATTTTAGAAATACACAAAGTATTTGATTTCCAGTATAATGAAACATTGTTGAACTCAGCAGCAGATCAAGAGAAAAATATGGGGGGAGAAAACAAATGCTGAAAATTTCACCTTTTATTTTCCTTTAGTTCACACCTATTTTATTTATTTACTGTTTTTTTCTTCTTTGGTTAGAATCTGGCAACTAAATAATTGCTTTATAAATAGTTAGCACTAAATTGCGGGATAAAAATTTAAGCATAGGTATCATAATAGTGAAAAACAAATGAGGAATTATCCAACATCAGAGAGCATTTTCTTTGCTAGGGTTAATTTTTGATCTACACATTTTAGAAAAGTCAAAAGCGATCTTCTTGCAAAAAATAAAAAATAAAATAAAATAATAATAATAATTCTTATTTATATAGTCAAACTTGAATAATTGAAAGTTGAAATTTTGAATTGATCATGTTCGAGTTATCCAAGTTTTGCTGTATTAATGAAAACTACACACAATACTTTTACTATTGTTCACTTAAATTAAAAATAACTCATTTCAGATTCTATTTTAAACACTACAGTTACAAGAATGCATTGTTGCCATAAGTTGTTAAATTGAACCATTAAATGAAAGTCACTTCTAGACAAACTCTTGAAAATAAATGAAAATGCATAAATATAAAACAAATAGAGCATTAAATGGTGCATTAAAAAAAATCTGATTTTGAATGCTATTGTAGTGTTTGAATGCTATGGTATTCTCGGAAAAATCCAAACCATTTAGACTTAAAAGTCACAAAATTAGTTAACTAAAATTATCAGCTGCACTATTTAAAAAAAAAAAAAAAAAAAAAAAAAAAAAAAAAAAAATTGGAAGTGTTGCCTTAAAATATGTGGTAGCTCTTGTAGTTTAAATTGCAGGAACATTTCTGCACTAGGCAGGCAAGGTATTTATAAATGTTTCTGCATATTTTGGAAAAATATTTAAATATTTTCCCACTTTTTTTGCAAAGGTTTCTAGATTAAAGGTGAATAGATGCGTAATGTTTCAGCATATTTTGGGGGAAATATTCAGTAACCTCTCTGTTTATTTCACAAAGGTTTCCGAATTAATATGCAATATTCCTATTAATAAATTGAATTTTATTAATTTTAATGAGTTTTAAAATAAGGGTTTAACTTATGACTGCTTTTTTTACAAAAGAAATTCTTAAAATATGAAAAAGTAATTTTTACTATCATAAAGTCATAAAAAAATCATAAATTACCAACTGATTTTGGTTCCCTGCAATTTGTCATACTAAAATTGTACATTGGATTTTTCACCCCCCCCTCTATGAATCTTAAACAAAATATAAGGTTCTTTATAGAACCTTTTATTTGTTTGAGATAGTTTTCAGAGAAGGTGGAAAAAAATATTATTAGCTGACTTTCGGCAGTTCATTTTATACTTAGAAAAAGACTGGAATAACTCCACGGACTTTCCAAACTCTTGATCTTTATCAAGCATTCAAATAAATTTAATCAGCTCAATTAAATGTAGTGTTCAGACACTACTGTACTTCAAATAATTTGAGTGTATAGGCCGCAATGTATAATTTTTTGTAGCCCTGTAAAAAAAAAAAAAAAACTGCAAGCATTCCGCATACTAAAATCTGTACAGTGTGCAAAACAGTGACCTATAATATGCATACCTAATTGAGTACTCTTTAGATGCTACTACACTTTCAAGAATTTGCGCCATAAAGTACATAAATATTTTGTAGCACTGTACAAAACATGTGCTCTACCCACATCAAAATCTATACAGGTTGTGTGACTGTGACCTATGAAGTTTTATTAAAATGCACTATTTAGGCGCTAGCGCACTATAAATGATTTCCATTTGTAGGCCGTTATGTATGAGAATTTTTTTTTTTGCAACCCCGTGAACATTGAATGCGATAACACCTCTAGATGTGTATTCACACCTTAGAAATTCAGAATACGCCTTAAGAATTTCGGAATACGTGTTTTTACTCATTGCTTTTCCATATAAAATTAGGTATATTTTGATAAATAATTATGATTTGCTGATTTTAAATTTTAAAAATCTAATTTTTGTATTAGTTTTTGTTGAACTGACATTTATGTACCTAGATGTATAATCAGCTATTATTTATGTGTCAAATGCAATTTAATTATGTATTTGAAAATTTAGCATAACTGTTTGTTGTTTTAATTACTTGTTTGGAAAAGAAAATACTTCTTCTAAAAAGGTTAAGGTGTATTTTTACTCATCTGAAAAAAATCCTAGATGGATCACTGCCCATGAACAAATTATCAGCTCTATGCACACCAAAATCTATGCAGGTCATGTGATCGTTACCTATAACATACATAACCAATTAGCACTCAATTGAATGCATCATTCAGTCACTAGCACACTTTGAAGAATTTCTATCTATAGGCCATAACGTAAATTTTTTTGTAGCCCTGTAAAAAATTTATAAGTCCTATACACACCAAAATCAAGAACGTTCATGTGGCAATGGTCTATAATATGCATACCAAATTTGAACTCAATCGAATGCATCATTTAGGAGCTATCGCGTTCACTCATACACACACATGCACAGATACATCTTCTAAAAATAGTATAAGTGAATTCAGAAGAGCTCAAAACGTGTAAATACATTAAGATCTCTAAAGTCAAATTTTTTCATGATTACAATACTTTCCTAACATGGTACATGCTCGAAAAGTTAAAAAAAATAATAATAAATAAATAAATTTTTTCTTAGTAAAAGTTTTCAACAAATTATATATGCCATAAAGTATTTTATTTTAGAAAAGTAGTATATACATTACAAATTATCTTTTCCAAACAATAATATGGCAATACACATACACAGGACTTCTCTCTGCAAGTAAATTCATACATTTCTGAAAAAAAGAAAAAGTAAAATCAGATACATTTTTAAATATATTTGATAAATTTTGCTGGACGATTCCACCGTTATGTGCGTGACATCTGTCACTGCTTTTTTTAACTCCTTTTTCATAACTCAGGATTGAAAAATCAAGTATCAATATTATCTTGCTTTACATCCTTTTATAAAACGAACATATACACAATAAATATAATTATCTGCAACATTTTATATTTAATTATTAATTTTAAAAAACTTATAACGTGTAAAAACTTATGGGTAACACACAGACATTGGAACTGTCCTGCTCAGCAAACTCCTAAATTAAAAAAAAGATTTCATTTTTATACTCTATGACACTATAAGTTCCCGACCATATGGTTATGTCTCTGGTTTTAGTGAGCCTCTGGAGACCAGCAAATTTTGTTCATTGATTTGATTTGAAGTCACCCCCGCAGGGAGGGCGAGATTTTGGAGATTTATGGCGAAGAGCTGTTATCTCGCTTGTTCTGGGGGTTCGTTCACTATATCCAAAGTTCTGATGTCTGAACAATAAAACAAATAGAGAAATACAAAACTAGAAAATGGAATTTTTTATATAAGTACTGAATGTTTATTAAGTAAATCAAACATAATGGATCACATTTATAAGTCTAGAACTAGTTAAGTAAAATAAGCACAATTAATCACATTTATGGAAATAATGTACATTCCATTCAGTTGGAAAAACTTGTCACTTACTCAGGTTAAGTCACACTGTCAGTTGACTTAACCTGTCAACGAAATATGACAGGTTAAGAGCTGTAGCTTTTAACCTGTCATATTTCGTTGAGAATAGAAAATGAAAACGTCTAAAGTCAAGACGAAATTTCAACTTTTAGTTCACTTTCAAAAGTACCCTGATTTTGTTAATGAATGCTTTTAAAGGATAGGATGGATTACAGGATTGAAAAAGTTATGCCCCCCCTCCCCCCTTGTTTAGTATTAAGCAAGTTAGTCTCTGCTTATTCTGGTCAAAATCGTTATGAACAGAACAAAATGGAAAAACAGCACTGTTTGGCGATGATCTTTTCAAACACATTCAGACACCAATAAAACATTTTCTGTGTTCGATGAAGTCGAATGTCGGCCAACATTGTCCAAGGATTCTCGGCCCTCTTTAAAATGCGGATGCCATTCATAACCTTGGATCTCGTCATGGTAGATTCATCATACACATTTCTTAGCATTTCCAAAGTCTCTATTGGTGTTTTACCTAACTGCTGACAGAATTTAATGATACAGCACTGTTCAAGAAAAGCCATTTTTATGTCACCAAGCTAAGACAACTGACTTTGGAAGGTAGCAGCTGTGAGCACTGTTCGTCCACATGACATGGGATAAATCAACTTGGACAGGTAGGGTTGGGAGAATCCATTCCAAGCAATTTAACTTTAGGTACTTGCTTTCGTCATCGGGAATACCCACAGTCCCTGAAGTTTTGGATCATTCTACATATAAGCTAATATAAAGCTTTCAGCATAAAATGCACACATAATCAATACTTTCCCTAATTGTCATTTTAATTGTAAATAAAATATAACTTTTCAAATTTGCAATGAAATACTAAATAAAGATTAATTAAAATTCATTTTATATTATTCATAGGTAAAACACACAACAGTATATTATATGTAAAACTAAAAAATCTTTGTCATGAAAAAATACCTTTTACAAAGTTAAACAGTAATAGCAGCATAATTATATTTTGCAATATTAATAATTTAATAAATATGCTATGATAAATGTAATTAATCTGGTAACTATGCTTAATCGCATTATGCTTTGAGTTTTACAAAACATAGCAGTTTTCCAAAATTATGTTTCTAATTGAGGATCAGAAAAAATCCTCCATTATTAAACATATTGGATTATTTTTCACTCCGCTTAAAATTTAGTGACTTAGGATATTTTATAATATGAAATTAAGATATTGAAGTATAACTAAGCAATATTATTTGTAAATGGATTTAAAAATCTGCTAAAAATACCTTTTTCTCTTCGTTCTGAAATTATTCAGCTGAATATATAGTAGAATTCGGCCAAATATCTGTTCAGTATTTGGCCTACCAAATGCACCAGTGTGGAGACGTCCTGCATCAATTACAGTTGACGCTGCATTATTGGAAAGAAGCTTTATCTGACTGAGCCATCAAATCACAGGACACTTCCCCCTATGCATGTTAAAACGCAGGTATAAAAATCACTTGCAGACAGTAGGCCACAAAAAATTTAAAGGTATTGCACAAGAGCAAATCAAGCAATGATATCATAAACGATCACTTTTTTTACACTTGGGGCTGTTATTTTGGTATTTATAACAATTTCTGGGATTATATTTGTTTCTTAAAAGAAAATAATTCCTTAAGATGATTTTTCAAGAATTTCCAGTTAATCACAAGAAAAAACAAATTATTAAGTGACTAAAGCATTACAACAATCAAAATTATGTTCTTTCTTCCTCCTACACATACCTACCAACATTCCATTATCAAAAATCTTACAGAACACAATAAAAATCAACTAAAGATTAAATGTTTATCCTTACAATACAGTTAATTATAAATACCAATTTTACTAAAAAATCAAAGCAAGTTATGGAGAAATCTTTTTTCATAGTATGAAAATCAGTTATGATTTTTATAAGCTGATTAATGGAAATAAATTTATATCAACATCTGTAAAAGAAAGTCATAAATAATTAAAATACCTAAATTTGTCATAAGATAGATTGTTATTCTTTAAGAGTGATCAAATGTGAGATGAAAATGTATATGAATATATTAGCGGGGTAGCCCCGCTAGCAAGTGGGGACATGCAACCAGTGTTATATATACCAGTCTCAAATAATATCCAATTTCAAATCTAAGGCTTGCCGAAGTGCCAACATACACCATTTTGCAAGATTTTTTTCAGGGAATCATTCAAAGCATAGACTTAACAGCAATCAAAATGAGAAATATCTGTCACTTATATGGTTCGATCACCGAAAAGTAAAGCAGGAATTTATTTGAAAAGTAGCAGCATTTTTTAAAATTATAAACCATAACGTGTTTTATTCATCATTAACTCTGATGTACTAAATGCGATGATTTCAATTCTCTGAAATTTGGTGGAATTCCCCCAACTTAAATCAATTACTCAATTTGGCGAGAATTCTAAAGATAGATCGCTTGAAATCCCTTAACTGCGTTATTTCTGCTCAGATAATTAAAATTTAACGCTGTATTCTACTAAAACCTATACACTTGTTTTCAAAAATGCTATTTCCGTATCGGAGTTATTGGAAAAAATCATGCGATTTTGGTACATAAATACAAGTAAACTAATTATGCCAGGCACTTCAACATTTTGAAAATGTCTCTTTAAGCTTTTTTTCTAAAAGTTTTGAAACTGGTACAGATTTATCATTTATTTCAATATTTAGTACAGCTTGTAAAAATGGAAATTTTCTCAAAATACACTCTTTGAAAAATCTTGCAGCTCAAATCTATGTTTAAGAATTTTTTCTGAAAATTTCACAAAACCCACAGCTTTTTCGCTTATTGCAGTGTGTAAAGCAGCTTATGAAGAACCATCTGGATTTTTTTGGAGACCACGGTGCTATTAGTTTATTCAATTTGTGTACCAAGACTAAAAGCAGAGTTTTTTTTTCTTCAACATACACCCTTAAGCTCTCAGTAGGTATATTGCACCAAGCCTAAAACTGTGCAGACCACTAGAACTCACTTTCTCAATGGCATATCAGCCATTTTATTTTTCGCCAAACTAAAAAGTTGGGAATAATACCGTAAGCGGGTGTCGGTTGGGTTGGCGACTTTTTTTTTTGTTGCTAACGTCTAACCTTGGTGACTTGTTTTTCGCGCCAAACAAAACATAAACATACGTAGACACATAAGGAAAAAAATAAACCCAAAACTACAATATACTTATCTAAACACATTAAAACATTAGTAGACATATTTCAAATGCAATTATAAACAAAATGTACATAAACAAAGCACTAGCTCTAGGCACGTTAAAAAATAAATAAACCATAACCTTCAAAATATTCAAAATGCTAAAATATGTTTCTGCACATAATTATACATCAAAATTTCCCTTAAAACATTAAAATAACAGATTTAAATTAATAGAAAAACATTCAAATAAACCGACTGCCTTCCCCCGCCCCCTACACACACATACATACAACTCCCCACAAACAACTCAAAAATACATATATTCAATCATATTTAACCTGAATGGTGCACATGATTTCAAAAAAATATACTGCAAATATTTTCATAAAATGTTAAAAACACTCTTTAAAAATATCAGAAAACCACTATTAATAAACCGACTACTTCCTCCCCCACGTGATTTTTGCAATTTAATACCTTCAAAACGCACAACATTTACACTATTAATCAGAATAGAATCAAATCTGATCACAAACATCCAAAAATCCTTACATATTTATTCATATTAAACCTAAAAATTGTACGGGAGTTCTGTAAATCATGAGCAAACCCATATAACAAATAAAATTAACCATCCCTCTTAAAACCTTTAAATTTTTTTTTTTTCATCCCAATTCACAAAAAAATAACAACATACTAAAAACCTTACATACTTATGAAAACATAAGACCATAAATATTCTCAACTATACACCGCTGAACCGTAAAGCAAGGAATAAACATTTAAATAAATAAAAGCACCACATACCTTTAATTTTATTCATGAACAACGCGAGTTCATCACAAAATAAAGCCAAATAAACTAACAAAAAAGATCATTATTATTCTTTTATTTTTACTTATTTAAGAATTTAAAACATTTTATTCGGCAAAATTGCCACACATGACAAACGCGATGCTTATTTCACACGTTTTTCACTATGGGGGTTACAATTACGGAAAGCTTTCTGTGTGGAAATCATAAAAAAAATCTCTTAAACTCTGGGAACGGGTGGACTTTCAAAGTTTTAAAGTGGACTATCATTTATTCTATATTATTTTACACATCTGTGCAAAATTTCAGGCCGATTGGTCCATTTTTGTGGATTTGTTTACGGTCTAAACCTACAAACAGAAATTCACTTTTATTATTACTTAGATTTCTGTGTATCAAAAGTATACATTTATAAAAAAAACATTAGTCAAGTTTACACATTTAAGCTATTAATAAATGGTGGTATCTATGAGAAGTTAGAAAGAAAATGGAGTTTCTGCTGTATAAGCAAAAAAAATCAATCGTATCTTTATCTCATACTGTTCTCAATTTAATAAATTTACAAGCATAATTTAGCTGAACATTAGTGACTGAGGTAGCAAAGTTTAAAAATTTTTGTTTTAAGAATTTTGTTGAATGAAAACACTTCTTGCTAAAAATTTTTCAATAATGCCGATTAAATTTATATCTTACAATGTAATCAATTTCTTACATTAAACGTTACATGTTGGCAGCAATGCTCCTAGCATAAATAATGTTCATTTATTAAATCAAATACAGTTCCGTATTAAATTCTGCATAGAAAAAACCCAAAACTATGGTGACAGCTTCAAGGGTGAAATGAGTTTTTAAAAAAAACACTTTATCGACTGACAGGATTATTAGGATTTTGTTCAACCCGAAAAATCCCAGGTGGATTAAAAAAAAAAAAAAACCAACTGGAAAACTTAAATGGTTTTTTTTTTCTTCAAAATTTCAACTTTAATTACATAGGTAATACATCTCTTAATATCAGTACACTAATTGCAGGGTTCAATGCATATGATAATTGGGTTTGTATTGCTGCCTCGTCACAAAATTACAAATGATTAATATGGCCCTTTGGAATTTGTGTTAAATAAAAGTACTAAACTTATAATAAAAGCAAAACTCGTTACAGCTTTTTATTGTTATTATTATTCTGTGATGAATGCCAAAAAACATTCTACAGACAGAAAATATAAAGTGGGTAAAATTATTTATTCCAAACTTAAAGCTCTACTTTTTCAGGTTTTTAAAGAAAAACTAAACTTGCCTGACAATTTATGAGCTAATTTCCCAGCGGCGTATGAATCTGAAATCGTATCAGTACTTTAATTTTAAAATTGAAAATTTGTGTTTTTCTGTTTCTTTTTACAGATATACATAAAAAAATATAACTAGAGTAACATGAATTGAATATAATCACAAAGTATTTTAACGCTGCAATCGTAAATCTGCACACATAATTTCATTACACCGATACGATGCCTATTGAACCTCATAAGTTTAATATCTATTTCACTGTTTCTGTAAAATACTTCAATAAAATGAGAGTGATGATTAGAAACCGAGAAAATTAAATTTATTCAGGCTTTACTAATTGTTTTATACGAGAAATAGTTTGTAAACATTAGGCTTAACGGCTTTAAAATACACTACTATATACGGATAGAATGTCGTTGTGTTTTAAAGCATGAGTTTTTTGGAAAAGCAACATTTCTTAGCAAAAAGATTTCAGAAAATATAAGTAATAATTTTAAAAAATTACCTTTAAAAATAACCGACAATTCTTTACGCTGGTTAAAGCAAGGTTCACTTCGTACGTAAATGGGTGTTTGGTTTGGTTGGTTGGTTCGCTGCCACAGCTACAGATAAATGTCGTTAAACAACGAAATTCTGAAATATCTGTTTTATAACATAAAATATAGCAAATTTACGTGGAAAGCATAGTTAAATTCTGTTAACATTTTTTTTCTGTTGAAAAATGACAGAATAGTTCTGTATTTTTACGATTATTTTTTGCAGTGAACAGTCTTAACGATATAACAGTACTGCTCAAAAACAGTAAAATTCGAGCGGAATAAAATTCAGGTGGAAAGTGACATTAATTCAAGCTTTGAATTTGGCAGTAGTGGCACGTTTCTTTGAGTAGCACAAGAGATAAATGAAACATCATTTGGAAATTTACTTCAAAGTTGAAGCAATGTAACGCCATATTTTAGCATTTAAAAATTTACTGAAACTAGCATATATTTTCTTTGTGTACGCAGTTGCATTTTGTTTTCGTCGACTTCATCAAATATGGTAAGCAACCTGATAGCCTGGGAGAACTGACTCCCATTGTTAACATCATATACGTTAATGCATCAAAACTCTAATAATAAATTGACTTAAAACGTACACATATAGATCTCAACAGAGATTTTTGGTGAATTTGGGAATGAGGACTTTGATTTGTTTTAGTTTCAAGCCAGGTGGAATAGAGTTGCAAATTATCATTTAATGTGACGTATTGGAAGTTTAAAAAAATAAAAATTAAAAACAAATTCTCTATAACAAGGCGAAGTTCTTTTGAACTTTTTGACAGTTAAGTCATAACTTATACGATACAATGATATTAGAAAAATGTGTTTGTTGGATTGTTTGTAAGCCAGTGGCGGCTCGTGGGATACAGCAAGTACAGCCGGGCTGCACTTGAAATTATCAGCACATACTTTAAAATAATTTATTCTACTAATTTTCCTAAATTCAGATTAGAATTATGGAATTCCTATGGTAAATTAAAAAAATCTCAAAAAAAAAAAAAAAATGAGAAAACCGTATTGTGGCCAGATCGCTCATTCAGAAAAAAGCACTTTAATCTTCCTGCAATTCAATTGGGAAAATCTTTGGTTCAGCCCAGAGAGCGCTGATAAGAAAATTGGCAGCACCGTTGCCATGACAACGGTTACGTAAACATTTCCTCCGGCATAGGCTATAATGGGGGTACGCAGCTGAGACTCAGCTCATTCAAGAATTTGAAAGGTCGGCAGCACTTGTGAATTCGACTCACTGATTGGCTCAAGAGGTGAGGGAGGGGGTAAGGAGAATATATGTTCCGCAAACTCTGGACTTTATATTGCAGAATTTATCAAGAAGGTAAGCCTGAATAGACGCTTATGAATGGACAATTACCCATCAAAGCAGTATTGTTTTTAAGCAAGAACTGGCATTTAGAGGACATGGCGAGCGAAAAAATTCTTTAAACATAGGAAATTTTAAAGAGCTTTTAAAATTATTGATATCTGAATTAAAACAACGCCTTTTTATGAGGGCATCACTGACCGATTCGCAAGTTTAAAAGAAAGGAGGATTGATTTGACTTATAAAAATAAGTACGTTTTCTTTTTTTTTCTTTTCTTCTCAAGTTATCGTTACAAAAGAAAATTCTAAGGAAACTTCGAATCAGACACGGATTAATGCAATTTTGAGGATAAGAGCGGCTGGTTGAAATTTATGTCCATTTTATGGAAAACTAAAATAGGATCACTTACTTTTTTATGTAATTTCTTTTTTTTTTCCTCGGTGAGGGCTTAATCCGCCAGCTTTCGAATTCTATAACAAAGATTTTCCATTCCTTTCCGGAGGAGGAGGGGGGGCGTCATTTGCTTCCGGCTGCACTAACAGTTTTGACCACGGGCCGCCACTGTTGTAAGCTTATAGTGGGTGTTGGGACTATTTTAATAAAAATTTAAGGTAATCGATGAGCCTATATTTGGGTAGACAATGAAGTCAGATACAAGAGTTTCCTTGTACGAGCTTGGGTCGAAACCGGATGATGTGGAGCTTATAAATAGGAGGTATGAAAGAAATCTTGAAGCTGGTATTGAGAGAAAATGGAGTTGTTAATACACTGTTTTAAGTGCAAATAACTGAATGCAGTCGGAATAAATTCATAAAACTTCTGAGCTGTCAATTTACAAAAAAAGGAAAATTTAATCACTCAAAAAATCTGCACATTAAACCTGAGAGTTAATTTAATAAAATACGACAGATTCACGAAAGCTTTAGGAGAAAAAATACAAATGCTTAAAATTTCCTAATTTTCAAAGAAATTGGAAATGCAAAACTTAAATTTAAAAAGAAGTTCACAATCTGTGTCACAAATGCCACGGGGAGAAAGCAAACATTATAAATTGAATACAAACAAGAGATAAAGGATCAGATAGTAATAAGAAAAAGAGCTTGAAAAAAAATTCTAATATGTATGATTTATCACCAATGTTTTGGGAGCCATTTAGTGAAACATACAGGAATGAAAATAACAATAGTTTGTATGTCACAGAATCAGTATTGGATATTATATGACGACCAAAAAAATTACCTCAAAAGTTACATTTTCAGTTAACAGCTCTTTCTCAGTCAATGGGAATTTTAGAAGATTTTTGTATGAATATTTTACCGTTTAAATGCTGCCTCTGCAAAGCGTCTTTTACAGGGAAAAATGAAACACTAGTCATCGAACAGTTACTGGCAAAAATAATTAATATTTTTTAATACTTAATCTCAAAATTGCCTCTTATAAATAAATAAATATTAAAATAACTTCACATTAACAATCGAACCGTTAACATGGCTATAAAATGAGACCATTCGTTAAAAATAAAGAATTCTAAGAATATGCCAAATTAAACATTTTTGAAAAGTGAGATAATAGAAGTTTTACTTTTCCCCACTACTTCCCAGCAAACACACAACTGCCCGCAAAATGACGGCCGGGTACCCGTCGTGCTGATAAAGTGCCGTATACCGGGAGCAAGGTAGATTGCCATCGTCTGGAAGTCACTGGAGTACCAGTGTCTGAAAAGTGCATATGCGCCGGTACATAACTAGTAACGGCGAACTGCCATGTGTCTATGGCATGCACAAAAAAGTTAACGGCGTGGTACTGTTTAAAATGTACGGATCAGCACTATTTGGCGGCAATGGGCCTGTATATATTTCGTAGTGTTAGCATAAAATTTCGTTATTTTAATTAAATAATATTATTTTACTTTCATACTGTGTAGAAGTGTTTTCCATACACCCAAAGGCAGGATCACAGTTAAGATTTTTTTGGAGGGGGGAGGGGGTTTAAGGGGAAGAGTTCATATTGTGCTTTCAAATATTTTAGTACTAAAAACTAAAACAAAATTAATGAGTTCAGTATGCTATAAAAATGTTCGCTACATCCACAGTGAAACCCCCACCCACCCTGTATATGAGTTCCTATGTACAGAATATGAATTTTATATTCTTATAAAATTCATATTTTGTATTCATTATTTTTATAATTCATATTAATTTTTCACAATTTTGCTAAAATTTTTCTGAAAAAAAAAAAAAAAAAAAAATTGAAGATTTTTTCTACGTTAAGCCCCTTTTAAAATCTACCGTCATGTAATAGTCAAAAATAGAAAGCAATGGGCTTAGTTAGGAATTATATTTTCTTTACGCTGTTTCGTTGCTCTTGAATCAAATGTTTGATTTACTTTGGGGCCTCACATGTAAAACTATATACGCAACGCGTCGAGTTTACAAGCGTCGAACTGTTATCGCGGATTTGGCTACATTAATTCAGATTATTTATACGTAGTACAGATGAACTTTTTTTATGCGTTTGAAGACAGAAAATAAAAAATATCTTGTCTATTTTAAAAAGAGGTGTGTATAAGTGTCATTATATATGTTTCTTTTCAAAGGATCTTTTAACAGTTTATTGGAAATTTCAGGGGCTGCCCGACACGGTAAAGTAAGCATCGCATCGAGGCGCTGTCTTCGAAGGGGCGCAATATCGAGCTCAAAACGTGGAAAATGTATAAAAGGAGAGCCCTTTTTACGTTTGCAGGAAGGCACCACGTACCTTAGGGTCGCTCCTGGAAAATTTTACAAAATTGCTGCTACCTCGTACTCCAAGGGGCATAAAATAGATCTAATAAACTTTTAAGTTGTGAGTTGCCCTCTTTTCAGTGGAAAAATAGATAATATGGTATAGCATAATAATACACAGAAAAGAGCAGAGAAAAAAATTGGAAATAACTAAAAATTCCGAACAATATATATTCTCGCAGAAAAAAGTGATAAATAAAAAAAATCTAGGAATCGACAAAAAATTCGCATTATCCAAATTTCACGGAAGAGTAGTACGCACGTTTCGGGTGATACAAAGGGTCCACCCTTCTTTTCAGGAGCGTGGTGAAGAAGGATCGACCTTTTGTACCACCCGAAACGTGCATACTGTTTATGATTTTTGTTTAAGTGAGTTTATAATAACATTCTATATGCATATAAGCATTTCACGCCGTTTCCATGCTTAACCTTTTCACTCTCATTATTGAAAGATGCAGTGGAGAATACTATCTTGGGACCTTAGTCGGAGGACTTTTTAAGGGGTTCTAATGGGCATTCACGTTACATCTGGAGAAAACCGACCAAAACTCCAGACAATTAGATCGACAGCTCCGCGAACTGATCCGAAACCAGGACCTTCACACTTCAGTATTCATTATACAATATTCAGACTCTTTTGTTTACATATATTTGATAATTTTTCAGACCCTTATTATCGAATGGACAAATCGGGACTTTGCCCAAGGTCCCTGGTTCGAAAGTGCCCCCAGTTTCAAATGTTGTTCTGAAATATTCTTTTATATGTCAAAATTTTATGAAAAAGAAAACAAATTTTATAGATGGGGACCCCCCAAATTCATCAATGCCCGGGGCCCCTGTTGGTCATAATCGGGCAATGTAAATTTTTATAAGCTACGTTCGGGATAAATGAACACTGTGTAATTATATTCAAATTCCTTACAAACATAAAATAAGAAGCACTTCACTTTCCAGAACAATTGAGAAAAACAAAAATCACAGCTTCACAGCAAAAGGAAAACTATTTTAATATAATAAAATTTTTAATATAACAGCTATTAAGGAAATTTTAAGCTGAATAATTACGATATATATGTATAATGCACATAAAATGCGAAACACGAAGTTAATATGGTGCGGGTGGGCGCTCTAGTTACGCTTTTAAAATTGGCGAGTTTGGCGCATTTCCGGTGCAGCAACCATTCTCTCTCTCTTTTTTTTTTTGCCTTTAATTTCGGTCGCAGACGTTGAGCAAGGAGAGAGTTATAATTGATGAATTACGAATCAAGTACATTTTTTAGGATACACATTTTTTCCGGTTTCTCATTGAGCTTTCGAAAAGTTTAATTGCTTTGGTTAATTTTAAGCTGTTCAAGACAAATAATTTGGTTTTGTCGTTTGGAGCAATATAAGAATAGCATTTGCTTCAATGTTGAAACCCTGTTAGTTTATGATACAACATATACATGTATTCTACAAATTACTTGGATAATACTATTACAGGTAAATGTTTACTTTCACTGTTTTTAATATGCATAATCTCATAGCGTATTTAATGTATAAAATTATTTTTCTCCAGTTGTTGATGTAGTTATGTAGTTATGCAACAGGTATAGATGTAGAAATTTCTATTTAGAATAGCTAACATAAGAAAAATCATTTGATCTAAACAACCTGTACAATACATAGGAAAATGTTACCCTAAAGTTATGTGTGTGTGTGTGTAACCATGGTACAGCTTTTTTAATTATTTATTGAATAAAAAAATTGCTTGAATATAAATTGATTGGATAGAGATTAATAAAAGCTTATTTTACCTAAACGAAACGTACAGTAAATCCAAATGCTACCCTTAAGCAATGTCTTTTTTGGGGGAGAGGAGGGGGGTTGATGAATAAGCCCCCTAACCCTTCCCCTGGATACGACACTGGCTCGTATTTTAATTACGGCAGCATTGCTGTGAATAGGCACTAAGCCGACACAGTGCCATTATATTACAGTCACTGTTAAGCTATCAGGCCAGTGCCTTTATTTTTAATAATCACCGGCACCCCACCGTTTCATTTTAGGCATTTTAAACTTAATGGGGCCTGTGCCTTCATTGTAAATGATGGTCGGCACATGCAGTAGCGCCAGCACAGTGCCATTGCCTTCCCGGGCTTCTGGCAAGGTGCTTCTCGGGCGACCACTCTTGATACGATTTAGTTACTTTCTGCAGTGCCGGGCCGGTGCTGGACGTAAAGGCAGAAAGGCACTGGAAAGGCACTCCGCTAGCAGGTGTGTGTTTGCTGGGTTATAACATTTCTCAACCGATGAACAAGTGACTGTTTCATTAAAATATGAAGTTCTAAGATCAATATTCATTATAAAGATTTTTCAAACCGATGTTATTTATCTCAGCAGTGCATTTTTTTGGCCTTTTAATCCTGATGACCATTACCCTTCTTATGGCATCGTTAAATGTTGCTTCGGTATTCTGTGTTTTATTTCAAGTATTTTATACGTAGGGTAACTGGTAACTCGACGTATTCCTGGTAAGACGTGATAGGAGAGCCTAAATGCTACAATTTTGACCTCATATTTATGGCCGAAAATCAATATTTTTTGAGAAAATTGAATTTTAAACTTTTTTCTTGAATCATCCCAAATTTGACATTCGAAGTGCAAATTTTACAAAATACTTTAAAGCTTAAATGCGCAAGATATTATATGTATTTTTAAAAATTTTAATTCACATGTTTTCTTTCAAAAGCTGTTATTTATTTCAAAAAATATGATGGCAGTAAGCGTACAAATTAGAAATAAAAGTTCTCCCATTAATCAGCTATCCAGGAACGTATTCATGACCATCTAAAATCATGCAATTCATAAAGAAGGGTGAGTTTTACATAGCGCATGTAAAAATGTTAACGGATGCACCCCCGTGCATTCTTTAGGATCGTTGTTCACGTAACAGGAACAATTCTTCCTTTGCTAAATAACTTTTATTTAATAACAACAAAAACAAAACATTTCTTGATTACTTTTTTACTTGATTACTTGTACAGCGAACCCTTGCGCGTACAATGGATCACAAGATCCTCTAGATTACAATATATTTAAAATATAAAGGCAGCTTAACATAGCTAACTCTCTGCACACATAATTCAATTCTAACTCTGCAAGTAATAACACAACAAGAATAAAAAACAAAGTTCTACAAAAAAAGGCGAGCGGTCAAGTATTGCCATCTAGGAGTAAAAAATAATAATATAATAAGATTAATAAGATAAGACCTAACATAACTCCTACCCATCAAGAATTTATTCTTGATGCACAGGCAATAATACAAGTTTAGCAATAGGTCTTTTAAATAATCCCTTTACTGTTTTTACCGTGACCACACGTACTAATTCATCCTTACCTGGATGAGTGGCAATGATTTTACCAAGAGGCCACACAGATGGTGGAACATTGTCCTCCTTTACGATTACCACATCTCCTATTTTAAAATTATCTTTAGTACCTTTCCATTTAGTTCTACCGTGTAGAGAACTCAAATAGTCCGAACGCCACCTCTTCCAAAAATTCAACTTCATTTTTTGAACTATATCCCAACGCGACTTCAAGGATACAAGGATATGTCCCCTTCCTTCACAAATTCTGGAGGAGCCGTAATTACTTCACCTATCAGGAAATGAGATGGTGTTAGAACATTCAAGTTGTCTACGTCATTTTTGTCATCTAATTTAAGAAGTGGTCTGGAATTTAAGATTGCTTCTATTTGATTTAGCAGAGTGGTCAGTTCTTCAAAAGTTAAATTGTTATTCCCCATTACTCTTCGTAAATGGAATTTCACAGACCGGACCCCAGCTTCCCATAATCCGCCAAAATGAGGACTCAAAGGGGGAATTGTATGCCACTCAATATTTCTTTGGGACAAGAAGTAAGATATTTTTTCATTTTGATGAATAGTTGAAATCTGCTTAGATAACTCAGTCAGCTGCTTCTTTGCTCCCAAAAAATTGGTACCGTTATCGGAGTGAATATGTTTAGGAGTACCTATCCTGGAGCAAAATCGTCGTAAAGCAGCAATGAAGGTTTATGAAGTAAGGTCACTGGCTAATTCCAAATGTATAGCTTTCGTGGAAAAACAAACAAACAGAACAATGTAACCCTTTGTAGTTTTCGCTCCTCGGCCTCTGTGCTTCAAAACAGGAATAGGGCCAGCATAATCAACACCACTCACTAAAAATGCTCTGTTTGCAGTGACTCTATCTTTTGGAAGATCTGCCATCCTTTGTTTGGAAACACTACTTCTAAATCTACAGCAAATTATACAATTATGAATACAATTTTTGATTATTCTTTTAACACCAATAATCCAGTAAGTTTGGCGTAAGATACCCATCAACAAATTACCACCTGCATGTAAATATAATTTATGAAAATACTCTACAATCAGCTTACTTAATTTATGCTCATTTGGCAAGATCACAGGATGCTTTGCATTATACTGCAGTGTAGAATTTTGAAGTCTACCTCCCACCCTGAGCAACCCGTCCTTATCAATAAAAGGACAAAGGGCTGATAGTGGGATTTTACTTGGCAAAGACTTATTTTCTTTTATAAGCTTGATTTCCTCACTGAAATAAATGTGCTGAACATAAGATATTGCTACATTACCTGCAAACTCTCTTTCTAATGCACTTAGTTGTGCAGGTTTATCTTTGACGGAGGTTTTTGGACAAACAAACTTACATTTACATGCATCAAGAAACCTAAAACAAAAAGCTAAAACATCAATTAATTTAGTATATGATGAATAAGAATTAATTAAATTGTCGATAACATCATTTTTAAGACATGCAGCAAAACTACATTTAGAGTTTTTCTTTTCTTTAAGAACATATTGAGAATTGTCCTTTAGCTTGGGTTGCTTTGGCCATTCAGCATCCTCTGAAGACAGCCATGGTGGACCCTCCCACCATAAGACACGATCAGGAAGCTCTTTAGAAGGCAGTCCTCTGGATGCAATGTCCGCTGGGTTCTCCTTGGTTGGCACAACGGCAGCTGTTCAATGGAACTGAGTCGAGAATTTCTGAGGTTCTATTTGCGATAGATGATTTCCACTGGCGAGGAGGAGAAGACAACCAAGACAGCACGACTTGTGAATCTGTCCAGGCATAAAACTGGATGTGATGATCTTTCAAGGCACTGACCAAGGTAGAATACAGCCTAGCCAGTAAGAGAGCACCATTCAATTCCAATCTCGGAATGGATATTGACTTAAGAGGAGCAACTTTACTCTTAGCTGCTACCAGGGTAACTTTAGTAGCACCATCACTATTGCGTTGCACTGCATACATCACAGAAGCGTACGCAGCCTCCGATGCATCGCAGAACCCATGAAGACTTATTTGCTCGTCAGTAGTAAAGATCCATCTTGAAATTGTAATATGATAAATTCGCTGAAATTCTCGTTGGAATTGAAACCACTTACTAGCAAATTGCTCTGGTAGAGGGCTATCCCAGTCCAGCTTTAACAACCATAACTGTTGGTAGAAGATTTTTATCAAAATTGTGCAGGGTGACAAGAACCCTAACGGATCAAAAAGTCTCGCTGATTGAGAAAGAAATGATCGCTTCGTTATTTGGTTTTCAAATTTCAGATTAACGTTAAAGATGAAACTATCAGTAGTAGAATCCCACATAAGACCAAGAGCCTTACTACAATTTTCCGGATGGATTTCTAAATTCGATCTGTTCTCTTCAGAACGTCCGGACGCATCACCTAATATTTCTGGACAGTTGGACCTCCATTTTCTAAGATGAAATCCCCTAGCCTCTAGCACTTCCGAAAGCTCCTTAATTATGAAGACTGCTTCTCTATTAGACATAGCTCCTGCCATTAAATCGTCCATATAGAAAGAACCCTTAATGATATTAGCGATTTTTAGTTTTTCTTCATCCAAATCTAATGCTACTTGGTACAAGCATCTGGTTGCCAAAAATGGGGCTGATGAGGTACCATAAGTGACCGTGCGGAGCTTATATTCACCGATTGGAGAATCTGCAGAATTTCTCCAAACAATTTGTTGTAGATCTTGATCTTCGGGGTCAAATAAAATCTGACGATACATTTGCTGTATGTCGGCTGTAAATGCGATCTTATTTATTCGAAATCGAATAAGAATTGTAAATATATCTGGCTGCAATATTTGGCCAACTCCTAAAATAGAGTTCAATGACTGAGAGTTAGGAGGCTTGCATGATCCATCAAATACTACTCGCAGTTTAGTAGAAATGCTGTCATTCCTTCTGACAGCATGGTGAGGCAGAAAATTAGCCACCTTTGAAGAATTCCTACCCTTGATCGGTAACATGTACTCTAATTCTTCATATTCGAACATGAACTCCTTATAATCCTTTTCCAATTTAGTGTCGATCTTAAATCTGTTTTCCATAGCCAATAATCGCGAAACTGCTACCCCCTTAGTATCTCCTAACTGACTTATATCTCTATATACAGGTAATTTAACTACAAATCTGCCTTCCTTATTTACCTTATATGTAGATTTGAAATGATTCTCGCAAAACTCTTCTTCTGATAAAAAGGAATTTTTGATGGGCAACTCCTCAGTTTGCCAGAAATTTTGCAAAACAGTATCAATGCTGCTGTCATTTTCTATAAAAATGAAATGGGATTTAGTAACTATAGAGTTATTATAAGTATTTTGGATTTGACCAGCGACCACCCAGCCAAAAATAGTGCTTTGAGCAATTGGTTGTCCCTTTGAACAGACGATCTTCGCACCTCGAAGAATCGTAAAAAAACAGTCAGAGCCTAAAATTATCTCACACTCTGATGGTTGTGAAAAGTCCTCATCTGCTAGAGGAATATTTTTCAAATAATCTAAATCCTTAACATTAACTTGTTCCAAGGAAATCTGGAAAGTTACTTTATTTAAAATATATGCATTTATTGTGATAAATTCATCAGAGAATCTTGACCCAACTTTTAAATGGACAGAACTTCGTGTTGTCCCAGCTGATACTCCAGCAATACCGCTTAGACATAATCGATCATTTGTCCTGTTTAATCCTAAAATATTTATCACGTTTTCAGAAACAAATGAGCACTCTGAACCGCTATCTAATAATGCTCTAAATGGAAACGCTTTTCCTTCATTTTTATAAACCATGACCTTTGCTGTAGGAAGTAATGATACATGTTTTGAATTACCAATAGACGTACTAGAATTAATTTGAGGTGTATGAGAAGTAACTTCCTGGTGGAGCATTAGCTCACTCTGTGAGAGATGGTTTTCCTCAAGATTTTTTTCTATATGCTTATTATCAGAACTAATCTTTGAAACAGATACATTATTACCTTTAATTTCTTCGTGCAACAAAGAATTATGCTTTCCCTGGCATACAGCCCATTTTAAGTAGCTATTATCGCAATCTCTGATTTTATGTGAATTCAAGCACAGGAAACATAAATTGTTATGTTTAACAAACAATTTTCTGGCATTTAAATCCATGCCCTTAAATTTATTACATTTAAATAATTTGTGTGATCCTGCACACCTTAAACAAACTTTATCACCCTTGTTAGTTGGAATGCTCTTACAAGCTACAAAATTTCTCTTCGTTCGGGATTTTACTTCTGAATCATTCATGAGCTCTAGGGATGAACACCTAGTATTTAGGAATCCTAAAAATTCTTCCCAAGTAGGGAATTCAATTTCCGCAGACTTTACCGACCACAACCTTTTTGTTTCTGAATCTAGCTTTCGTAATAATAAGTGTATTAACCAAGTATCTCTGCGCATTGCTTTCCCGAGAGACTTCAGCCCTCGTAACACTTCATCACTAGTGTCCACTAAACACCTTAAATTAACTGTATTAGCTTGATAAATGCTTTTCTGATCCAAAAATGTATTAATTAAAGAATGCATAATTTGTTTTCGTTTATCATATCTCTCATTTAATTTATCCCACGCTTCTTTATATGACTCATTTGATAGTGGAATGTGTTTTATTAACGAAGCGGGCTCATCAGAGAGCAAACCTTTCAAATACTGAAATTTTTGGATCTCAGCCGAAGCAGATTGTTCATGGACAAGTGATGTAAATAAATCTTTGAAATTTATCCAGTCCTGGAAATTTCCAGAGAATACTGGGATATTTAATTTTGGTAAGCGGAAATTCGTATTCACTTGTACCTTTTCTTCAACAATTACTGAATTTACCCTTTCTGTTGCATTAATATTAGGTACACTAAATGTATCAATTTTATTCTGATATTTTGCCATTAGAGAAAAATACCTTTCTTCAAATTCCTGAATTTCTGAATCCTTTTCCTCTAGTTGAGCATCTAATTTATCAAATTCCTTAAATAATTCTTCCAATTTTTGCATTCTGAGCAAAATATCAGTTTTCAAATTTAAATCCTGAACACCATTTTCTAGCCTAGTTAAAGCTCCCTTTACACGGCCTCTAGCCGAAATAATCTGCGCAGTTAAATCCTTATCACCCGGCAGCATTATGACAACAGTAAGGAAACGAAACTACTTTCAGATTTAGAACCAACTTCAAGTACTACAGTTCTATCTAATCATTAAGTTGAAATAACTAAAATGTTCTTAATATTTAATAGTTCAATAATTTCTTTCCATAAAACATGCTAATAAAGGAGTTCAGAACTTATCTGTATCTCGTCGATGTGCCTCCACTTGTTCGCGTAACAGGAACACTTCTTCCTTTGCTAAATAACTTTTATTTAATAACGACAGAAACAAAACATTTCTTGATTACTTAGTTGTACAGCGAACCCTTGCGCGTACAATGGATCACAAGATCCTCTAGATTACAATATATTTAAAATATAAAGGCAGCTTAACATAGCTAACTCTCTGCACACATAATTCAATTCTAACTCTGCAAGTAATAACACAACAAGAATAAAAAACAAAGTTCTACAAAAAAAAAAAAAAAAAAAAAAAAAAAGGCGAGCGGTCAAGTATTGCCATCTAGGAGTAAAAAATAATAATATAACTAGATTAATAAGATAAGACCTAACAATCGTTGTTAAACCGATCAAGTTATCATCGTTTTTTGTTTTTTTTTAAATTTATTTTCATACACTCTAACTAAGCCAATGTAATCATGAAAAGTTCAAAACTACTTCAAAATTTTAATTCACACGCTTTGCAAGTATTTTTATTTTACAATTTATTTCCATTTTTCGTTCCAAAATGTTGTTCATGTCAAAAAATACTATTGCAGTAAGAGTACTTACAAATAAAATTTGTCAAATTAATCAGCTATCCAAAAAAAAAAAAAAAAAAAAAATCAATGTCCGTTTTTGAGTTCCAGCTATGAAACTAAGTTAAAATGAAGCCTATTTAATTAGTACATTTTCTAAAATTTGCACTTGAATGTCAAATTTCGAGTTATTCAAGAAAAAAGTTTAAAATTCCGTTTTCTAAAAGCCTATTGATTTCGACCTTACATCTGGGGCCGAAAATTGTAGCATTTTGGGTCCCCTATCACGTATTATCAGGTATGCGTAGAGTTACCAGTAATCTGTATATAAATACATATACATATGTTCAGTAAAACCTCGCTATAACGATATTCAGTTCAACGATAAATCCCTCAATAACGATAAAATTTTGCGGTCCCTCGGAATTTTCATACACTATCTTTCCTCACTATAACGATACATCCCTCAAGAACGATAATTTTATTTGGTCCCTTAGGGTTTTACTGTATATATATATATATATATATGAGAAAGAGAGAGAGAGTAGGGTCTAGTGGGGTAACTGTGACCCATCGGCTGAATTTTTAAAAATCTATAAATTATTAGCTTTCGCAAAAAATATTTGACATAAAGCTTATAATGTATTTTTTCTTGATAGGTACTTTTCGTAATTAATTTTAAGCATTTTTAAAATAATAACAATTGTAAAACAAACGGCATGTCAAAATTTTCAATAAACTGATTTGAGAAAATAATTTGGATATGGTTGATTGAGCAAGACACTGAACCTGGTTGACACCTGAAGTGTAAGTTGGGTTCTGTCGTGGGAACTCAGCCAATTAGCTACACGTGGGCTCTAGGCCGAGGAGTGGGTGCCCTCAGTGGGGATCTTTCTGAGGGGTCCTAACCTGTATTTACGCTAAGCTTTGAAGGAAACCCCGGAAAACGTCAAACGGTTAGGTAGGCGGACGAGACCTGGTTTTGAACCAGGCACCTTCCGTCTCCCAGTTCAGAGCGCTGTGCGCTCGGCCACTAGTGGAGTTGCTGAAATGTGAAGGTCCCGCGTACGGGCCTACCCGCGGCTGTTCATCTAACGGTCTGGAGTTTTGAGTGTTTTTGTCCAGATGTAAAGTGAATGCGCGTTAGAACCCCTTGAAAAGTTTACCGCCCAGGGCATTCCCGCAGACATATACCCCTCGTGCAAGATTGTCATAATACAAAAACACAGTGTTATTTGGCGCAAAAGGAAAAACATTTTTGGCAAGCTAATTCGTATTAAAAAGTATATTTGTAATGTATTTAAGATCTTCGGACATGTTTTTATTTTTTCTAACATACTTAAATATTTTTAAATCCATTGTCGTAATTACCCCACACTTTTTCTAAAGGGGGGTAGTTACGACCATTTATAAAAACACAGAAGAAAATATTATTCTGAAATGGTAAAGCTCACGCTTGTCTTAAATAACTTAAAAAACATTAAAGAAAATAAATTAAAATATTTCATTTATTTGTTATATTTAACTTAAATTAAAAATGGAAATTTTACTGCTGATTACTTAAAAAAAATTTCCATGCTTAAAACCTACCGTCGTGGCTGCAAACAAAGCCAAAATTACATTTCAAGACATTAAAATTATACCACTTATAGGCATACTCTAATTAAATTGCAGTTACACTATGCTGGTATAAAAAAAAAATATGAGTATAGTGAGCAACTGTTCTTCGAAAAAAGTTTTTTCCATCTCTACTGCAACATTTAATACCATATCTATGTCTATACCTATACAGTTCACTTTTCAATGAAATCTATCCAAATAAAATGAAATACAAAGCTTAACATTCGCCTTCAGTGTAATAATTTACACACTGGTCAAACATTTTACTCTCTTAATGCAAACACAAGGTAGTTATTCTACACGAAGGATATTTATGATACTCATAAATTCTTGCGTGGATGTCGATCTTTGACATTAATTAACAAGCGCTGTAAGCCATATCTATATTAACAAGTACTTTCATTCATTGTTACCACAATTTCTTGAAAGACATGAGCATCTACAGAATAAGAAAAAGAATTGAGATTAAATAGTATAATTTACATAATATTTTTAGAAGTGCTATGCGATATATGCCGATAGCTTATGAATTGAATTCAATTACACCATCATAAACCACAGTTTATTATCTTTTTCTAAAATTTTAATTAATTTATTAAATTATAAAATATTTAAAAAAGGGGGAAAATGATTTGTATTTTGTGCTGTGATAGACAAAACTAATTCGAGCACTAAAAACTATTTCATCAGTTACACACCACAAATGGGATTTTAAAAAACCTCAATAATAGTTTATAGAAGTACCCGAACAAAATGAAGTGATACTTCAGGCACCGTTCTTAACTGTATCGGCATATTTTTAACTTGAAAGCAACAATGTTTTCTCTCTATATATGTGATCTCGCCATAACCTACAGAAATGCGACTGCAAATTTTATACTGTAAGGCAGACATTCCCACACTTAAGTGTTTGCGACCGACCTTTTTAGAAACCGAATCTGTATCGATTCACTTTATCCTCAGCATATTGAATTTTTTAAGGTACTTGACTTGCAAAAAATGGACATTAAAATAAAAATTGCGTCATTTGTTTAAATCATGGAAAGTACATATAGATATACATTCATGATCTTGTCAGGACCCATCAAAAATTGAATCGCTAGACACAGTTTGAAAAACGCCGTTTTACAGCAAACTATGGTTCGGAAACTATGGTAAACTAGTGAGTGTAAGAGCCTTCTTTAACTTACATCTCGCAGAACAGCTCTTAGCTCACAACCCCGTAAATGCAAATGTAACTGTAAATCTCTCAGAAGCTTTTCTTGTGTTTAGAAACAGTAAGTTATATCGGTTTCAAAATACCATGGATAATAAGTACTGTGTCAGCATGATGAATTGCCAATTGGAAGATGGATACTCTAATGAAAACGGGCCGAATACAGAAATGCGAACTTAAGGTGAAGTTTCTTGGTCAAAAAAATATATCACCCTCTGAAATTTCTCGTCAACTTGCTGAAATGTGAGTTGCTAATGTAATGTCAGGTAATCAACTTTTGTTCTGGTACATGGAGCACGATAAAGGAAGACCAGCTGTCCAAGATAAGAAGCAGTGTAGTCGATGGTTGGACAAATTTAGTCACCAGAAATGTTAATGCTTGCTTTATGAAAGTTTCATACAAAGTGAGCTTAGCTTTCGATATTACTCAAACGCTTAATATAGAAATTTTCATTCAGTTTTCATTTCAAATAGCCTTGAAAGTATTTGCCATGGGGAGTACTGTGTGGAGCAGAGATCCTTTTAGTGGACCTTTTCTGTAATTGTTACGTGAAAATCTGGCATTCGAAAAGAGTAGGTTAACATTTTCTAAAATCCATTTGACTTTCGCTGCGTTCCCGAACCGTAATTCAATGGATTATCCGTTTCTTAGTAAATCTAGACTTGCTGGTTGGACAAAAGTTATTGATGTGCATATTAGAGAAAGAAAACTTTATAAATAAAATTTTTTGAATATAAAGCATTACACTGGCTTCCAAAAGTTAATGTAAAACATGTTTTCCGAAGCTCACCATAAATACATATAAATAATAGTAATGAACTTAATAATGATACATAAATAATAGTAATACATATACATAATAGTAACGAACTTAATAATGATACATAAATAATAGTAATACATATAGATAATAGTAACGAACTTAATATATAAATAATAGTAACGAACTTAAAAAGAAACTCACGTAAAAACGATAGTTACCACTTTTATTTAATAGAAAAGAACAGGTTTATATGAGTATGACAAAAGTACGCAAATATCAGACTTTCGCAATTACGTAAGAAGCTGTTATTGTCAGATTCGTTGACAATAGACAGTAGTCCAGCAGTGTCTGGAAAAATTCGTTTGTATGATTCGTTAAGATGACGGGCGGTCAGACGAATGAAATTGCAGGATGGACGTGGTCCAAAAACTCTGGGATGGGATCAATATCAATCCTAAAATTTGGATAGAAGACATGTTCCTTTCCTGGCTGACCACAAGCTACAACAACTGCAGAAAACCGCTTTTTAGATCTTTCGGACCGAAGGAGAAAAAGTACTACTGTGCAGCAGCTCTTTGCAGACCCCATTGTAGAATTAAGAAGAACAATTGCTGCTAGAACGGTACAACAACTAAGATACATTAAAAAAAATCCCCAGATGTGTTATTTTAAATATATTATCTTTTAAAATAACAAAAAAAAAAAAGAAACAACATAACAAAATGTCACAGTTTCAAAGTGCGAAAATGCCAACAAAATACCAATAAATAATTGAAACTTTTTCGATAATTGAAACATAAAAATGAGGTTTAAATACCTGTCTATTTTGAACTATTTTTTTCAGTTTTATTATTTTCGCGAACCATCTTTATAGATCTCATTCGCGAATCCTTTGGGATTGGGGGGAAAGGGTGTGTTTCAGAGCACAGTCGGCTGGGAACCAATGCTGTTAACCAATCGCAGAAGAGCTTGTCATGTGTCTGTTTGTGAACGCATGTAGATACGTGAAATAATTCTAAAATGTTGGAGACTACTGTTTTAAGGTAACCAGTGTGTGATTAGCATGTAATGGTCAAACGCTGATTTCGGGATTTACCTGTTGCACACCGTTTTGTGGATATGGCTGTTAGTCTTTCAGAGTGCGACTCAGTATTAAAGTCTTGCCCTTCTGCATAAACTCGGTGTACACAACTCGACCTAAGAAAAAGAAAAGAAACAAAAACCGAAGCCATGACTTTACCAGCTCGCAAAGCCTATAAAAAGTACACTGTTTCGCATACTTAAACTTTGGAGTGAGTTCGCAGCTGACATTTTTTTTTTTTTTTACTTGTATTACTCAGCAACAATCACCACTATCCAAATGAAATTGGTCCTACTGGAAGATCTGGGACTATCGTCTGCAGAAGCTTCTCTCTAATTTCGTAATGTTGTCATCTGTTGAGGAACAAGCGGAACTTATTTTTTGAAGGCACTAAATACTTACGAAATCAATTTTGAAAAAATGTTAAGTTTGTTGAAAAGATTATCATTTTATTTTAAACAGCATTATTTTGAAAAACAAGCTGCAGTTTGATATATTTCCTTTCAAAATTTTGAACATACTAAAAAGCGTTTTGTTGAATTTAGCAAAACTTCTTTGGTTAAACAGTTTAGGAACTAAATATTGTTTATTCAACAAAAGTTTGTTTGATTCAACCAAATTCATTTAACAAAATGCCTTTTTGAATCAACAAAACCTTTTTGTTGAAACTCGGAGCCAATGCATTTAAAATCATTGAACAGTCAATTTACGCATGCGTCAAGGACATGCGCTGGACAGAACAAGCCAGGGGAGAGAGGAGAACGTCCATCTTCATTTGAAAGGATCGCAAAAAGCTGTAAAATCTTAGGAACCAGCAAAAATTTTTTTGAAGTCAGATACATATTGAATTAAATCAATGTACAAAGGGCATTACATAAAAACTGAGAGTAAAATCATAAAAAGTCAAGAAATGTGTTTACAGCAAAAAATAAATCATTCTTTTTCAAAATACCTTCCGTCAGATGATATCCAACGGTCCCATCGTTCACCCACTTTTCAAAACAAGTAGAGAAGGCCTTTTCTGGAAGCTGCTTCAAAGAACCCTCCACTGCTGAAATAACTTCAGAATCTGTGTTAAATTTTCTTCCAGGGAGCTTCTCCTTCAACGTCGGAAACAGCCAGAAGTCACATGGTGCGAGATCTGGACTGTAAGGGGGATGTAGCATGATTTTAATATTGCATTTACTAAGATATTGCTGAACAGAAGTAGCGACATGACGATAGCAAAATTTTATGGCACAACGCATTTCGTTTTTTAACTCTGAATCACTCATCTCTATTTCTGTAGGGCAAATAAAACAGTTCTTTAAACAAGCACGGAACTAGGAAAAAAATCGTCTGCTTCGTTTAGAATTTTGTATAAACGTACAGTTAACAGTTTGAAAAAATTGCCTGCACTTCTATTTTTTAGTTTCGCGGTGTTGCCACTTCGTAAAAAAATAACTCTCAGTTTTTACGGAATGCCCTTTGTATAAACACCCTTTCCGAGATTGAAGACTAGCATATGGACGGGGGGGGGTGCGGGAAGGAAGCGATAAAGGTGGGAGCAGAAATAGTTTGTTTTCACTATACATTGAGATAATCAACGTTCACTTGTAGCATTAAATCAGACCGGAAGCTGCGCACCGAAGTTATATATTTGATCATGTCCGCACATGCAATAAAAATGAGACAACTCCATTAAAAAATTACACTAAGATGTAAGTTTTGTTTAACACTTTTTTCAAATTAAGCTGTAATCTGGGGTATTATTTAGTATTAAAGATACATATTTATTTTAAAAATGAACTGAAGAACCATTCTAACAGTCTGTCTTAAGAATAACAGCCAAAAAATAAAAAAGAAAGGAAAAGAAAGGGAAAAGAAAAAAGAACAAAAAACGAAAGAAAGAAAGAAAAAGAAAAGATTTATAAAAAGGCTAAAATGAAAATGTAAATTTTGATGAATAAATAAATTAATTAGTCTTCCCTTTGAAATTCAACCAGCGGTTGGGTGGGTTAAAAAAATAACATAGTGAAATAACAAAATTTGTTAAATGAGCCATGAACTTAACAATAAACATAAATATTTTGTTAATTCAAACAAATAATTTGAGTGATTTTAACCAAATAAACCATTTGAACAAATAGTTTGGTTAAATGAACGAAATATTTGTTTATTTTAATCAGATTGTTTGGTTAAATTGATTTTTGTTGATTCAACAAAATATTATTTTCAGCGAATATATACTTAGTATATACAAGTAATCTTTTTTTAAAAAGTGAAATAAGTTTTCTAAAAATGTATGTCAACATTTTTAAAAATGAGATAAAGGTATTTTGAATATTAAAAAGTGTTTGTAGGAATTTTGGTACATAGTAGGACTAGTTTAAGTGTCAAGATGACGTATGCCTTCGTATATTTATTCACTATGAAAACAACTGCAGTTTACTTTGATGATACGAATATATTCATGAAGGAAGAAATTGATGATCAAGACATTTAAGGTATTACTTCAGGATTGGTAGTCTTTCATTTTCTAAATTATATATATATTTCATTCGCTTGAAGTTTCCTTAATCTAGCAGCTTTAAATTTCGCATAGAGTAGAAAAATACTTTTCGGTAGAGTTTAGTAGAAGTTTTCAAATAAAGATTACCAGTAATAAATTCCTTTAAGTTAGCACGTCTAATATAATTTGCTTTGGAAAACTTGAATAAATGATACATCATAAGAAAAAAAAAGTCGATAATGGTACAAAATATTAAATTTAGATTCCTTTTTTATGTTTTCATTTCAAAACACTGGATATATTAAACAACAGAGGAAAAAGTTTCATAAACAGTTGGAATATACTAATATACTCAGTACTAGAAGTGGATACAGAAAAGTTTCACATATGAAAAAAGTTGAATATATATCAATCTCGTGAGCATAGCCACTGATTTTTCAAAGCGGCAATTATTGCGCGGCTGCCAATTAACGGTCTGGAGTTTTGGTCGGTTTTCTCCGTTGGCGTAAATTCGCATGTAACATTGGGGAGCCAATATGTTCCCTATTGTAGAAAATACTATTTTCAAGGTGATATCAGAATTTTTCCCTGAATTTAGGGGAGCCAATTGCCCTTCTCGCCCTTATTAAAGCCTATGGTAACGTGACTACGCGTCAGAACCCCTAAAATGTCCTTCTATCAAGGCACCCCCATCCTTGACGGATAGCCTTTGAATAGTTTGGCATAACACAATACAAAATCAAGACAGCAAAGACAGACAGAATATCAAATTATACTTTCCTGTGAAATAATTTTTACTCGTATTTTTACCAGGTAATGACTTATAATCTTCATTTTGCATGCATGAGTGTTATTTCCTTAACTATTTCACCATTTTGTCAACTGACATTCTGATTTTCTTATATCTGGAAATTTAGCGATACTGATGCTCAAATTTGCACGATGTCTTGCATATGACAAGCGTTAAACACGTATATGTGTGATAGTAGTTTTTTTTATACCTATTTTGTGATGTATGGGCTTTAGAGAAGACCTGCATACCCAATATCAATATTTCTTTTACCAAAATCATGGATGTTAAACAAAAAGTCTTCATCAAACTTTCTATCATTTTTTAAAACTCTTTTATACTTCTGTGCTAAAGTATAGCACAGAACAGAAACCACGTTAAAGTAGCAATGAAGAGAGAACTGGGGAATAATATTTACTACTAGTACAATCCAACAGAATTAATTTTTCGTTGAAGAAATTGTTCGATGAAAAATGTTTTTAAGGAAGAACGTCATTTCTTTAAGGTAAATTAATCCTCAATAAAAAGTAATTTTTAAATTATTTGTAGTTCTTTTTATCAGACTACGATCTGTTTTTATAAAAATTACAGATGATGGAAAAGTACATTTTTACGGATTATTAGATCGATAGATTTGAGTTTTTTATGGATTAAATACAAAATAAAAAATCTTCTAATAAAACGAATGCTTTTAAATATGACAGGGTTATAAGAACTTAAAACTTAAAATATTGCAGATCTTATAAAACTTAACGGAAAAACTCCACGTCAAAATATCTAAACCAAGAAAATGTTTTTACTGTAAAGCAAAAATAAATGCAATTTATTTTGTGAAAGATCACATAAATCCATATACGTGCTATAAAGAGTTCGTACTTTTCCTTCATTTTTTTAATTATTGATTATTCTCTTTGAACATTAAATAGAACAATTCTTAGAGTATGCCTAGCCCTTTTAATTCAAGCCAGAACAATCTGCAAGCGAAGAATAACAATTCACCCAGCTTGATTTGCAATCGTCATATTATTAGTTTCATACATAATCGAAAAGTAAAACTTTCTGCTATCGACGATCTTAAGAGACAGCTTTGTGTTGCCAGGTAATTCTACCTCGCTAAATATCGGCGTAGGATTAACATTTCTCCTTTAAAACTAAATTCAAAATGTATTTTGAAAACTTTAAAAAGGAATTGAGGAAATAAAATAAACTCCAAGACTTTAGGGACTTCAGACTTCAGACAGTACAAAAAACGTGAAAAAAGAATGTTAACAGTTTCATTCCACTGATAACAACAGAAGTCACAGTATAGCTGTGTCTAAACAGTACTACAGTCATTCAAGTTAACTTACAGACATTCAGGGTAATCCACATTTTCTGTATTTCTGTTTTAATATTATTTTCAGACCAAATGGCATAAAATGGGAGAATAAACCCTAAAATTTAGCTTAATTTGCAGAAATTACTAAATGCTGACGATAAAAACTAAAACTAATAAGTAATTTACCTGGTGCGAACTTACCCTGCCATTCGGGGTAATTTTGAACCCATATCCGATTATCATTGCGTATATAAATACCTTATTTATTCAGTATACGAGTCAGGGCAACGTTGAACCAGTAAAATTAAGATTAAAATGGAGCTTAAAAACAGTTCTTCATAAAAACAGCTGAATTGCCAAATTAACAATGTGCCATGTTAACAATTTATTTTCTAAAACACGGAGCAGAAAACCAGTTTCACAATCTCGCCAGCAGAGTGCAGCAGTGGACCATGAACAGCTCTGTAAAACCAAACATACTAAAAACTAGAAGATGGCACTAAGTTACCCCCTATGAGTCCAAGTTACCCTGAATGACTGTACTCACACAGTCTGCACAGCTCAGTTATGAAAGTTTCATTTCAAGGATTCCAATTTCAACAAAATTAGATTTGCAATTAAAGAACAAATTTTGATGGTTTTCTGGAAGTACATAAAAATCAGAATTTGAGGGAAAATGCTTTTTTTTTTTCATTCTCTAAAATCGTAATTTCAAGGAAAATACATCCATTACCATTGTTCGAATCGTTTTTTGCTTCTGAACGAGACTGGGCACAATAACTTTCAACATCCAGAATTGTTAAAATACTTTAACCCACGCAAGCAAAGCAAAAATAATTAATAAATACTCTACGGTAAAAAAACCAAGAAAAATAAATGAGTACGTTAAAAGTTTTCTAAATACCAGTTAATTTTTACAATAGAAGTTTTTTGGACAACTAATTCTTTAGGCTTATTTTCGGATCACTATAGTTTGTCACATCTCAAAACAAAGAACTATTATTATTTTTTGTTCGGAAGTAAGTTTTGTTTTATTGAAACTGCAAAAGAGAAGAAAGGAAGTCTATTGTCTTGATATTGTCGAGAAGTCTCGTATGTAACCCCAGATGTATTCTGCAATTTATATCATCATCTGAACGCTCTATCTGATCGAAATTCTCGATTTCTCTCATTTATTATTCAATAATATTCTTTTCAAACACAAGTTATTGCATACATAGCTAAAAAATATGATTTATTTTATATTTGTATGGTAGAGCAAAATAGGATAAAGTATTTCAAGAATTCTTTTTAGTTCTAATATGAAAAAATATTTTTAAAGTTACGTCAACTTTAATATGCGTTAAAGCAAACTAAAATTGATTTTGATCTGCGTTAAAAAATGACATTGACACGCAATACTGAGCCAATATTAGGTTGATGACAGTTTGAATTACTCAGTCTCAATATTTCAAAACAAGGACATGTATTTTAAGAATATGTAGAACTTGTTTTTAATGTATTTTTAATATCCGATAACTAGACATGTGTGCACTAGTATTATTACTATTTTTCTATATACTTATTTAATGGTGCTTTAAGAGAGTTAATGTCTGCTAGCTTTAAATAACTGGCCGTAGACTTCAGTGTATTAGAATTATTTTGTGTACCCCTGTAAAAGAACTATATAGAAGATACATAGGTTATTTTCAGTAAAGATGATTATTTTATAAATCTGAGTAATAGATATTAATTCTGTTTTGTTTGGAATAGATCAAACTCTCTAAAAAGCAAATAAAAGAATTAGTTTCCACATACTAACATACCGGAATTCTTTTGTGTGCTCCCGAAAAAAAAATTTTCATGCTATAATGTTAAAATTTTTAATGAGGAATTTGGCAGATAGCATTAATACATATCCATAATGATTAAAACAAACTTTAAGGGTAGGCAGGGCACATAATAAGAAATCAAAATCACTTAGCGATGTGGCATCATAAACGTCGTTTTCACTTACCTGTCAATAATCTCTTTGGAAAAAGTGTTGAAGCGTCAGGGTAATTTCTTAACAAAAAAACTTGCTAGGCTCCAAAAACTTCATCAAAGGGATGCAATAGAATTTTTAAACTAGTAATTTTAGTCGCGTGTTTTCTGTGAAAGTTTCATCCGTGTTTGAAGAACAGTGGTCGGAAAGCTCACTAGTATTTCAACACTTTTGTCTTTTAAGTGATTATTTACAGGTACATGAAGAAAACGTTTCCGAACCCGCAGTGCTATGTGACTCTGATTCTTTATAATGCGCCCCACCTCCCCTTAAAGTTTGTTCCAGTCATTTTGAGACACCCTATATAAGTTACGTACCAGCACTCATGGACAGGCAAAACAAAATGATAAATACTTTTCAACTGAGTAGGAAGGTGTTAAAAAAGGCCGAGACGAAACCTTTAGAAGATTGAAATCAATAGTTCACGAGTTTCAAAAATGTCACACTCCAACATCAGCTCATAAAAGTGAGCTACTACTGATTTGCTTCTACTAAAATGTTTCAGCTTTGTTATACGTTCAATAAATCAACACGCTTAAAACAAGTTTTGTATTAAGTTCTATCCCGTGGCAAGCTATTATTTTAACGGAATCATCTTAGCAATGATTTGAAAGGAATTATTGAATAAACTATGAATTGGAGATTCCTTATACATTAAATGTGAATGGCAGTATCAGTTAGAAATACTCTATTTCTCTGTTATCGATCACATAAATGGTATTTATTTTTAGCATAAATTTATGTTTTAATATGGATAATAACAATTAAATGATTCTAAGGGAAAATACTTGTTTTCGATACAAGTGGAAATTAATGGGCTCTAGAGATGAGACGGGCTCAGCCCGAGCCCGAAAGCCCGAGCCCGAGCCCGGGCCCGAACCGGGCTCGGGCTCTGTAATTCACAATTGCATTCGGGCTCGGGCGGGCTCGGGCTCGTGAAAAATTTCTATTTTATTGAACATTCTCCCTGAAACAGATTTTTAAAAAGTTATTCATATGGAAAATAAAAGTACTTATAAAAAAAATAGCGGCACGGGTGCCTAGAAGGCGCGTGAAGCTCTTTGGTTATTTCGAAACGGCGGCTTTTATTGCTTAGTTAGTCATGAGACCCGACATTATTTCATAAACATAGATATAAAGAATTAGAAAGTGCATTAAAAATTTGCAACTATATTTGTCTTTAATTTGCAGAAACGGCAAAATTTATTGTACTCTATCAAAGAATTACTTCTTTGAATTTTATTTATCTTTAGCTAAAATTTCGGGCTCGGGCGGGCTCGGGCTCCGACTTAAACAATATTGCTCGGGCGGGCTCGGATTAAGTCTTCGGGCTCGGGCTTCAAAAAATGAGCCCGAACTCATCTCTAATGGGCTCCCCTTGTTTCTATTAATTCCTTTCCTCTCTGAGTTAAATGAATGTTACAGCTTGTGAAATTATCCCTTGAGCACATATTTACTCAGTTCCTTATTTTGTTTCGTTCTGCTGAATGAAAATGCATGTCAAATAATAAGTATTTTTTTTAAACCAGGACAGATTTAAAAGAAAAAATTGTAAAAAACACACATAAAATGATACATATGGGAAGGTACGATTGTTTCGACCGAAATTTTTTTCAGTCTTCGTCAGCCGACGCTTTGTCTCAAGAAACAGTTGGAAGTCAAAGATAAACAAAAACAATCATGTTGCCACTTGGGAAAAAGAAAAAAGGGAGAAACAAAACAGTTAAGAAGTAAGCAAGAAAAAGTTCATAGAAAAAAATTAAAACCTATAGATAGGACGTGATAAGTCTCCCCCTCTCTAACAGTTTACATGAAATCTTTATTGCATACTTTGTAAATAATGACCGCAGTGGCCCATTCAGTTGAAGCTTGGTTCCTAACACAACACAAAAGTGAAGAAGCTCTCTAACATTTGTAGGCGCTTGGTAGTGTGATAACCATTCTCGACTAGATAGCCGTGGGACCGTGCAAGCTAAAGGGAGCTGGTGCGCATAAAATTTGTCTTCGCTTTAACGTCCTCCATTTGGAAAGATACCTCTGGGAGTGCCAGTTCAGGTGCAGGTCTCTCATCTAGAATTGTTTCAAAATTAGAGGACCCCGGTAAGAGGCGACGTTGGCTCACCTTTTGAGTACCCACAAAATAAACGGGTCAATACTTCCGCCAATGCCTACACCCATGTATCCGCTATTAAAAAAAAATGTTTTGTAAATGAAAAGGCTTGAAAAAATATATATATAAAAAAGTGTAACTCGTGAGAATATCAATAAAATCTCTAGAGAAGGGTTGACGAGAGATAGAGAAAATAAATCTCCGTATATATTTAAAAAATATATGCGATTCATAGCGGTACACTTTAATACTGATTTGCATTGAAAGACATTGTACATTTACTAGAAAAATGAAATAATTACGGGTTTTCCTGATTACTGCTGTTCATTAGATTTCTTTTCTAACCGCTGGTAAAGCTAAGCCAATGTTTAAACTATAAATTATGCTTAAACTTAAAAATAAGTATGTTTTACAAACCTTAAATACAAATTTAATAGCATTTGTCCTCTAAGCCAAAGAACGCTTAAGTCTGTTACTTTCATGCCATTAAATATTACAACAGAAAAATTCTGTAAATCCCTTTACTAGGAAATAATTTATTCTTCAGATTCAGGAGTTAATTTGTAAGACATAAGTAATGATTAAAATTATTATTTTATTTCAACTTAAAATTCCGAAGTTTGACTGTGAGGGATTTTGAAAGTTTGGCTTAATGAAGTTAATCTTTTACAAAATTAGTTTGCAATTTTGGTTTTAAAAATGAAGATTTGGAAATGTTTAGAAAATTAATTCCTAATTTTTCTTTTGAAGATGCGTAGTTTCTAAATACATTTTTCCTACATCTGATATATTATAAATTTTTTTCACTTAAAGGAATTAATGAATTTTAGAAAAATGTGTTTAGTTTTATTTCATGAATTTGTTGCAATGAGAGTGCAATTAAAATTTTATTCAGCTTTATTTTAAAAAATGAATTACGCAATGAAATTTATAATTTATTGACAAAAATTTAAGCACCTGTATAACATTGAAGCATTTTCAGTAGGGTAAAGTTTCTATACCGCTTTCGGCCACCCCTTCCTCGTGCAAATTTTCTTTTATAAATAATTTTTTCAGTTTCACAAGTGATTTTCAAGTAGGGATGGACGCGAGACCACGAGACGAGACGAGACTTCTCGCGGTCTCGTACTTTGACGAGACGAGACCGCGAGACGAGACCTCCAGGTACGAGACGAGACCACGGGGTGCGAGACGAGACCACGAGACGAGACCACAAGGCGCGAGACGAGACCACAGGGCGCGAGACGAGACCACGAGACGAGACCACGGGGTGCGAGACGAGACCACGGGTCAGGTACCGCACGAGACCGCGAGACCAGTCTCGTGGTCTCCCTTTAAAATCTTTCTAAAAGCGGCAAGACCGTATTTTGCAAAAATCTTCGCCCCACAGCAATCAGCAGAGATTAACAATTAGCTTACAGCATGAAGTGTACAGAAAATTACTTTTGTAGTATTTTCATATTTTCAAATATTCGTGAAGTTATATGTTTACATGATTATTCAGAAACAAAATGGTATGGGTGTGGGCAGTGGCTTATAACAAAGGTCTGAAGGTCTGAGCGCCCCCTCCCCCCGCGGAATATTTTTTGGGGGTTCCCCTCCAATCTTTTATGAAATGGTCAAGTTTATAGTTTTCATACATACCGCTCGCATCCAGAATATAAGATAATTCAAAAATGATTACCGTAAAGATTAAAAAATAAAAAGTTTAAATTAATGTTACTTTTTTAAGCTAAAATTTTCTAAAAATATACAAAAGTAAAAATGTATTTTTACACAAATCAAGTGTTCGTCTGATTGTTGAACGCGCTTTTATTTGGAATACTACTACTTTTCATGAACACTAATAGTTTTATTGAAGATTGCATTGTGAATGATTAATGAAAATGAAGGAAGAAGAAAAAAAGATAACCCTGTATACTTTCAGAAGTTTTCACAGGGGTGTAGTGGGGCCGGAACGATGTTCCGGTACTTTTTTGTGAGCCGGAAGGTCGTTCCGGAACCCAAATAAGATAAGATTATTATTTTGTTGTGGTGAATGTTAAAAATAAAAAGAAATTCTTATATATCCTGATCACACTAGCAATATTCCTGTCCCAATTCTATGAATGCCTTTATAGTTGAAATTATTCCAATGAACTGATAACTGGGTCTAGTATATTAGAAATTCAATCCCCTGCATTTTCTGTTCAGAAGAAAATAAACATCACCATCACGATGCAAATAATAAAGTACATAGAATCATTAGACTCTCAGAATCACTGTCGATTAGAGATGAGTTCGGGCTCATTTTTTGAAGACGGAGCCCGCCCGAGCCCGAAGACTTTTAATCCGAGCCCGCCCGAGCCCGAGCAATATTATTAAAGTTGGAGCCCGAGCCCGAAATTTCAGCTAAATACAAATAAAATTAACTACTTCATTAAGAGGATACAATAAATTTTGGAGCTTCACACACCTTCTAGTCCCCCGTGCCGCTATTTTTTGAAATAAGTACGTCTATTTATCCCATGAATCACTTTTTAAGATCTGTTTCAAGGAGTATGTTCAACAAAGGAGAAATTTTTCACGAGCCCGAGCCCGAACGCAATCGTGAATTACAGAGCCCGAGCCCGAGTCGGGCCCGGGCTCGGGCTCGGGCTCGGGCTTTCGGGCTCGGGCTGAGCCCGTCTCATCTCTACTGTCGATAACAAAGCGAACACAGATGTTAAACGCGGTGGTACTATTGCAGGCAATGAAATTTGTGACAACCCACTTGACCAGTCAGTGGCGGATCCAGGGTAGGGACTAAGAAGCTTCAGCCTCCCCAAGGATAGTTATAGGGTAACATTCTGCTTTATTATACACCTCGGATAGGTAAAATGAACTTTTTAAAATCAATTATCCTATCCCAAAAAATCTTACATCGCTTTAGACTAAAATTTTACTTAACTGTACACTCTGTTTGGGTCAATAAATATTTTTTCAAAATTATCCATAGTCTCTTATATATTGATTACTGACTTAAAAATCAGGGTTTTATTATTATTTGTCATAAATAGCCCCCCCCCCCTCGTGGAGTCAAGCGTTCCGGGAAAAACATTTTTAGCACTACAACACTGGTTTCAACCCATAGACCCAGATATATCTATAACAAGTCTATTCTTTCTACGGTGTTAAAATATAAAGTTTTTCAACTGTCATATTTTACTAGTTCCATAAAAACTGAAATCTGAAAGCATTTCATTCGAATTAATCGAAAGTCTCCAAAGCGTCACAAGTTCCTCGAGGGGGGGGGGGATGTGCCCACCTAGACGCCCTGCTTGGCAAACACCCATTGTGCAGGTTTGATTTAAACACAATCAATGGTTTTAGTATTCTTCTTATCATGTTGCTAGTTTGGAAGTCTTCTCAAAAGTGGACTCTCGAAAAACACTTTGTAAAAAATACATTTTATCAACGTTAAGACAAAAAATAAATAAATAAATAAATAAATGAAGACATTTATAAAACCAATTTATCCCTCTACTCCCTGTGTTACAGCCCTTGTCCTAAGATAACAAACAAATTAAACTAGAAACTACTTCTTTATTTTATTATTTTCAAGAAGAAATGCACGTTTTATGCAAAAGCACGTTTCATGCAAGGAGAAAACCCTCTTTTTTTTCTTCACTTTGACCTCTTGTCTCTTCGCGGACCCTTTCGTCTTTGAACAAAGAAAATCCTCATTCTTGGAACTCAGCTTTCTTGTTGCCGGAAGACTGTTGACCAGGGGATTCTGTGTATTCGAGACCACCTACTAGGTACTATTATACTATCATCCGTACTTGTGTCATAAATAAACGTTCTGGGTGCTGACTCGTAATTCAAAGAAATTCGGGGAGAACTGAATGTCAACGCGAGATGTTTTTTTTTTTTTTTCCTTTTCTTTTCTTCTTGCTCATTCAAACGATAATCCAAATGTGCATTGCAGCTGACGGTGCGAAGTTTGAACATCTTAAATAAAGGTATATTGTTATAAATAAATGTTTTCTTCTTTCTTTGATCGTTTTTTTCACCTTCACATCAAGAAAATACAAATTCACGCTTTAACCGTTCTGTTTTTCACATCTATGTCAATGAATGTTCAAAGTAGTTCAAAGAGTTGTCTTTTCGTACTAAATCGATAGCGCTCTACAACTTTGTAATTCGCTTCCCCCCTCTATCTCGTACCGTTTTCGAGATGCGAAAGCTAACTGCGCAGTTTTCCACCAGGTGGCGCTGTGAGCGGTCTCATTTGGTAGCGCATATCCAATTTACTATACCTAAACACCACATTTATAAAAATAACAGCAGCCTTTCCGAAATTAAGAGAGTGACAAGGGACTTTAGTGGGCATATTGTATGACTTACGAGAAATAATTTCTCATTTTTTATATTTTGCATAGCTGATAATAAGACGTGATCATATTGCAAATCAAACTTAAAATCCGAAGCTAGTAAAAGGAGTTGTTTACAGTGTTAATGTTACGGAAACTTTGTTTTGCTTACATTCAAAGATTTGCTTACAACAATGACGTTTTATTTCAGATACTCTGACACACACACACAATATATATGAATCAAGTTTTGAAAAAAAGGCGAGGCTCCTCAAGATCGGCCTGGATGATCCACACGATTTGATTTTTTCGGACAAAGTTGTGGAAGTCGCCGAGGCTGTCTTCGACAGCTTCGGAGTGATCTGAGGCTTCCCTTTGCACAACATGAACACAACAACAACCTCAAGTTTTGAAGCAATAAAATCAGACTCTGATTTCAGCTATCTCTCTATCATTTGTATATATTTTTTACAATTTTAACACCTTTTCCAACACCAATTTTTTCAGAGCAAACTTCACTATATTTTAAGAAAAATGAATGAATTGTGAGCTTTCAAAATGTCTCTCCCACTATGTTAAAATATTTTTTCATACTCTAATTCATATCTCATTTAATCTTCATATTAAGAAGCTGATTTACATTCCTACAATTGGAACTAAACGGCCCAAATATAATTAATTGACTGTTGTCGTAATTTTTTTAATAAAATATTAATATGAATTATTAAATTAATATTAAAAATATATATATATATAAATAGCGACTTAGACAAATTTTGACGGAAATAGATGCAGAAAATAATTTTACATGACTGTGCAAATTTTCAAATTTTTATACCCACTTTCAGTTGCTGATTTTATATTAAGTAAAATTTCTTATTTTGAAGAGTTGGGGGGGGGGTCGTATATAAATTTATAAAATGATAAATTTCCGAAAGTTATATTTAAAATGCATATTTATAATATGTAATGTAAATTAGATTTTTAAAAAGTTAAACATGGCGCAACAGCCCATATGCAGACCAAGGCCTGAGCTGCCCAAGCACGATTTCGCGATCATGGGCTCTGGGGTGCGAAAGCACATACCTCGGCCAGGTGGTTAGCCTGACGCGAAGCCCCCAGTGTTTAACTCCAAAGGAAGCTTGGTCCTTATTTTATCGACCCAATCAAGGCATAAAAGGTTGAGTGAATCCTACCCAGCCCGGTAATCGAACCACAGCCCTGTGGTATAAATTAGATTTATTTTGCACAAAAATAACACTTTTTGAAGCAAATAAATTACAGATTTGTAAAGTTTGATGGTGTGATGTAGATGATATATTTAATATTAATTGTTATTTGTTTTCATTTTCTTAAATTTAATGTATTTAAATCAAGCGTTTTAACTTTAATTTCTCTTGTCATTTTGAATTACACTTCGGTGGGAAAAAACGTAAAACAAAATTTTGGAAGGCGAAGTGTTATTAAAAATGACAAGAGAAATTAAATTTAAAACGCTAAATTTAAATATATTAAATTTAAGAAAGTGAAAAAAAATAACAATTATTATTAAATATGTGGTCTACATCACATATGGTACATTAGTCATGTTAATTTCGTTTCGTAAATATATTTCCTCTTTTAGAAAATAACATACAAGACACGTATTTTGTATGTTTATTGCATGTAAATTATCTATACTTATTTTTCTGTTTTACATGAAATCATTCTTCCACTTCGACTATTGCTAAGTAACTTTCATGCTCGTGTTGGTCAGGTAAGCAGAGAGCAGCCTCTTACTCATAGCAATGTTTCTTTCATCATTTCACCTGTATAACAGAACCTAAAATACTTAATAAAAATTTCCAAATAAACTTGAAAGTGTTCATATGAATGTGCGAAAGTTTTATAAGACATGTAAGCCCATTTAGATAAATACCACTGTCTTATTACATAAAGAGATCCATACTACTATAATTAAAGTAAGCTATATTAAGATAAAAAATTTCGATACGTTATTAAAACTCTAATATATTCAATGGTTTATTAGTACAGCATAACAACAATACTGCATTTTGTAATATTATTTTTTAAATGTTAATACAAATATTGTAATGGCGCAAGCTTAAGAGTCAGTTGGTCAAAACAGGCCGTCAGGAAATTAATAAATTGAAAAATTATTTATTATAAATAAATTATAATTAAGGTACTCTATTAATTCAGTTAAACTGAAACCTTAAATTTTAAATTAATATTTTCGATTCGTGATTCAATTAACAACTAGCGCAAATTATCAGAATATTTATTTTAAATATTAAACTTCCCAAAAGTAAATTGATCTTAAAAGACATCAGTAAAAGTTTGTTTCTAATACAATAATCTATAATGCATTGCCTTAATCGTCTTAGAGAATCAAATATTAACTTACCGATTTGAAATTACACGAAATGATGAATGATATTACTTTTTATATCCTCATTACAAAAAATTTTAAGACTAGAAATATTATTTTCCTAATTAATGATATTTCTTTCAATACTTGCGAGCGAAATTGATATAAGGAAAAAATTCGAAAACTCCATATATCGTTCTCAGTTTGGAGATAAGACCATTTTCTTATTATTTTCTGCTAAAAGCATTCTCTAAAATACAGAAAATTGACAAGAAATATTATTAGTGGCACAGTTTAATTTTTAAAAAATGCACAAGGCTTCTGATATTATAAAAATCACTAATCAATAATGCATTCAACTTGTTTAAACTTTATTTTGCCTATATTGTTGCCTGAAAATTTTATAATCAAGTTTAATGTATCTTTATTGAGATGAAACTGTAATTTCTTACCTGCATTTGTTCATCAAAACCATCTAATTATAATTTTATTCCGTACTTCTAAAAGCTCACGATAATATACTACTCTCCTAGATCTGTCATTTTTCCTCGAATATTTCCCAAATGGGAGACAATGAAAAAAACTTTACAGGATAAAGTAAGTAATTTCAGTCAATATATTAAAATATGCTGTTAAATTTCATAAGCCCATTTATTTCATACATAAATGCATATATGAAAATTCCTTAAGTGAAAAAAAAGAGAGATCAACTATACAGCTGTTAAGAATAATTAAAGATAACATTCACGAGAAAAAAATTGATTTGGTTTTCTTATTCTAGGAGAATGAATCTCGAAAACGCAAGCCTATGGTAGTTCATGATTGGTGGATATTGATTGAGGGGCGGAGTCTGATGAGTTTAAAGGCAAGATGCTCTCCGTTGAAACTTTCAGTCCTGAATTTCAGAAAAAGTCATGGCCGGGAGACGTCTAGCTCAACTGGTGGTCACAATGACCCTTTTTGCAGGTTTTGCCAAAAGCCTATCGGTAAGTAATTTTCCCCATTTAATGTTCATAATTTGTTTTTTCACAAATTGTATGTCTGCATTTAAAGAGGTATCTCAGAGGTAATGGCAATGTTTCATTTAATAATAATCCCAAATATCACTAGAATAAAGGATTTTCAACTCAATCTACATTATTAGTTAGTAAAAGTGTATATTTATTATCTGTAATTAAAATAGATTTAAAAAAAATAAATTTCAAAGGCCCAATTTTGCTTAAACAAAATTTTTCACAATTCATTTCCCCCCTAAAACTTATATGATGATAAATCAATGAGAATTTTCTTTAATAACTTTTTAAAATTAACTTTCAAAATGAATGCTCTTGATTTTTAAAGATGAAATTAATGGATAAATTCCAAGCAATTTTTTTCTAAACTTTCAGATAATTATTATTAATTTGATTATTTCTTTATGAATTTAAACTGTAACGATATAAAAGCAAAATTTTTTATACCAAGGAAATTCTTTTAGCTTTCTTAATGCAATTTGAAATGTTTGTTTTGTTTATAGTGAGACACGGTAAAAAATATATAATAAAATAAACATATTAGAAACTTTCTCAGCAATTTGTTATTACAAGCATAAGCAAATTTCAAATTTCATTTAGCATTTTTTTTTAATTCGTGATAAGTTATTTACGTACTAAAAGAAAATGTAAAAGTTTTCTTTTTTATTCATTTACTTGAAGTTTTATAAACATAGTTTTATTCTCTCACACCAAGTTTTTCCCGATTTTCTATCATCAAAGTTAATTTTTCTTTATCAGGTTTTTAAACTTGGTTTAACAAATTATTTTTAAATTTAATTTACGCCAAAGGTTTTCTGTGTGTTAATATTTTGTTCTGCGTTTCTGACATTTGAATGCTTTGACCACCATTACAGAAATGAAGATGTTGTTTTTGCTTGATCAAAATAAAGAATCTGCATTTCATTTATACAATATTTGTTAATTTTTCAGGATATAGTTAGAGCACAGTACTTTCAATTAATTATGATAATATTTATTTAAAAGATTTATCGATAAATTTAGGAGGTCATTTTACAGCGCACAATTTAAATTTTTCTGCCTAATATTCAAATAATTTTTTTTATTTTTATCTGGTAATATTTGTTGAACTTGAAACAGTTCATTGAGACTTTTAAAAGTCAAATGTCTTTATGATTAAAATAAACTTTGTGAGGAACCATTATCATCTGTCCCTTACTCTTACAAAGCACTGCACTTTTCTGTTTCCTTAAAAAATGTGGAATGTATTGAAAATATAGAATTAGCTATGAAAATTGCGACATGATCGCTATCAAAAATAACTTAGATCATGTTTACCTTGAAAGAGTCGGATTTGTTTACAGAAATTAATTATTTTATGCATTTCTAATTCGCGATAGATTCATTTTGTATTTGACTGGCGATTTTCACAATATCCGTGTGCGAAGTTTAAATCTATCAAACAAATTTGTTCTTGATTTATAGTCATCAAGAAAATTATGTTCAATAACACTTTAATTCCGATGCTTAAAATTTTATTTAGCAAATGCCATTTGACCTTCAAGTCATGAGGATCAAAAATAATATCGCAATTTGAGTCAATTTTACGATATAAGTATGTGTTTCTTATTTTCAGTGCAATAAAACATTCTTGTCAAAATTTTCTCGTATCTGTGGCATCTTAATGTTTAACACAAATACTGTTGCGTGTAACATTTCAATTCTTTAAAGTAATTAAAAAACTTTGTAAAAAACACACATAAGAAGTAAAAGGAAAGAGGATACGCGTTTCGTTCAAAAATTGTTTTGAACTTCTTCAGTCCAAGCCCTTCGACGTAAAGAACACAGGGAACTGAAAAGAGAAAAAAAAAAAAAAAACTTTTGAAAAACAATTTTTGAACGAAACGCGTATCCTCTTTCCTTTTACTTCTTATGTGTGTTTTTTACAAAGTTTTTTAATTACTTTATCGTTTAACACCAGTATTTTGAGTGTTTTTTCATTTCAATTCTTTCTTCCGTCAAATACTATATATAATACCATATCGGAGCAACTGCATTTTTCAATGCCAACATTGTTTTCTAATATTTTCTTATTAATTTTTCTATAAATTATGCAATTATTTTAATAAAAAATATGGGTTTACGTCTAAACATCCAAAACAATTAAAATATTATTAATTAAAAATGTTATTTATTCTAAAAAAAACACATATGGTTAAAGTATTCTCTTTACCTTGAAAAATAAGAAATTTAAATTTAAGTTAACGATTGAAACTGAGCTTGGATTATTCTTCGGGATTTAGATTATAAAATTTTCTGCTAGAGTAAAATTTCTTCCAAATTTAGATTACCATTAAAACATAAATCAAGAAAGAACTGAGGTCATAAGTAGAGACATTTTTAAAATGTTACACGATGTATTGTTGAGGTACATAAGGAATTTATCCCTTCCTGTTTATGCGATTTTCAACTAGAGGAAGCGGTGTCATTAGGGATGGACGCGAGACGCGAGAATTCTCGCATTGTCTCGCGAGACGAGACAGGCATTTTTTTGCGAGACGAGACGCGAGACGAGACAGAGCCTTGTCTCGCGCGAGATTTCTCGCGAGAATTCTCGCATTTTTTTCCGTCTCGCATAAATACGATCTGAAAAGCGACAATTTGCCTGAAGCGTCTACCGTTTAACTTGCGTCTCCTTCGTTTTCGGTCCTGGTATACTATCAGCACTCTACAATACGCACAAACACGTAACATTTAAAATTAGAACAGACGAGAGATATACAAAACACACAAAGAAGAGGATAAAGAAAGAGGCGAAAAAATAAGAAAAAAGAGAAGAGTTGAAAGAAAAATAATAAGTAAATAGGAAGGGCGGTACGGTATGTTCAAATCTGACCACTTTTAGACGGGGCCCGGGGCATTAAGTTTGGGGCCCCCCTTACTATCGCCTTTTTTACGCGTTAAGCCCCTTTACTGAGCCCCCCATTTTTAAGAATTTTAACTCAGTTTTGACCGCTGTTGTACTCGAAAATTGCATTTCAGTTAACTGTAGTTTTTGTACTTTAATCAAATCGTATTTATCACCCCAAAAAAATATCTCTAACTTGATCTAGTGATAGACAATTAGGTAATACCTATATTATAGAGGAAATTCAGTTTTTTCCCCACAATTACTATTTCAGTACATATGAATTTATAATTTAGATAATCGGGATATATATGGGCCCCCTTTTTCTTCAGGGGCACCGGACTACCGCCCTCCCTTCCCCCTGTGATAATCGGGTTTCGGGTATATCAGAGAGAGATTAGAAGTAGACCAACTTGCATTCGCATTGATGCTTAGTCTGAGTAGCTTGAAATATGGTTGAATATCCTTGGTTGAAATATCCTTGTACCGATATTATCCTCAAACTTTCCCGCACGTTGCGGCGTGCGTAGGGGGGGGGGGCGCCCACCCTGGTAACAACTTTCTAGGAGCGGTTAAATCCCTATTGTTAGCCTATTTTAAAGAGATTAAAATGACATTTTTTATTCTTATATATTAATATCGGACGGAAAGAAATGCGAGCAATTTTTTAAAAAAGTATTTCTCTTTTCGTTTATATTATCATGTTTTCCCTTCCTTCGGCTTGCAAAACTTTTATAATTTTTTTTCCTCCCCATCATTTTATCTTGCAGTTGGGTTCCTATTCTAAAATTATCTTCGCCTGTTAGATGTCTTTTCATTTTTTTAAAAAAATCCACACTGGATATACATTAAGGGGATTATGGTTTAATTTTTCTGTAAACAGGGCGACCATAACGACTGTAGTACTATCGCTAAAAATTATTGTGGAAAAGTACAAACGGATAGTCGTCAACAAATTAACTGTTCAGTAATTAAAAATATAAACAAAAAATAAGACGTCTATTAACCAACTGAGATACTATTATGAAATCTAAAAATGCACACACGGTAATGTTACTGGAAATATTAGGCAAATAATTATAATTATCGTTAATATAATCTTGTTTTCATTAATATAAAAATTACACATATTTTTATATTAATGAAACTTGAAATTGACGTTAAAGTAAATAGTAGAGATTTAATAAAGACTAAAAGTGTTCTGTTTATAATTTTTCAAGGGTTATCTTACAACCAACTGAAAGTAATTCTAATTTCTGTTAATATATCCCGCAGTAATTTCAACAGAGGAGATTACGTGAACTTAAAAAAAAAAAATCTGTTTTGTCTCATGCAGATATGATTTTAGTAAAATATTCGCTACTTCTCGTATGAAAAGCGGGTGCGCAGCTATTTTAAAACAAACGGTTGTCCATTTCATGTAGTGTCTGAGGTATTTAATGCTACAACTTGAACAGTATGATGTAGAACTACAGTATGATGTAGAAATAACACATTTTGAAAGTCGGGAGTTCTCTGCAAACCGCTAAGCTTTTCACTTTTCTGATCGCGAATGACACTGACGTAGTTTTTTGAGTCATTATATTGCAATGATGCCAGGTTAATACTCATGACGCAAACTTTACATCAAGAGTCAAATAATTTTGCTTTTATTTTAGATTGCACATCACTGGAATTAATTGAAATTACTCATGTTACGAAAATTTTCGCTTACTACAGTGCGAAGAACGGGCACGCAGCTAGTAAATAAAAATAAATACTATATTTTCGGTGTGACATTATATATACGTATTAAATCTCAATTTCTTTTACTTCAAATGCCGATATATGCTGATATAGTTATTAATATATCTACTAATGTGGCTATATGTAAGTAATTGTTATTATTAATATTAATTTTCAATAAAATCCCAATAATAAGTTAGTATAAAATGGTAACGAAATCGCAGTCCTTAATTTTGCGAGACTCGCGAGACGTCTCGCGCGAGACGAGACAGCAATTTCTTTGCGAGACGCGAGACGAGACACAGTGTTTGCGAGACGAGACGAGACGCGAGACGAGACGAGACGCGAGACGAGACAGAGGTTTACCACTGTGAGACGAGACGAGACAGCCCCGATTCTCGTCTCGCACGTCTCGCGTCCATCCCTAGGTGTCATGTCCACTAGATATAACTGACAGGCTTTTCCCGGACGCGTGTTCGATCCCTCTTAATGGCTGCCTAAACTGACCGGGATTCCTACAATTTTTCTAAGCATGTATCACAAATATTTACAAAAATCCCTAAAAAAGTTGAATCCACTATTTGCAGTATGTTCTATAAATAGATAACCCTGCACGGAAAAAAAATTTTTTGGTGATTCGAGAAACACTTTTTTTTTTCCTTTCCATCAATTAAAATTGCTGTTTGTCCAACAACATTTTTATTGATTTTAAAACAGTGCCAATGATTTATTTAAATGACGCAGTGGTTGGCAACATCAGATCTTGACCGAATCGTAAGGCCAGAATATTGCTCCCTTTATTATGGAAGCACGTAATAAGCGGTCGACCAACGTTGCCTCAAATGAAAGGAAGGAAGAAACGACAACTAAGTCTATGCCGGGAAACAAACCCGGACCGTGGTGTGGTAGAAGTTTTCTTTAGCCGCTACACAAACCGAGAAGCCGCACCCATGAAGTTTGTTGAATAACAATAAAATAAAATAATCCGAATGGTACAGTTTGTCATATTAAAAATAGCTCTGCTTACACACACTGATAGGAAATTCCCAGTAGTTTTTTTTCCATTTATCAGTTAAAATATTATCAAAAATAAAACAGCAGCTGAAAAAAATAATCAATTTATAGGGACTGGAAAGTCTCTCAGTGGACTAATCACTAAGCTCTGTTCCCGTAAGAACACGAAAAGTGAAGCAACACCCGTTTGGCCAGTGCTTGGGGGGGGGGGGTGATTAACTCTCTCGGCTGTACCGCAGTGGACTGCATAAGCTAATGGGAGCTGGTACGCGTAAAATCTGTTCGTGGCTTCAATGTCCTCCATTTTCAAACGATACCTCTGGGGGTACCGATTTCAGGTGCCAGGTCTCTCATCTGGAATTGGTTCAAAATTAGAAGACCACTCATAGGGGACAACGCTCGTCTGCCTAATAGACCCCCCCCCTAAATGAAATGCCCAACATCTGCGGCCCTCGTTGTGGTCAAGCATCAAGTAGGCTGCTGACCCGGTCATTAGAAAGAAAAAAAAATAGGGACGGGAGAACAATATTAATACGCACAGCTGTAAATGCCTTGGAATATAATAATCAATTTCTGAGCAAATAATTATTAAAATTTACAAGTAAAAAAACTGTCAAAGCCAATACTTTTACTTTCATTCTTGGCTTTTACTAACAAGTCTGTTTAAATTATCTCTCAAAAAGAAAAAAAAAAGAAAAAAATTACTATACATAAAATATACCAACTTCTTAAATTGGTATATTTTATGTATAGCCTTGAAATCTTGTAGAACAATCCTACATGCATTTTCTCTCCCGTAAGTATGAAATTATCTGTTATTATGAATAAATAAAGTACACAGATTCGTTGACAGTAAAAAAAAAAAAAAAAAAAGTACCAGATAATTCTATAGCTGTCACTATAACTCTCGGATCTGTAATTTACATATTGTTAACCCGTTAGAAAAACACATGAATGACTTTTGTCTCCATTTTTAGTATCTATTTCTTTCATTCTTCTCTCTTTCATTTTAAGAATGAAAATCAAAATTGTGAGATACAATATGTGTGCCTTCAGTTTAATGTATAATCACTCTCCAGACATTTGAATAAATGAAAAACAGAGGAAATGTTTCAGAAAACGAGATGAGAAACATGCACTTGAAAAAAAAAAGAAATTTGGGACAGTAAATTATGTTGTGACATGATAGCAAATGCATTCACCGAAAAATGCATAACATCGGATGTATAAATAATATTCATACTGGGAAGACCATAACTATTCAAACTCATTTTCTCCGTTCAATACTCGCAATGTATTGAAATAAATTTTTTTTTATTAGACATTTGGAAAACAAAAGATTTGTGTGGAATGTGAGTTTTATAAATTTTGTCCATGTTGTAAATTCTTCCACTTGAGTTTTTGCGAGTTGAATGTTCCACTTGAGTGATAAATTGCCTCACTTTTGTGAATTTTATCTCTTTCATCATAGTATACGATTCTAACATCAAATAATTAACAAATAATTTAAAAGTAATTTTAGTAAATAATTCATAATTCTTAGCTTTTTGTTGAGTCAAGCAATTGTGTGTGTTATATGTTTTACAAGAGTTAACCCTTAGCTGGAATCAAGGAGTCTCAGAGACTGGTGTGGCTACGTAACTACCCTCTACATGTCCGAAGTCTCACATTTTCAAAGCCTAATTTTTGATGTAAAATGAAAAGTTGGTCATGTTAATGCATTAAAGATAAATATTAATTCTCACTATTTAATAATTTACTTAGACTTTTGCTCATGTTATTAGCGTTTACGGCTGAGGATTGTTCAAAAATGGGCCTCTTTTGCAAATGCTATTTTTCATCACAATGTACTTAGTGTAGATAATAATTAATAAGTCATTTAAAAGTACTTTGTAGTAAGTAATTCTTAGTTGTTTGTAGAAGTATGTAAAGACATGCGCATGGTTTTAGGATTTCTTTATTTATACCGTTATGTACTGATATAATTTAAATAAGACTAATTATTGTCATATAAATAATCCAGCACGTAAGCCTAATTTCCAAATATTGCATTTCCTAATATTCTATCCTCTTTTCAATCTCTACCCGAAGGTCCCCAAAAGAGCCAGTCCGGACCAGAAAATACCGTTTAATAATAACTCTTATTTGACACAAAGTTTGCTAATTAAATGAAAAGATTTTAAATACTCGTGGGGCTTTTAAGTAATTCTTATTTATTTTTCTGTCTTTGTTTATTAAAATGATACTTATTAATGATTACTTTTAAAAACGGTGGATAGTGCCATTATACCAGTGAGACAATATGACGAAAGATTATAATTCACGAATAGTGAAGATACATGAAAACTATAACAGAAATGTGATAGAATGTAATTCGAATTCGCACCCACAATGATTATGACTATAAAGTGAAAAGAAAGACACTTGTCTTGATTTATATATTAGATAGACTAGAATGAAACAGTAGAAGACAATATTTTCTGCTATTACAAACACGCTGTTTTATCAGAACCTTGAACACCCACTGAAATAGTTTATCATGTTGCTCGCTATAGTACTATATCACCTATCGCGACATATTCCTTGGTGTTATTTTCGTGTTATTTTTTTTTTCGGGGAGGGGGCATTATACCAGTGGCCGGAATAGCCCCATCTGGGGTCATTCCACCGGCTTAAGCACAACACAATAAATATTAAGAAAATTGAGAAAAAGAAATTATAGCAACGACGGACAATCTACATACTTGCATCACATTTTCGATTTATAATACGCAGATTAGTTTAAGCTTCGTTTTCAATCATTAATATTTTTCACAATAAACATATAGGTAATAAAAAACTATTTCACTTAAGTGTTAGGTGAGCCATATGCTACGTGAGAAGCATTAGCCATCTATGAATTTGCATTATATGTATTTTGGAGCTTATAATAAAATATGTACTCCAAATTCGGAAGATGATAACTGAGATAGTCGATTTATACTGGGGTGGAGAATCGCTAAAACAATCATGTGGCTAATAGATATCAGGAAAAATTCATTTTTGAAAAGTTTCTTTTTAATTATTCACTGCAGACATATAAAAATGCTGACTTAAAAATAAATTCATAACTTTGAAAGAAACGCTCACATGATATATCTTTTTTTATTACTGTTCAGAGTGCTTTATACAAAGTTTTATTTGTATTTAGCATTTTTTATAGTTTTTTAAACAAACGTTTTACCTAGCTGTAAAGCTAATGATTAAATTTTTCCCGAGATTTTTTGGTAAGTAAACTACACTACCTTGAACATTTTGTAACAAGTTTATAACAGTAGGTTTTTTTTTATCACGGTGTTATGATAAATATTCAAAAGCGTTTAAAACATCGACAAATAGTAGATTAATTTCTCAGATCTACGCTCATTTATAAATCCTCTACATTTTTCGGAAATTTTGTTTACATATAAAGAACGTTTGCCGATGGCTAAATCGTACATCCATAGAAAATACAGTATCAGAATCTGTACACTTAGTACTCCTCTTTCTACCTTTTTTAATCATAAGTTTTCTAGGTGTTTGTTTCCATTTAGGTTGGGGAATAAAGCATTAATTGTGAAAAACAACGTGTTCTTCGGAATGTTTACTTTTAGTGTTAAGGGAGTGAATCCCTTAAGCAGTTGTTAGTTTACTAGAGTACATTGTATTCAGTAGGAAAAGAAAATATCTGAACTCTAAGATACGTCTTTATAAGTTAAAGCAAGTACCATCCATTTAAACACAATTCCCAAAACATTGTATAAATGCATTACACTGGTCTTGAGTAATCTTTAAAAATACTTAATTTATGTAACTCTTAAGGATTTCGAAAATAATCCGAGAGTCGGCTGTTTACACACATATATTTCTTAGAAATTCGTCAACTACGCCATCTTTCTAGGAATTCTATGATAAATATTTTTCACATGTAATAATTGCGTAGTTTCATACATAAATATATGTCTGTCAAGTGGCCATTATTAATATTAATGGTCATGACTCATTTAATACCACACGATTAATTTTATCATTTGTTAAGAGTAAAATTATGTCATCAAACATGTTATTTCTGAAGTGAAAAAATTTTTTGGCACACTTATAGCATAATTTACGGCAAAAATAATGAACAAATACTAGAAAAAATGCTTCTATTGGAAAATGTTCTTCGTTTTATATGTTATTAAATATGTTAATCGGTTTGAAAAAGAATTCCATTGCTATCCACATAGCATAAGCTATCCACATAGCATAGATACACATTCTTTATGCATACATGTTTTGTCACGGAGAGTAAGAAATACACATTCACTGAGAAAAATTGGTTTAAAGTACACTGTTTTAAATATAAGTACAGCGTTTCATCAAATAACCGGTGAAATGAGAGAGTTACAAGCAATGCCAGATGCGTTGAACCGTATTAATGATTCACCGAAAAATGTCTTATAAAAGTCAAGTACCGATTAAAGCCAGATTTCGGTTCAACTGTGAAAACAGTGTTTTCCGGTGAACTAAGATGGGCGCCGTTAGATCGCGTTAGGAGGTTAGTGGCGATTACAAAAAAATAAGAAAAAACAGCCTCATGAATTCTTCGAAAAGAAAAGTCTTTCAAAAATGGAAGAAAGAGCCTTTGTTAAAAAATATAGGCTGTGTAAAGAAGCTACCACATTTGACATCGAATAAACATGTTAGACAGAAATGGCTATCTACATTCATTTAAAAGAGAACATAAACTGATTGTGATTATAGCTCATAACTCATCAGTATTTTTCAGTTACTATTACTTTTCTAAAATCACGTAAAAAATACCAGAGCTCAATATTCTATTTTTAACAAGAAAATTTTTTATTGCAAATTAAGATAAAACAATGCTATATATAATTAATTTGTTTTTGCTAAAAAATTTCGTCAGTCGGGCTTAGTTGTCAATGTGGGATCGTTTGAACCAGTCATTGTGGGTTCGAGTCCCGAACTTTTTTTCTTCTAGAAGTGTGTGTTAATTTTGCTATATAATGGTACTTGAGGAAACACTGCTAAAAGGGTGAATCTTAGCACCACATTTTTCAAAATACAGGTTGCAGCTAAATTGCCCAGACAGCACAGCAAACTTGCATCAAACTTGCAGCAAGCTTGATTTATCAAGTCAATAAGCTTGAATTAAGATTGAAAATTTCAAGCGTGTAAGCTTAATGCAAGCTTGAATCAAGTGTTCTAGTTTACACTTGCCCAGCTTGCATTAAGCTTGACATTTCAAGCTTAATTTCAAGCTTAAAAATTTTTCCAAAAAAAAAATTTCTAAATACACGGGGCGCCCCACATACTTTATTTTTCCGCGCATTTGCCCCCCTCTATGCTGAAATTATAAGTTATTTTAATCTGTTCCATCAAACGTCGGCGGCTAGGTTCGATCCCGGGACCTTTAGGCTGGAAGGACAGCGTGCTAACCTCTCGACTATTATTGCCTCCGGCAGCTATAACTAAAGTTTGAAGTGAGTGTTGTCACGCCAGATCGATAAGTATGGGCGATGCTGATAAGTTTCTTTTATTTTTCCATTGGATGAATCAAAATTTAAATAATGTTATGTTTGATTTATAGACTCTACTAATAGGGAAATAAGCATAATATAAACTTAAAAGCAGGATACGTTTTAAAACTTTCAATATCGCAACACTCATCGTTGAGCAACACTGCTGGCCAAAATCGAGACAAACGACTGATTTTGAAATCAATTTCGTAGTATAATTGTATTTTATTTTGAAGAATTTCCATATTTGGAAATATAGAATGGGTTTACTTACTTAACACAAATTTTGTGTTAAGTAATCTGAAATCAAAGAAACAGATAGTTAAACGTTACTTCGAAATGCTATATCACAGTTGCTAACATGTATGGAATACAAACACTTTAGTCATTTTTGTAAATATTTCTTAAAATAACAAATAATTGAAAAATTTTGCTATTTTTTAACGCTAAAAATTCTCTTTACAAATGTGGTTAGTTATTTTCCTACATATTGGTATGCTATATCGATATAGGGCATTTCGAAGAATTAAAAATAAGTTTAAATTAATTTATACAAATGTAAATTTGAATTATTTTCATTGTTCATACTTTATAATTAAAAAAATTATTTAACTTCTGAATTTTTTTTTATCCTTTGTAATTTTATTTTAAAACTACAAAAGTGTAAGATGTAAGATTTTTGGGCCCTAAAATCTGTAGGCCCTGGGCAGTTGCCCCGTTTGCCCTGCCGGTAATATGGCACTGGTAATAAAATAAAACACATCTTTTACGAACTTTCAGCAAATTTGAGGACGCTAGACAATTAATGTCCATTCTCTTTCACAGATGGCGCCATCAACGCTCCTTTAAAAAGGAAAAATCAAGCGAGTATCAATTGTCAAGCTTAAATCAAGCTGTATTTAAGCTTGACAATTCAACTTGACTCCTGCAAGCTTGCTGCCAGCTTAGAATGAGTTGAACTGTCAAGCTTGCATTAATACGTCAAATTCAAAGAAATGTCAAGCTTGATTTAAGCTTATGTGCTGTCAACGTGGCACCGGAATTTCGGTGAAACGTTGAACTATATTTTTAACAGTGTTTTATGTTAATTTTAAACAACTGGATTTAAAAAATTCTAGGGAAATAAACTTTTATGATGACGGTAAATCGGGAATAAATTTGTTTTAAAGAATTAAAAATTAGAAACACGGTCTGTGAGTCTAAGAGAACACCACAAAGAGTAACAAGAAGAAATCTTGCGTTTCAAAATATTTTTAATGCACTAAGATTGAAACTATATGGAAAGAAAAAATATTTTTTGTTGTAGTTTGAATGTTAATGCTGAATCTTGAATTCGTCCCCCTCTTTGAAGGACAACAAAAAATATCGTGTAGTCTTAGGAAAAGGAGGGGAGAGACATCTAATAATGTAAAGTTTTTTGAATGACTACACTATGCTTAATTTTGAGCTACAAAAATCCAATTATTTTAAGTTGAGAAATAATCGTCCAGGGCTTCTTAGATTCTCCATCTGTAAAATTTAGTTCGTGCTAAGGGATTTTCTGGAATTCCTTTGTTGATTATGTATATATCCGAACATTTTTTGACTTTATGAAAAGTAAGTTCTTGATGTTTTGACTTTAAACAAATATTCCTTACTAATGTTATGTTTGTAAGCCGTTATATTCAGTTATCTCGGTATAATAAATTTCTCAGATTCGTAAGATCAAATTCGTGTATTAGAAAAATCCGTTTAAGTGAAATTTCCTTATGACTTAATTAGTACTAATTGTTTCCTTTCAATAGAAGTATTTTATTCCAAGTAGTATTCGTGCAATGAGAAGATGTTCTCTGGCAGGTGAGAATTATGTTGGTCGCGGAGTTTTCCATATTATTTTCTCCTCATTTAATCAGATTTCACTTTATGGTTCTTTGTGGCTTCGAAAACCGACGCAGAGTTGCAAACGACCCTAATTAAAAAATGCACACACCCACGGTGGGCCAACCATGACTATACAAGTTGTCCAACGTTGACAACAAGCGTTGTTTGTACACATATACAACATAAGTAACAACACATGTTTGCTTATACGCTAAAATTTTTAATATCGAGAAAAGTTCGGTGTTACTGAAACAAGTTTAGCCGCTATAGTACGTTGGTAATAATCCAAACTAAAAAATCGCAGTGGGCTGACCTAGACAAAGAGCCAACCCTGGTGACATTCCCCTATATAGTATATACACAGGATATTTCAAAAATATCTGCGACAATTGTAAAGGGTTGTAGTGGGAACGAAGACGATTCAGTATTACTTCGCAGTGCAAGGTGTAAAACGTTGTTTTCATACACCTGTTAATAATCACTTCAAAGAAAGATGTTGAAGTGCTGTTGAAATTTCCAAATTACGCTTTGTTAAAACTTAATTATTTTTTGTTAAAAATACTGAACTGAAATCTATAATTATAAATCGTATTTCAATTTGAATGATGCGATTTTAAAATATTAAAATTATTTGTAATAAGGATTATTAAAAAATTAACTAGCACTTCAACACCTTTCGTGAAGGGATCATCAACAAGTGTATGAAGATGACGGTGCTATACCATACTGATTCGTCTTTGTCTTCTCTACCACCCTTTACAATTTTACCAGGTACTTTTGCAGCACGTATGCAAGGTGTCTCAAAAACATGGTAACACGCTTTAATTTGTTATCTATTGCAGAAAAGTAGGCAATGTAAACTGAAAAAAATGTTCAAAATATGGTGGGAAAAAAGAATACGTTACGAAAACAATCATTAAGGAAAAAAATCCTGTCATTAGTTTTAAAAAAGTTACACTTTTCAAATTTTTATACGACCCCCGTACAAAAAAAAATTCCCAATTTGTAAAATGTGCGCCATCTACTAATGAGGTTATGTACAAAATTTCAGGCTTTCATTGTAATCTGTCGCAGAGATATATTTAAATAAGATGGCCAGAGGTTATTCATGAATTTGAATGTAAATACAAGAGCTATTTTTTTATTCAACCTCTCTTGGTCAATAAAGAAAAGACATTAGTAAAGAATAATAAGAATTTATTATCAAAAAAGTTAGATAAAGCTTCGGAAAAAACCCGCCCACTTGCACTTTATTCGGCCAGTCGTTCGTCGCACAGCCAAGTTACATATACTAATCGTTTACTATTAACGTACACTTAAATTTGTTATCCATAAAATTTGCATAAGGTGCCATCCAGATATTTAAATTCACAGAAACTTTTTTTTTCTTATGGGAGCACCTAGATTTCCCTTCATAGTTCAAAAATTTAGCTCATTTTAACCCCGGATACCAATTTTCAGTACAATTAAACTAAAAATGAATGACTTAGAAAATTTCCCACCCCTATGTTAAAAAATATTTTTCCATATTTCAGCTCATATTTCATTTAATATTGATCTTAAGAAGTTGATTATTCCCTCCACTATTTGAATTAAATTACCCAAACATAATTTACTATTGTTATAATTTTAAAAAAATATTATTATGAATTATGATATTAATATTCGAAAAAATATGAATAGCGACCAAACCAAATTTCAGCGGAAATGGATGCAAAAAATTATTTTACATTTCTGTGCAAAATTTCAAATTTTTACGTTCAGTAGTTTAATTAATATTAATTAAAATGTCTTATTTTGGCGAGTTAAGGGGCTATATATAGATTTATTAAGTCCCAATTTTTTGAAAATTGTATAAAAAATATTAATTAGATTTCTTTTGCACAAAAATAATACAAGTTAGCGATAATAAAAAGTAGCAAATTTTAAAGCAAATAAATTGGAGGTTTGTACTATTGTTACGTCCACTACTATTTCTCCCAAATATAAATTTCTCATATATAGAATTAGATGCAATAGACATATGTCTTCCAATAAAACGTGCTATTTCTGTAAAACTAACATCATCAATATTCCAGGCATGAATTTGACCCAATAGCGTAGCCAGGTTTTTATTTCGGGGGGGGGGGGGGTAAGGGGCTGTGTGTCAAATTGTTAGTTAAGTTTCAATTGTAAGCTAAATTAAACGCGTGCGTTGGGGGGGGGCTGGAGATGCGGTTAGTTCAACGACTCCCTCCCCTCTTCCCCTGGATGCGCGCCGGATTTGTCCTTTTTTAATATCTGAAAAGTCAGATCTTTGGATTTCCTCATACTTTATCAAACATTCAAAATGACATTTTGCTGACTAAATTTTCATCAGACGGTAAATTAAAGCACCGCCAAAAGTCTTATAAAAATATTGCACACTGCAGACGATAATATTTAATAAATTGAAATAACAAGCACAGTGATAATATTGCGTTCGAAAAAAAGTAAGCCATTTTTCGCATGAAATTCAAAGAAATAAATTTGAATCATGAAACCATTCTTCAAGTTCGGCCATAACTGAGTAACATTCATGCATGTAGTCAGAAGAACAGCCTCTCAGTCCTGGCAACATTTCATCTGTCTAAGAGAACCTTCAAATACTCAATAGCAATTTCAAAATTATAAAGACTTACAAAATCGTAAGCATTCCTTTTGCATTTTTTAAAAATCATGTATACGGACCAGTGATAAATGTTAAGGACAAGAGAAGTTATGGAGTCACTAGTGCTTGGACCACTGACTAAATGTTCCAACTTTGACAACTGATATTCTTCGTACAAAAAACTTTAAGACTAGAGAGAGTATTTTCCTAGTAAATGATATTTATTTCTTTTAAATACCACGATCGAAATTAATGAAAGGCGAGAAGTTCGGAAACTACCTAAATATAGCGTTTTTCAATTTGGTGAAAACCCCTTAAAATCGGGCAATAAAGAATTCGCAATATATCCGGAAATTATCTTTAAAAAATGGTGAAATTTTATATTTAGGGTAATTTGAAGTTTTCCTTTGTTTAATAAAGTCAAAAAAGGACATTGCCATTGAGAAAAACGAAGTTGATGCAAAATTAAATATGAATACGGCCCTTTATGCGAATTATATTACTAGAAAATTAAAGTATACGTTATTTGTAAACGAATGGTATATATAACTTTGCTGTACGGCGAACACCGACCAAATAAAGAGCAAGTGGGCCTTTTTTTCCCGCAGCTGTACATATGGTCTGTTTTTGACAAACGCATTATGAAAATTTCAGCATTTGTTTAATTGGTAGAGTTGCTTTCCAATGCTTTATTCTACAAACATTACCGTCAACTATGCAGCCATGAGCCTGAAGGTTGTTTTAAAATTCTTCATTTGTCTGGAAACTTCGACCTCTTAGCTAAATCTTTATTTCAAGTAACACAAGAAAATTCCTCAATGCTAAGTGAGTAACCAAAAGTGACCAATAAATGGTTTCAAAAAACAAGGGTAATGTGAGTGTGGAATCTTTAATGGTTTCTATTGGCCATTGACTTAGCCCTGAATAACTAATTGTAACTGATTTTAAAAGTGCCTTCTTGGCATTAGGTAGGATCTGACAAAATGGTATCTTTGCAAGCAGGGTGAATCTAAACCGCGAGTTCAAAATGTTAGAACCCAGTATCTTGAAAATGAAATATAATTAAAATGCAGATTATTTTAAAGCCGATTCGGTCCAGCTGGAATATTTGCTACCAGTAGAAATATTTGCTCGCATTAACTAAGCCATTATAGCACTTCTAGTACACTTTGTTTTCCGGGAACCTTACATGAGCAGTAATTATAGGTTGTGAGCATGCGTAAATCGCCAAATAATGAAAAGTCGCCATTGAGGCAGGCTATCCCAGGCCATTGGGGCAGGCTATCCCAGGTCATTGGGGCAGGCTGTTCCGTAGTTTTTATCAAAGAAAACATATGGAGTACTGTTTTCTTAGAGCTAATTATTAATTATACATAAACGCAAGTCGCCAAATTACGAAAAATCGCCATAATTGGCTAATACGCAAGATGTTCCACATAATTAAAAATAGTGCGAAGTTTAACTTTTTATGTTCCAAGAAACATGCAAGAACCAAGCAATGTGTAGCTCGGTAACATTCTATCTGATCCAACCTTTGGGTTTTGTTTGTTGAAATTATACCCTTTTTTACGAATAAGCCTTATTAGGGCCAAATGTCTCATATGAAAATCGAGTGTAGCGAGTCTAGGGGCTTTGGCCCCTAGTATTGTAAAAAATTAGAGCAGCAAACGAGCAAATATGTGTTACCAAACCTCACCAGAAGGAGAACAATGGCCATATATCTTAAAATTACAATATAGGCAGAATATTTCTATAGTTTTCAAGTGAATAAATTCTAAATTATGCATCAGTTGTTTCAGAGACTTAGGAACATTTTTTGGTGATTGCCTTATAGTAAAGCCAAAAATCTATCTTCATTAGCTGTGGAACTGTACTTTGACAATTTCAGGTGTTTCAATTAGCATGTTGTCCAAACAAATCAATAACTTTCAGGTGTCCAGATAATGTGTATTGTAGTTTTTGATATCTTAGAGTTTGATATCACTAAACCAAAATAGCTGTCATTGCTCATTCTCGCAGGGGATCTGAAGGAACGTGAGTGGTATAATCAAAAGTCCGTTTTGACTTTAGAAAAGGGAATTTATTTATCATTTTTAAAAAAGAAAAGAAAAACTTAATAGGAAGTAGGCTTTTGAAGACCTGGTAATCGATTTTAGTTCATAAATATAAGTAGTTTATTACATGAAAATAAATATTTTTAGAATATAAAAAAACAGCTAAAAAATAAACTCGAACGTTGCGCATGATGCACTATTTAGATGAGTTCAGCGGCACAAAAGAAGTCAGAAAGCCTTTCCATAATTCATGAAAAAATTGATTTAAATCTTTTCTTTAGAGTATTCGATATCTTATCTCTATTCGATCTGCTACTGGATCGCAAAACCTGATGTGGGTTCTGTAGATAAATGCTTTTCGTTCGAAAATGATATATTTTAGTTTTTGGTGTTTTGTTTCCATCATTTACAGCCAAAACAACTGAGGAAATGAGCAATAAATAAATAAAATTTCGCATCAAAAGTTAATATTTTTCACAGATAAAAGTTTCTTCTCAAAAAACAGAATCCATTTTAAAGAATACAAGAAAAAATAGCTCGAATTATTTTAAATCTCTTACAAAAGGTTGTATTTTTATAAATCCAAAACTGTGGGTGTCAAATATTGCTTTTTATATTTTAAATTCGGCGATGATTAATGTGTCATGATATCGCTTCAGGAAATAGTACTTCCTTTGGGCACTTGCTTTTTATTGAAAGGGGATTCTGTCACGGATTTCAACTTGCAAAGACCTTAAGGCCTGGCTTACGTTGTAAAATGTAAAGGAGTTTTTCAGGACTTAAAGCATTAAAAAAAAATTATTTTTGTTATTTTCTAACTTAACCTTTAAATATATTTATACGTAATTTTACAGATAAAAAATACAGTTAGTTCTTGGAATTTAATTTTTAAAAATGTTCTTAGAATTTTTGTTTCCTTGTAGCAAAGTATTAGTTTATGAGCAGTATTTTCACTATTAATTAATCTATGGCAATTAGAACTTGGTTATTTCTACTTCATATGACCCAAAAATAAATTTAAAAAAATTTATTTAGTTTTTTGAACGATGTATTCGACTTTAATGTATGCAATTTGCTGTTCGCTCTATGCTGCATATCCCTTTTTTCATCAATATTTTATTTGGTTTTACCTGAAATATAATTATTGTTTTTATTTCCGAAATGTAGCAGAAAATTAGAAAAATTATTTTTAAGTTACTTTCAATTTATTTTTCATAGTTATTTTAAAGACATTATCGAAAATTATGTGTGGATTCTGTTAACTTCACTCTAAAAAATTTCCCGTCAAATTTACGGTAAAATATTGGTAACCGGGGTGCCGGCTTTTTTCCGTAAAGGTAACGGCTTACCGTAAAATATTATACTGTATTTTTCCCCGTTCATTTAACGACTTAATGTGAAATATTATACCGTATTGTTTTACTGTTAAACCGTATATTTTACGGTATACATGTAGTCATACTGTAATATTTCTACAGTATATTAACCGTTATTTCTGCAGTTTTACCGTACATTTTATAGTACATGCATAGCTTGTCCAGGATTAAATACATGGGATGCCGGTTTGCCAACTAACCCCATATATTTTATTTTTCCACATATTATATATTATTTTTTCCTCTACGCTGAAACTTCAAGTTATTTTTAATCTGCTTCCGTCTATTTTTCGCGATCGATCTCGGGATCTAAGGTGTGGGAAGCAAGCGTCCTAACCACCATTAAGATCTGATTCGATGTGAAATGACTAAAGTTTGAAGTGACTGCTGTTGTTTTCATGCCGTTTTTTGACGAGATTGATCAGTATTGCCCGATGCCGATCTACATCTTTTATTTTTCCAGGGATGAATCAAAATTAAAATAATGTTATATGTGATTTATAGCCTCTACTAATAGGGAAATAAGTAAAATATAAACTTAAAAGCAGCACACTTTTTAAAACTTCCATTATCGCAATACTCATGCAAGGCAATATTGGCCAAAATCGAGACAAACGACCGATTTTCGCCGACGTGTAACGAGGTTGGCCAATATCGAGGCGATATTAGCCAAAACTGCTGTGCTACTTGGGTAGATTTCCATAAGCGGAAAATTTCAAAAAAATAGTTCGTGAGATTTTTTCACTTCCCACGCTATTCCCAAAATTCCGTTTTTGTAATTTCAATAGCAATATATGAGAGTCATACGCTGAGATTGCAACAAATTGAGAAATTAACATATGCTCTGGTCAAGACAGCAAGGATATATGTAGTACGTCTAGAATATTCATTTGTAGGGCATGAGGGAAAAATAACGGTTTTCTTTATTTATTACTGTTATATTGGTTTGCGCATGCGTAGTAACTTGCTATCTACTTAATTTACTGCCCTTACCGTTAAATGGCATACTGTAGAATACTGTCGTGTTTTAGAGTAGTTTTTACTGTAAAATTAACGGGTATTTTTTAGATTGTTAGAATTATACATTTCGTCCAAAAAATTTGTAGTTTAAAACCATAAACATTCGCTATTAGCCTGAAAGTACAAAATCTCGTGCACTATAAATATAGGTGGAAGCCGATAGTTTTTGGTAAGGGCTTGCTTCTTAGTATAACACAGTTAATAAGACAAAATCCTTATACCTGTTTTATTATAAATCGAGGAGTAACCATTGAAATTTGCATAGTAAAGTATAATAGCATAAGAAATGTTTTTGCAAAGTAGCTTAACATGGTAAGATAAATCTAATCTAACATCACTTCCAGCAAAGAAATGGCAGAAAAAGAGTACATTCATATATATTGCAAGAGAAGAAAATGCATTACAGTGAATCTAAAATAAGAATAGAGATCATCTCATGAGACTAGTATCTCGAAGTCATCAAGTCACATAGAAAATATCTTAGTTTTTTATGGTTTATAGATGAGGATGTTTCAGAGCGGTAAACATAGCATCTCAAGAGATCTAAAGCTTACATCATTTCAATGTTATTGAAAGCTTTGGTTCGGATTTAGGTGACCTTTTTAAAGATAATCTAATGCCTATTTAAAGAAAATGGCCAACTATCTTTCCCGACATGAATTTAGGAATCTCCTAAACGTATGCTATTTATGTACTGAGTATAGGGTTAAAAAATTTCTCTTTATTTATTTATTAGCTTGCCTAATGAGGATACATGGAATATAGAGTATATTTCCCTAGGGGTAGAATACGCGTATACTGCAAATCTTACCAACACGGGAAAAACACAAGCAGCAACGCTTAGCGTAACATTATTTGTCCTCGATATTACGATTCCTCATGCGTTATGTGTTATACATTTTAAAAATATGAAATGTCATTGACATACTGCACACTTACACTTCTTTCAACATTATTGAAGTAAAACGTCTTTAGGCGCAACTAGGGAGTAATTCAGATTTTTTTTCTGACGGATGTAACGCTCAGTAATGGAAGTGAGGTATCTTTTTCCCCCTTGCTACCTTCATTTGCGGAACAGCTCTCGGGCGTTCGTTCCTGCGAACGTCGACTGTGCTCTCTGCGCGTCGACATTACTCCCTACCTGTTTTGAAGCAAGATCTTGTCTAATGAATCTGTTCAATGGATAAGTGGACCGGCTCTTCTCTTGTCAGAGCCACTGTGGGAAGCCTTTCGCTGAACAGGCAGCGATCCTGGTGACTGTCTCTCACTGTTGTTACAGGCGGCGACCCAACCCGTTACCTCCGATAAACAAGGCCTAAGCACCGAATACAGAAAGTGGCACAATGGTGCATTCCGTGGTCCAAGCTCCGTTGCTGTACTCACATGTTTTCAATGGCACTATTAAAATATTTAATAGAATTATGAGTAAAAACTTGACATGATTGGTTGCCATGATACATAAATATTGTTTGTCTGTACTTAAATAGTATGTGATCTTTTAATATTGCTCATGTGTTTTTGAGTTATTTATAATAATGAACCAAATGTAAATTTTTAAACAGAATAATACTTCAAGCAAAACCAGCAGAGGAAAAGAAAGGTTTAAGTACACTGCCATAGAAAAACGCAATAATAGACCCTAAGTGCATTCGATACCAACCGACAGAAGTAAACACCAGTTTAGAAACACAGTTCAAGAAAAATACCACAACATAGACATGCTCTCGATTCAAACCCTACGGGAAAACGTTTTAAAAAAACAGTGAAAGAATAATAGTTCAACACGGACACTTCCTGGATGCTAACCCGATATCCAGACGGAACAACGGTTTAAGAACACGGGTATGTAACACCACAAAGAAACAAACACTGGCTGCAAAGGGTTTAAGAACAAAATAAAAGAATAACAAATGGACACTCCGTGAATTCTAACCCAACCTCAAGACGGAGCAACGGTTTAACACGGTGATGGAACACCACAAAGAAACGGACCCTGGCTGCAATCAATCCCAAGCAATAGACAGAACCTGCAGTTTGAAAACACGGATACAGAATAATAATTTGAAACCTATCAGCAGACGAAATCAACGCTTAAGAACACTGTGATAGAAAAACACACAAAAAAAATTACACTACCTGCATTCGAACCCAACAAACAGAGGAAAACATCAGTTAAAGAACGCAGTTAAAGTATAATACTAGACTATGGACATTCGCCCCATTCAAACCCAAACTCCAGACGGAACAATGGTATAAGAAAGCAGTTAAAGAATAATACTACAACATGGACACTTCCTGTATTCTAAATAATTATCATGAATTACCGATGATTCTTACTGGAGATTTTAATGTTAATTTTCTCTATCAAGAATCTCAGTCGTCAGTTGATTTTTTAAAGAAAAATTTGATCTAACTATGAATACTTCTCGACTTCAATTAGCAACGCGTTTCGGTAAAACCATAGATGCTGTTTTTTCAAAAAAATTAGCAAATTTAGAGAGTAAAATTTATGTTTCACATTATAGTTACCACAAACCTATAATTTCATACATAAAAAATTATGATGACATTCAAGTACCTATTTCCAATGAATAATATGAATATAACATTTTTATAATCCTTGTAAAGTACATGAATAATAAATATAATTAAATTATAATATGATATTTATTTTAAGTTACAGTTATTCATTTCAGTGATATGTGTCGTAAACGTCAACGAGTGTTCGATAATAACTACTGCTAGTGGTCTGTTCTGCGTCTATTTATAGGTGTCGCAGAAGCTAGGCGAAAATTCTGAAAGGAGCTATTTTTCGAAGGATCCCCGTAAAGAGCGAATTTTGATTACGTCATGGAAATGTCAATGAGTAACACTAGGCTATAGCCAAAATTAATGCAAATATCGCCAAATGTGACGCTAAAAATAAGTCCCCAGTAATGAGGTCAGCTAAGCCCTAGCACCCATATTTCTCGAGATTTCTAGAAAACCATAGGATGACCAATGGGGAACCCAAAACTCCATATCTTCCGTTCTAGTTCACCGATTTGATGCAACAAAATACAAACTTTAATTATTTGATACACATATTACGAATTTTAAACTATTTTTAACCGTTAAATTGCAGAACGATCCAGAAATTCGTAACATTGCCCCCTTCCTAAGGACTGCACATCCCGGGCAGTACAATGCCCAGTTAGGAGGTCGCGAAAATATCTACAGCATAATATTTAGCAATAGACCTTAATAACATAATTTAAGCAAGAAATCAATAAACGCAATTTAACTATCCAGTTTTTCTTCAATTTTACTCGCAAATTCTCCACGTAATTCCTTCACACTTCTCTCTTGGCTTTCTTCTAAACTAGTTATTCTCTCTTCCATGTTGCAAATGTGTGTAAACATCTGCAGTGCAGTGGAAAGCTTAAAAAAAGTATTTTCATAAACTAATTATATGATGCTATTTATTTTATTTTACGATTTTTTGAAATTTAATATTAAAATTTTAAATGTTGCTTTATAATGTAGGTTGAAGAAATTTGTGTGAGTGAATAAACTGAAATATCTGACAAAAAGGTTTAAAATTAGAGAACTGAAATATATGTAGAAGGAATTTTCAATGAAATATTTGCTTATTAACTAGCTGCCAAAAACAAAATCTTGGTAAAACTTCTCAGTATAAAATGAATCCATCTTTGTGATTTGTTCAAGTGGTTCAAGGAACTGTTATTCAAAAGTACAGTTTATTTAAGCATAATTTTTATAGAAATAATAATACTCTTTTGTGTGTAGTTTTCTCAATGACCAATTAATAATCAATTTCTCAGACTTTTGTTACTTCATTACTACATTTGTAACGGTTTCCATCAAAATAATGTATTAAAATTATGCATGAAATAATATACGTTTTTCAATTGGTTTATTCAAGTAATTTAAGCGTTTGTATTCTAAGCCCCGACAGATAATAAATTATTGTCGATGGTTCAAACGCTTGATGATAAGACTTTGCCAGTTAAACGAACCTTGAAAATCCCTTCATTTAAGTCCGGTGAGCTCTCATCTTAACCCAACTTCACGCACTGACCATTCAATAAATACTACATTAACATTTGCTCTACTGTCCATCTATTCGATTTGACGCAAGCTACTTGCGTTGCATGCTGAACTAATGCTGAGCTTACGTAAATATTCATCACACTTGAAACATGTAATTACTATGGACTTTAAACAATCACGTAATTACAGACAATACTACTTCGATGTGGAATTACGGATTAAATTAGAAAGTAATCTTTTCTCTCATACAAGTCATACTGTAACTCAGAATACAATCTCGCGTTTGGGTTTAAATAAAACTGTTTTATCATGATTCTTTTTCTTCGTTTTTTCGTTTAGTAAAAACAATTATGTCTTTTATTTATTGGACCAATATTTTACACCTCAAAAAATAAATATTTACTTTTCAGATACGTCAGGGGGGGGGGGAGAATTTAAAGTGTTCAAAAGTCAGCTTATATAACGATCATTTAAAGAATGATATTTTAAAAAAATTGTGAATTAAATCTTACACATTGAATTATTTATCCAATATGTTTTTAATATAAATTCCTGAGAACTTGTATGATCATCATAAAATTAAAGAAATTCTTTTCTTTACATCTTGTATTTGCTAGCTTTATTTTAAATACAATTGACAAAAATAATACTGTAACATATAAAAGGTATATAAAATGCAAATGAAAAATCTATAGAATTAAGTAGAGTTCCTTTTCCATTCTACGACACATTTAATGTTTCTTTTGTGGTAACTGTTCTTCATCATTTATTAAATCTTTCTGTCCTCAATTTGAGCAACAAAATTACATTTAAAGAACAACCTAAGCTTTATTTATTGCAATTGTCATCTTTAATTGAAAATAGCTGTTTATTTATTTAAAGCTATTCGGTTTTAGAAATTAGCGTTTAAATTATTTTTGTAAAAGGAATATATAAAAGGAAAAAGAATTGCCATTAAACTCACTCTAGTTTTCATTTAACATTTACAGAAGACTGCTAAGAATATATAAAAAAAATTACTCTTTTGAAAATACAACAGCTCTTCTGAAATGAATTACTTGAGGATTAATCTAGACTGGATGAATGATTTAATATATTTATATTAATTAAAATTATAATTTGAATATACTTATATTCAAACAACAAATTTTCTTGATACATTAAACGCATTGCTTATTTGGATCTATGCATTGAAACTTACGTTAAGTATGTTATGGAATATAGTCTTTTAAAGTAATGCAAAACAGTTCTATGAATGCAGAGATGTTGCATGAATGCATAATGTATGTTGCATGAATGCATAATGTATAGAGATAAAACAAAATTTACCCTTTCTCAACGGCTGCCGAGTTTTGAGGAAGTTCCACACAAACACACACCTGCTGGCGGAGTACCTTGCTAGTGCCTTTCTGCCTTTACGTCCAGCACCGGCCCGGCACTGCAAAAAGTAACTGAATCGTACCAAAAGTGGTCGCCCGAGAAGTACCATGCCAGAAGCCCGGGAAGGCAACGGCACTCTGCTGGCATACTGCATGTGCTGGCCGTTACTCACAATAAAGGCACTGGCCCATTAAGTTTATAATGCCCAAAATGAAACGGCCGGGTGCTGGCTATTATTAAAAATAAAGGCACTGGCCTGGCACCCTAACAGTGACTACAATATAATGGCACGGTACCGGATTAGTGCCTATTTACAGTAATGCTGCCATAATTAAAATACGAGCCAGTAGCGGATTCGGGGTAGGGGGCTTATTCATCAACCCCCACCCCGAAAAAAAAAATTCCTTAAGGGTAACATTTTGAAAGATAAAAAACAACATAAATGAAAGATAAAAAACAGCAAAATCCGTTGGGCAATCGTTCGCAAATTATGTGCGCCTATCATTAGTGAATTGTGTGCAGTTTTCATAAACTGCAATTTTCTTACAAATTTGTAGTCGCAAGAGATTTTTTTATGAGAGAGGCGGTAACACATTTCAGAACCAACATAAAATCATCTATAAACAGTTTAATTTCAATGTTTCAGAGTTAGAGATTTTATAAATGAGTTATAATACTTTAGGTTGATATATATATATGTGTGTGTATGTACTAAACAAAATCTTACAGGAAGTAATAATAAATAACTACAGGAAGTAATAATAAATAATACAGGAAATAATAATAAATAATTGTACTATGGTAACATTTTGCTTTATTGTACATTTTGTTTAGATCAAATTATTTTTTAAATGTTAGCTATTCTGAAAAGAAATTTTCTGTATCTATACCTGTTGTATACTACATGATTCAAATTTTATGGAGGAAAGTACTTTTATACACTAAAATAAGTATCATTAGTAACATCACCGACTTAAGTCACCAGTTTAGTAGCCATTTTCTCAATTTTAGTTCCCAAAATAGTATCATTTTTTAATGATTTTATAGTTAAGAAATAAACATGCTTAATTTAGCTTCATTTAAGGACTGAATAAAATGATAAATTTAAAAACTTCATGTGCGTTATATATATATATATCAGAACATATAATACAAGCACGATTAAAAAAAACAGATTAGAATGTTTGCTGAAAGCTCAATAGCAACTTTAAAAAAAAAATGGAGTTGACAAAAACCAACACCAGATTTTCAAATTAGTCGCCTGGAGTAAGGTACAAGTATACAAAACTTGAAAACAGTATGAAAATGATGTTTTTTGGTTCAAAAAGTCACCTAATCTTTAAATTAGTTACCAAAGTCAACGGTGGACACGGTGTGTACATTAAAAACAGTAAAAGTAAAAATTTACCTGTAATATTTTCCCGACTGTTTAAAAACCGTAAAATCCACTTTCTGTATCCATAACCAGCAAGATATCACTGCAGAAGCATATGTTATTATAATTATTATTTCTCCTAACAGAGATATCTCACTAGTCTATAGCAATAACCTTCTCGAAAATCTACAACAACGACCGGAAAAACTTTGTATCTTAAAAAGCGTATTTCATCCGCATTTCATCAGGCCTCCCGCTCAACGTTTCAAGATTTGTGAAACGAAATAAAACATCAAAAGAAAAGTGGGTTATTATACTTATATACACGAAAACGCACCACTTCCGTTTTAATGAAACTCGCCAATTCTGCAGCTAGCTAGCAGACACCCCCCCCACACACACACATATATATATATGGCTATCTTGAACATGGCAAATTAAAATAGACAAGCAAGTTTTTATTTTCTTTTTTCAAATGCATAAAAAATTCATTTGTAATTCGTATAAATAATCTGAATTAATATAGCCAAATCCACGATAACAGTTCGATTCTTGCTTATCTGCAGCGTGAGAAGTAAGTTGACCCTCGGTAGATGTATTGACTTCTTGCTTCTATAGTATAATTCTTGAGGCCATAAAAGGGTGCGGGAATAAAACATTTGATTCGAGAGTAATGGAAACAGAAAGAAATGAAACTAAATTCCTAAAATAAATTTCCCCATTCCGTACTTTCTGACTATTACATGTAAATACTGGTTCATTGCTGAATTTATAACAAAATAACTGCAGGAGCTCTAATTTGTTTTATTGTAAATTTGAGCATTAATTACCTAATTTATATTTAAAAATTAAGTAATCTTTTGTTTTATCACTGCTATCTTTAATATAATAAAAAAATATCAATAGAAGCAATTATGTAGGCTGTTAAAAAATTTAATTTAATCTAAAGTTCTCTGAAAAAAAAAAGACTACAGGAGCTGAGCTCTCATGCAAATTAAACCCTGACTGGTCTTCGTGTAATACTCTCCAACATATTTCTGCCTAATTCGATAGATTTTAAAAGGGGCTTAACGTAGAAAAAAGTCTCCAAATGTGTTTTTCAGGAAAAGTTTAGCAAAATTGTAAAAAATTAATATAAATTATAAAAATTTTAAGATCAAAATTCATAATTCTGTACATAGTGGGTGGTTATATAATGTTATATACAGAGTGGAGGTTACACTGTCGGTGTAGTAAATATTTTTATAGCATACTGAACTCGTTTGTATTATTTTAGTTTTTATTACTAAAATATTTGAAGGCACAATATGAACTCCCCCCTCAAAAAAAAAAAAAAAAATCTTAGCAGTGACCCTGCCTTTGGGTGCCCGGAACTTATATCCCCTAACACTTCTACACCGTATGAATGTGAAACGATATTATTTAATTAAAATAACGAAATGTTATGTCAACACTACGAAATATATACAGGCCCATTACTGCCAAATAGTGCTGGCCCGGTAGCGTTTTCCCAAACCCTCAAGACTTCACGCACTTGGCGAAAACAGGAGGGAGCCAACGATTTGGCGGAAGAGAGACGTGCATTGCGAAAGCCACCCTCTCATCAGTGCTGTAGAATCACAAGGGCTGGGTCAATCGCCTGCGAGAAGTGAAGAAGACCATAGAACTAGGGGGGGGGGATAACTGATGACGTAGTATGGTTCCCACGTGCGAGGGAGAAGTCGTGGAGATAATGTTTTCTCAATGACTTTTATTAGATTTTTCTCACTTAAAATGTTATCTATGACATTTAAGATTTAGTGTGATATATTTTTAGGAAAAATTAAAACAATTGCTTCTGTGAATCCCTTTCTATTAGTAATATATAATATACATAGGCTCTCAAAAATATATTCAAGTAGAAACCAGATTTTCTGTGAGATAAAGTAATGAATATAGGATTGTTTTCTAAAAAAAGAAAGAAAAGAATCATTCAAAATAAAACATTATGCACCAACTTTCTTTCTATATATGTGTGTGTGTGTTTAAATGTTAAAAAATATACAGTAAAACCCATTTAAAAAATTCCCGCCTAAAAAGTTATTATTTGCGGTTCCCTATTTTTTCCTATTCTTACAATGTGAAAACAACCCGTTTAAAAAGTTTCGTTCCAAACACTTTCCTGCTTAAAAAGTCTTTTTTCACTTCTAAGTTAACATTCAGAGCGTGTTTACATGTGACTTTCGTTTTTTGTTTTGTTTTGTTTTTAATTTTTTTCCCTTTCTTATTACTGTTTGAAAAATCAATTTTTAGGACTGAAAAAGTATGGCATTGGCCAGTGAAATGCTAACAGTGCATGAAATTCATGAGGTTACAGAAAATTAAGAAATGAGCTAAACTGAATAAGAGATTGCAGAAATTCTTAGTTTTCCGGATGCTGTAATAGGACTAGAAACTTTTCACCGTCTTATTAAAAGTGTTGAAGATGATAATTTTTTTTTTTTGAAATGAAAGACCAATTGAAGATCGCCGATAAAAACACAAAAACTAATTTTTTTTTATATATTTTTTTTTCGTCTGTAAAGTCGATTCTAATAATGCTTAAAGCTGATATTTTTAAAAAGATTTAATGTAAAATAGTTAATTTTATTGTTTTACTTTATTAACTAGCCTGGTGCAAAACAAGGTGGTTTTTAAGGTGCAAAGCTATTATATAAGTACTTTCTATAATATTTTAATACAGTAAAAAGATTTTTCGTTTAGATTCTTTAATTTTTTCTCTTTATCCAGGATGCATACTTTCCTTTTTAATTTTCCAATTTCAGCTGTTTTATTTTTTTTTTATACAGAAGGGTTCTTTTTAATTTCTGTGCCATGATTTTAAATGAACGACGATTTTTATTTTTTAATATTGTTAATTTCCTTCTTGCACACTCTAACTCAATTTTGAAACTGCTGATTTCTTCTTCCAGTGCATCACAGTTTTTACAACTGTCTTTCGTTGAACTTTCATTCAAGTTTACTTCATCATCATCATTTATTGTATCTTCTGATCGTATTTTCTTAGGACTTAAATTATACTTAGTCGCCTGAAAGCATCTTCCGAAACTTTCCTCTTTTTTTTGCCTTTCTGATCTAGGAGTTGTTTTTTCTTCCAATTTAAAAGAAGGTAAATTAACTGTAGGAATCTTTTAATATTTTTCTTATAGGCAGACCTAAAAGTCTGTTTTGTAAGTCATCAATATAATGGCTTTCTTCGAAGTGTTCGCTGCACATTCGAGCATTTTTGGGGTTAACCCTTTGAGGCGCAACCCTTTCCCAATGCTGAAAAAAGGGCAGCCGTTGCCATCGCCGCACAGCCAGCTGTCGTCGGAAAAGGGGTCTCTAGATCTGTGGCACGCGATGAACGTTTCGATCGTCCGCCCTCTTGCTGGTAGTTAAGTCGAGCGATGGCAACGGCTGCCCTTTTTTCAGCATTGGGCAATTTATCCACTTGTTCTCGCATTCTTCCATATTTCAGCAGATGTCAGTGCTGTTAAAAAGAATCGTGACCATTTTTTTACGGGAAATGACGTGATAAAAAGTAAAGGATTCTCGTGGAGCTATGTCACCCGCAACTATTTTTATAGAAATCAAATCTATTCTTCGTGACTGGCAACAGTCAAAACGTCAGAGTTTGGTGTCCTAAAGGCGAGGACACTGCGCGTTAAAGGGTTAACATTGTCTTTTCTTTTACATCTGCGGACCCATTCGTTTTGAAATTCCAAGTTTTGTGTAAACCTATGAAATAAAACTTTCTTTTTCTTATTACGATACGCATTACGACAATTCGCAGCAGCACAAGATGGCATTTCTAAAAGTGCACCTGATTTTTTCGAAAGCTTCATTGATGAAGATGTGGATCCTATTTGCAACACTGAGCGTATAGCCACATTAGATAATGCCATTTCTAATGGTGTCCCATCAAACGCAAAAGAAATAGCTTCAACTGAGCAAAAGGAGGAAATTAAAAAGGAATTATCTAGGTTGGGCCATTTGCTTGATGACAATATCAGTCACGATGCAGCAGGCAAATTACTGAGAACTTTAAAAGAAATCAAAGATGTAAGCGATTTCAATAAACTTTATTTTTTTAAATCGTCCAGAGAAAAAAAAATAAAAGTGCAGCCAACTCACTCAATGCATCTATAGCAAGACGTCGTCCTGGTTTAACAAGAACCAGTACAAGAGTTCCGTCAGGACGACCTCCAAAACAACTGCAAAGTAAAGGCGTAAGATGCATTAGTGAAAGTGTTTACAAAAACAGGCCCAACGCAAAATCCCATGGTATAAACCATTGAGGATTTTTTCCCAACAAATTATTTTTGTAGAACACATATTATTAATTAATTATATACTTATTTGTATTTTATGATTTTGTAAATAAATTTATTGATGGTCTTAGTTTGATTATTTTGTTTTTTAATAATTGTATTTTCACTGGGAAGATTTACAAGCATTGTGTTTATTCAGCCTTTAAAATAACCAATTTTATAGAAGTAAAATAAATTAAGATTTGTGATTTTTTTTATTAAAAAAAATTAAATTTTTGATACATAAATTTTTGCATAAGCCACGTTTTCTCTGTTTTTATTGCTACTTCGTATTTCTTGATTATTTTAAGCTATCATTATTAAACTAATTAAATACTTAGCAAGGTCCAAAAAAAGTAAATAATTTAATATATTTAATTTTTAATTGTTGAGTTCCAAAATTGTTCTTACATATTATAAATAATAATTTTTATATATATATTATAATTATTATATAAATTATATATTAATAATATATTAACCATCCTTATCTCCTAAAACACATGCCCCTGAGAAATAAAGTTCCAATCAAATAGATAAAAAGTGGAATCATCACAGTAAAATTTCTCAATATATAAAAATGATAGTTTATTATTGAAGATTAGTTTTAAAAAATTTCTTGGTGAATTCATTACGCTTGATAACGAAATATTGACTTATTTTGCATGTTCTCAGTTTTGAATAATAAGGAAAATATAACTATATGTTTCAATATGAAGCTAGAAATTAAACTTACAACAGAAAATTAAGAAATCTACTATTACTAAGACAATTCCGTTAAAAAAAAATAAAAAAACCGTCGGTAGCACCAAATTAAAAATGTTAGGCATTTTTTGAAGTGCTTATAGAAAAGTTTTAAGCATTTGTGTTTTTATCTGTAAATGAATGGCTTTACAGATAAAAACACAAATGTACATAATACAGAATGTATAATTATATACATTTCTTACTCTACCATTTATTATTTAACAAATTACATTCTTTAAATGTATCGGAGACATGTTTATTAAATGCAATAGATCAATAAACCTATTCTGATAATTACGCTCAAAAAAAGTAGACGGTGCCAAAAAGAACATGCGATAAACAATTTTAAAGTGCCTAGGATAAAATTGCGGAGCCGATAAGTTAAATTTTATCTATAAATAAATGTTTTATGCATACAATCATATTATATACTTTTCATATTCTAACAATATATGAAACTAATTACATTCTTTTAAACACATCAGAAAAGCGCGCCTGTTATTACATCATAAATTCTTGAGGCGGTCTTACTAGAATTGCAACCTTATAGCGACTACAAGCTCGCGTAACTCCTCTCTTTCGCCAAATCGTTGGCGCGCTTCTGTTTTCGCCAAATGCGTGAAGTCTTGAGGGTTTGGGAAAACGCGGCCCGGTACATTTTAAGCAGTATCACGCCGTTAACTTTTCTGTGCATGTCATAGACACATGGCAGTTCGCCGTTACTAGTTATGTACTGGCGCATATGCACTTTTCAGACACTGTTACTCCAGTGACTTCCAGACGATGGCAATCTACCTTGCTCCCGGTATATGGCACTTTGCCAGCACGACGGGTACCCGGCCGTCATTTTGCGGGCAGTAGTGTGTTTGCTGGGTTATTATGATATTGTTATGCTGGTTAGGACGAAAGGATCCGCTGCGCGAAGTACGGCAGATTTTAAACGCTAATCCCAAGTGGAAGTCTTTAAAACCATATTACGTTTCATATTAATTATTTTAAGCGTCATGAAGAGCGCATAAAAGTATACTTTATACTGCATTTTTACTAAACTCATAAGTAAATACAACATTAGAGTTGAAAAATATTGAATTAAAGTTAGCACTTAACAAAATTCCACCCTTCGACATATTCTTGTAAGATTTCATTGAACTTTTATTTCAAGGATGCAAAAAAATTACTTGAAAAATAAGATTTATACACAATTGAAAAATAGTTATTTGTAGATTCTTCAGAAACAGTTTTGTGAGTGATACACTCACAAAGCAAGGATAGGTGCATATCCCAACATCGCAATCGCTGCATTCATAATGGATGTCGACATGTTTTCTTTTCTCTTTCATTGTTTGAAAACAAACAACGCACTTCCTGCATTAGCCTTTTTTCAGTTTTGAAGCCTAATTTTTGAAAATACCTCCCAGAAAAGCAATGTAAATGTTTTATCATCAGGTCGAGAGAGGCGCTCTTGGGATACAAGATATTTTTGTGTACTATTTGTTCTACATGATTTAACCAAAATTGTAAGAGGAGAATGTTTTTTTTTTTTTTTTTAAGTATGATAATTGAATAATGCTTTAGCGAGTAATAAAATGTCTAAGTATTTGAAAAATACTTATCTTTTTCATTTTATTTTTTTTCTATAGACTAGATAATGCATCAAGGACATATTGGCTATGTCCACTTTGCTCATATTTTTATTATAGTCCAATATATAAATTGGCTTCATTATATTTTCACCTGTCTTCCGATCCGGACGTCCTGATTCTCCTACTCCAGTAGTATGTATAGTGCCACGCTTGTACCACGATTCTTTAGCCATCTTTTTGCCGTAAATTCCAACTTTCTAACACCAAACTCATGAAAATGCCGTAATAAAACAACTGCCCCCCCCCCCCCTATTCCTCTGAAAAATAAATAAAAATTAAAAACAGATGCCTCCAATCTCAAAACAGAGCGAGTTAAGAGCTTCAACAAACCTTTACATGCGCATTTTTATTCCCCCTCCCTCCATAGCACGGTAGGTGTACATTCCCTGTTATAGGAATCCGTGTTGTGCGAGTCCTGAGCTATACTCCATCTGGAGTGCGAACTGCTCGGTATAATCGTTGCAAAACTTATCGGCACACCTTAGAAACACAATATGATGTTTAGTGTTGCCATTCAACATTTATTTTATTTTTAGGACTAAATCGAAATAAAATCAGAACATCTGTCATTCTACCGGGCTATACGAGCCTCTTTTAACGTGTTATAGGAACCCTATCACAATTTTTTCGCCGTGTTCTATTAATCCGTGTTGTATAGACACCGTGTTATAGGGGGGGGGGTCTACTGCATTACCGAAACATATGTTCAGACATCACCCTAAAACCAAACCAAGAAAAAAGAAATATTTCTTGTGGTCTGTGCTAAAACAAAATCTTATAAGAATTGTTCAAGATCGTTATAATGGAAAGCTACATCATCTTTTATTGAAAATGCAAAACGTTCCACTTCAGAACGCGTATACGCAGCAGCCTTCCTCTACGGCGAAATGATTCTCGTCACGTAAACGCGTTCGCTGCTCTTTGCGTCAAATTTCCGGTGAACGCGTATACGCTTCGCCCGTTCGGAAAGGGTTAATTATTTTGAAAACTTTGAGACATATCACGTCCATTTGAATATTATTGCTACTGCCACACATTGCAGATAAATTAACTTTGATTCATGTTCTGTTGATTAAATTTTTGATAATTAAGTTTTACTCCCAAGCAATAACTGATCTTTCAGGTATGTGACGTAACACCACGTGACTTTTTCTGTAATATGAAAGCAGTGCCACAACTATAGGGTTTACGTCACCCGTGGCAATACCGTAATTTTATCGGCCCCTAAGCCAGAGCCTGATTATGACCAACAGGGGCCCCGGGCATTGATGAATATGGGGGCCCCTATCTATGAAATTTGTTTTATTTTTCATAAAAATTTTAATATAAAAAAGAATATTTCAGAACAACATTTGATATTGGGGGCTCTTTCTAGCCGGGGGCCTTGGGCAAAGTCCCGATTTTCCCATGCGATAATAAGGCTCTGCCCTAAGCACAGTGCTCGGAGCAAACCTTAACTTTGACGCCATTTTCTTTAGAACTATTACTGATTTGGGCGATTCCTCAACACGGTGCCCTAGGCACATGTCCCATTTGCTCCCTCTAGTTACAGCCCTTGTCTGAAAGACGCGGTACATGACAAAATGCATAAACGATTGCTGAACTGGAGCAATACACCTTCGTTGCTGGTGAGAAAGTTTCAAATGCTTTTAGAGGTTCCAGCAAACTTGTTCTCAGATTGCGCCTTGTTGCTGCTGGAAATGGTTTTTAGTGAAAACATTGTTTTTTATCTTGTATAACAGTGATTGCGGCATGCTTATCCCTTTTTAATGTGGGGGAAGGGGCTTCTTCCATTCGAGAGCATGATCTGAATAGGTGATCTTTTGAACTAATTTTGAAAATCGGGAAGATAAAACTTTCTGGTTTTAAAACTAGAATGCAGGGAACAGTACATTTCTTTCACCTTCAGATTTTTTAAAATTAGGTTTTGAAGTACTTTAGTCATTTTAGGGGCACACCTTTGTCTCTGAAAATAATGAGTTTGTTCTGCGGGGTATTTATGCTGAACATTGCACTATTTATCAATTATAATCTGGCATCAGCAATCAGGAAGACATTCCGTTAATAAGAAAGATCACAATTAAGCCACTTAAAAATGAAATATAGAAGTGAAACACTACTTATTGGCGATAATCCGAAGTTATTGTTTCAAATAATTATAAATTCGATTATAAGACAGTTATAAGCTTGTAGACACGGATAAAAAACATGTACAATATATCTCAAACTTGGCTAATAATTTAAAAACGTGAAACACTATATTTCATAAAATATACTTGAATCATAAAAATTATGCACAAATGCCATGAATATTTTTTCCAGTTGTAACTATATGGCTTTAAAATCCAAAAATTAAAAACTATATCGAATCAGTTTAAACTGATAGAGTGTAAAAAGGGACTTTCAAACATTGTCCCACAGTGATTACAATAAAATTGATCCCTTAAAACATTTAAAGCAATAAAGGAATTATATAAGCAATTTACACGCACAAAATGTTTTCAGATAAACACCATTAATGGAATGGAACAAGAAGTCAAACAAGAACAGATGGAGGCTAAAATCTTGATCTCTGATAACAAGCCATGACATTATAGCCTCCAGTTGATTTAAAGAATTCTAAGAAGGCTTATTTCAGAGACGTGACTCATAAATACTTTATTGCTTGGTTCAGGCACTAAAACACTGTGTAGGACTTTAATTACAAATTTTATTACACGGAAATTAAATAAAATATACTCATATAGAAAATAAAACAGAAATAACCTGTTGTGTATTCAAGTTTTTTGTACACCAAATTATTGCGAGACCGAATTTTACAAGAACGCGTGTTTAACCAGAAAAATTAATATAAATTGCTGTTTTAATTATAAATGCTGTTTGAGAGAGAGAGAGAAACATTTTCACAACGAACACTCGAATTTAACGGAGAATTATATCGGTCCCTTTATTTTCGTTATAACCGAGTTTGACTGTAGTAACTGGAAATACATGGTAAGTATGACTAACGCTCCATACATACAAATTTGAATTGTTCATACCAAAAATACTTTTCTGAAAGCAATACCTGTTGTTTTTCTATAAAAGTGGCAGTACGTAAAAAAGTAAGTATTGATTCTGTGCATTTTTTTAGTCAGAGTCATATAAATTTTTTTAAATATTATTAATTTCCTATAGTTGTTATGATTAATGAAAGCTTTCTTATACGAGATTCATCTTATACTTTAATTGCATAGTAGTAAAGACCATGGTACAAGTGACATAGCTACGGGGTGGTTAGGGGAGTCATAACCCCCCTTCCCCAATGAGGAATTATTTGTCGTACAAAATGTGTTTTCATCACACACACACACACAGCATATATTTACATATATATGAGTTGCAGTAGTCGTAACTCCCTCCTATAAAAATTTCTCGCTACGGCACTGCCTCGTACAAATTATATAGAATATTTATGTTCTTCTCTCATGTATTATGAAAATCCTTTTAAGAAAGTTTAATTTTTTTCCCCTCAGAATACTTGAACCTTAAATAGCAATAAACATACAAAATTCCTATCTTCTTTGCGCTCACATGGAATGAGTTTCGTTTTGAATTTAATTATATATTAGTATTTCTGTTTTTAAGACTTAAATTAGATTAAAAAATTATTTTATTTTATTTTTCTACATTCCATCATTCAGTAAACTTGAAAATTTTAGGAAGTATAATTTCATGCTTAAGGTTTCTACAAATATTAAACTATTTAATCCGTACTTAAGTAACTAAGTCAAAGAACTCTTTTTGTATGGACCTTTAAACAAAATCTTTCATTTAAGGCATTATTTTAAAGAATAAATTTGAAAATCCTCTTAAGATTTTTTTAAGTGATGCCATTTTGAATGAGCTTAAGCAAATTGATGTCACAAAATTAAACATTTAAGATGCTAGAACATCTTTATTTATCTTTCTTTTTAGTTTTAATTTAATGCAGAAAAATTCTAAGTGCATACCGTACAGGTGTACGTTAAATAAATAATGTAATATGGCATTTATTTATGCCATCATTTTACAGAGTATTTTCAATCGTTAGTCTAAAATTTGGGACACAACGAGTCGTGTAGATACTTTTATTTTATTAGTTGTAAAAAATGTTACATCGCATGGTGGAAATTCGGAAATACTTTGCTCTATTCAGTTTTAAAAGTGACTATAAGCAAAAAATACATTTCCTTTAAAACATCACGTTCATTTTATGTGCTGGAGAACTAGTTCGGCAGGAATTTTAAATTTAGAGCTAATCAGGAAAAAAACGAATTCATTCCTTTATGCCTACTTTTTAAAGAAGGATTCGAACTCTCAATGCATTTATCTGAAAACTACACAAACCAGTCTAGCACTACAAAAACTTTGAAATATTATTAATATTTCTGATCATCAAAATTTAGAAAAATATCACGTAATAAATTTATTCTATTTCACTTTTACCATAATGCAATTGACAGCTAGTCTAAAAATTTAAAAGTCCTGCTTGTTAAAAACTTAAAAATCTTGTCTTAAACGTGGAATTATATTTAAAGGTTAGTCTTTAAATACCCGTAATATTGCTGTTATTATTGGTATGATTAACACTAATGAATATGTGAATAACTGTTTGATACTATTGAAAGTTCTGAAGTAATAAATTTAAAAACAAAGAACCTTTAGTATTGTGTAAACTTTTATTTCCAACAGGACAGTAATTAAGCCTATAGATGACGATTTTTAAACAAAGAAATAATTTTTGTGTATTGTATATTGCCTATGAGTTTCGAAGATTTTGCATCTAATTTTTAGGTCACATGTAAATTAATAAAAAAAATACTTTGAAATTTCCGACTTTTAAAAATTAGAAAAAAGCCTTTAAAAAAGTCGTTTTGTGATACACTTTACAAAAGTGTATATCAGAACAAAAGTTTTTGTACAACATTTTTCTCGCAAAAATTATGATTCAGATTTTTTCTGATTTCGCACATTTAATTTTTTTTCAAAACAAGATCCCCTTAAAATTTATTTCTAAAAATCGGCAATTTTTCAGAACACACTGCAATTAAAAATACTTTATAGTTCAAAGAAATACTAGAATGCCTTAACAAAGAGGATCCGTTTCAAAAATCTATTTCTGCTACAAAAGGTGAAAAGGTACATGAGAAAAAAAAAAAAAAAAAAAAAAAAAAGCATTCAACGAACAGACTATGATGGATAAATGTTATTAATGAAATCTTTAATCCGTAGTATGGGTCGACGGAAAAATCCTTATTATTAACGATACACTGCGTGTAATTTTTATTGCTGCAGAAGAGCTTATTAAAAGATAATTTAAAGCTATCTTAGTTTAAAGATAAAACTTGTATAAAATTATTTGAATATTTGTCTCGTATGCCTTTAAACATTAAACTCGTCTGTTTTAAAAAATATATATTGGGTAAGGGCACCAGTAATTGACACTTTAAGAGTAAGAATAAGAATCAACTGATACTTGCTATTTACAAAAGCTATCTCGAAACAAAATTTTTGTTTTCAAAAGTTAAATGAACTTTTCGCGCATCACGCGATAATGACTAAAAGGAATGAATTGAAATTTGGTGACATGATAATTGATCACTCTACTTAAACTACGTCAAATTAAAAAGAAAATTGATCAGATTTCGATATTTCGTAAAAATTGTTTCAAACTGCGTAAATATTTATTCGCACATCACGTAATATCCGCTAAAATGACTGAAAAGAAATTTCGTGATATGATATGTGGTCAGTCATTATTGCGCGTCAATTTTCTTAAAAAAGTTTTGGTTAGATTTTAAGATTTTGCAAAAATCGTATCAAACAGAGTAAATATTTGTTTGAGTATCATGTAATAACGACTAAAGCGAATTAAATGAACATTACTGGCATGCTAGGTGGTCATTCCACTTAAACTATAAGTCCCTTAATAACTTGAGAGCATAGAATTAAATTTAATAACATGATGATCACTAACGACTAAAACAATAAATGTCTGATTTTATTTTATTTATTGAGTTTGAATAAATTTTAAAACTTTGCAAATTTGCAATTTTTTATTTAATCACTATAATGCGTCCGGAATATGTATATTAGACAGCTATTTAAATTTTAAAAAAAGTTCGATTTTTTAAAATGTTTAATTGCCGTTTTGTTTTTTTTAAATTTGTGCAGTTTTCTGGAGACATAATATTAAAATATCTGTAGTGAGTCAAACAAAAATTTAGATCCAGGAGAGGAATAACTTCTAGACATTAAAAGCTTTTCCACTAAAATAAAACGTTAAGTTTAAATGTAAAATATATTCTCTATTGAGAATTTCACTCAGCACTTACTTACTATCTAACCTGGAATCTTTTAACTATACACAGAAGTTATAACTTTGCTTTCTATAATTTTGCTAATACGCTACTCCCTTTCTTTGTACTCCTTTAATGCTGATGAAAAATCAGGCTGTTTGGAAATTTGCATTACATACTAACTTGTCAACGTTCAGCTTAATCTCATGCAACTCAATTTGAAGGAAATTCTAAAAAGAAATATGATTTAAATAGAAACAGGTTGATAATGAACTTATCTTAATTTCAGCACAAAGCCAGCTAATGAGAATCGCAATATGTTTGGCACCGAGTTTAAAATTTTGATACCTAGAACCTCTAGAGGGAAAAATAGTGTTGAAAAAAATGAAGATAAATGCCTAAATACCCTGTATATTAAAAATTATCTAAAGCTAACATTATGAATAGCTATATACTGAATTTATTAGAAATTGTACGCATTTATCATGAACTTGGCTAAAACACTAGAACTAACATAAAGGTAAATTACAGGTGAAATACAATTTTTTTCTTATCCAAGAATTGACACCCCATCTTAAATAAATAAATTAATTAATTTATTAAAACAATCCCTACATGTTTACTTTATGTACTACTATCTAATATAATTCAGTTTATATTGATTTCTAAAAAGAAATGTGCTTCAAATACAAGCAGGTAGATAATGAACTAATCTTAATTTCAGAATTAAGCCAGCTACTCAGACTTTTTTTAGCACTCAATTTAAAATCTCAATTCATGATACCCAAAACCATCTGAAGGTAAAAGAAAATTGCATAAAAATGAAGACAAATGTCTAAATCGGTACTAAATAGCACCATTTGATAACAGTTCGGAAATAAAAGTTATTATACTAAATTATCGGTCAACTTTTTAGACGATAAAATAAAATTGCCAAAAAAAATCAAAAGCAATCTTTATTCTCTAGAAAATTAATTTTAAATACTTCTTTTGGCCAGCAATAATACTTTTAATTGCATTAAAACTCTCAAGAAATAAAATTGAACTTGAAAACAAGTCCGGTCTAAAAGGATTAAATCTAAGTACATTCTAAATCATGTACTAAATAAATATAGATCTTGTAATAAAAAAAATTGAGTTAAAAATAAAGTTAAATACATATGTAAGTAAATTTTTATGGGTTTAAGACGAAACGAAATCGTTTGCATAGAGAGCAATAGTAATACAGTGTATAGACATTTTCAATTCGGTGAAACTGGCTGTCCGGAATTTTAGTGATCGTCTGTGCCAGTGATGCATTTCAGTTCTCTTTAAAAATGAAGGCATCCCAGTTCAGCCCTATACACCACGTGCAGATAATCTTCCTTAACCAATCAATAATCTAACACATTTTTCTAAAAGTATCTCTATAGTTTCTATGAAAAATATAAAATAATGATTCAAAAAATACCTTTAAAATTACAATAGGCTTTCAAAGATATTTTCAATAGAAGCTTAGAAGTCAAGAAAACATACACAAAAGCGATCGGGAGAAGATAATTGAACGAAATTCTGTCTAGCTGCAATTTACAATTTTCTTCTTTCCTTTAACTACTATGCAACCAGTGTATTTATGTGAAAACAAATGAAAATCCGATATCAAGGGAATATCCTAGCTCGAAAACTTATTTAAATTCCAGCATAATGGACGTTTTATGTTGATATAGAACACGCTTATTTACTTTCTTACATATTTATTTTGGTTTTCACGAAATCAATAAAATTTTATTAAAAATTTAACTTTATAATTTCAAACGAACTATCACGTGAGTTAACATCAGTTTTGAGTTTATTAGATTTTGTCCCAGAACTTTACAATTCATGCGTCTGCTTGGTTTTCAGTTTCGTAAATTTGACATTTTAATAGAGTATCTTCATAAAAGTTGTATAATTAATTCAATACAGAATGGAAAAATAATTTTAATACGAATTTTTCGCAATCTAAACTGTCCATTTCTTTTTTTTTTTTTTAATCATCATGCTGTAATGTTTAACTTTCATAAATCACCTTTATAATATTTATCTCGTAAGCAGTGCACTTTAACCCTATCGTCACTACTGCCGCCCATTGGTGGCAGCCATAAAACGTTCTCTGAGTACTCCTGCCACCCAGTGGCGGCACCAACGAACATTCTCTGGTAGCTACTGCCACCCCAATGGTGGCATCCAAGAAGCGTTCTCTGGGTACTAACGCCGCTTAACCTAAAGGTTATGTGGGTACGATTATCATAGCTGCCAAAACTTCCTGAATATAATTAACCACTTTCGTGAACAGTAATTTTTGTATTAGAATACAGCAACATTTTTTATTTTTCAACGGATGCCGCAAAACGCGTTTTCGCGGCTAACGTTTCCGTACATTGCAACCACTCTTGAAAACTCACTTGTACCACGAATATGTAAGGGATTTTCATTTCGGAAAAACTGCATGTGATAAAGTAATTAAGTAAGGGCTTGGTGAAATAGAAGTACACATATTACAGAGTTTATTAAAGAAAAAAGGCTAGCTCCTCCGAACTGAAAGGATCAAAAATATATAATATCATAAAATCAATAAAATGCAAAAATATATATTATAAAATACAGAAAGTTTGGATTTATAAGCGGAAAGTGTATAAGTAGTACATGTAATAGTACATGTACAGCTGCGGAAAGAAAAAAGGCCCACTTGCTCTTTATTTCGCCATCGTTCGTCGTATAGCAAAGTTATATATACCATTCGTTTGCAAATAACGCGTACTTTAATTTACTAGTAATTTAATTTGCATAAGGGGCCGTCTTCATATTTAATTCTGCATCAACTTCGTTTTTCTCAATATCAACCCCATATTTTGACTTTATTAAACGAAAGAAAACCTTCAAATTACCCTAAATATAAATTTTCTCCAATTTTCTACGATAATTTCCGGAGATATTGCGAATTCATTTTTGCGCGTTTTTAAGGGACTTTCTGCAAATTGAAAAACGCTATTTGTAGGTTCCGAACTTTTCGCCTTTCATTTATTTCGCTCGCGAGAATTAAAAGAAATTAATATTATTTTCAAGGAAAATATTGTTCCCATCTCTCTTAAAGTTTTTTGTACTGAGAATATCAAGGGTAGAATAGAATATTTAGTCTGTGGTCCAAATGACACGTGAGTTCATAACTTCCTTGGTTCGTACACATGATTTAAGGGGAAAATGCAAAATGACGGCTAAGGATTTTGGAAATCTTTGTAATTTTGAAATTGTTATTCAGTGTTTCCCTTGATGTTTCTCTTAGACAGCTGAAATGTTGGCAGGAGTTAGAGGCTGCTCCCTGCTCTTCTGACTACAAGCATGAATATTGCTCGACTCAGCTATGGTCGAACTTAAAGAATGGTTTCATGATTGAAAATTTATTTGTTTGAATTTCATGTAAAAAACGCAATTACTTTGTTGCCGAACCAATATTATCACTGTGTTTTGTTATTTCACTTTCTTCATTTAATACTATCGCCTGCAATGTGCAATATTCTTAAAACTTTTGGCGGTATTTTAATTTATAGTTAGATGAAATTTTTTTTTACAGAAAAACGTGATTTTGAATGTTTGATAAAGTATGGGGAATTCCAAAGACCTAATGTTTCCGACATTAAAAAAGGTCACATTCATGCCTGGAAAGTTGAGGATGTTAGTTTTTCAGAAATAGGACGTTGTATTAGAAGACATACATCTACTGCATCTAATTCTATAGCTGGAAAATATTTTATTTGGGGGAATATGGTAGCGGACGCAACAATACACGCTTTATAGAATCCCCAACAAACTGTAAAAACCTCTAATTTATTTGCTTCAAAATTTGATATTTTTAATACTGGTATCTTTTACTGTGTTTTTGCACAAAATAAATCTAATTTACATTTATTTTATGCAATTTTCAAAAAATTTTCACTTAATAAATTTATACATGGTCCCTTAACTCATGAAAATAACACATTTTATTTAATATAAACTAAACTACTGAACGTAAAAATTTGAAATTTTGCACAGCCATGTAATATTAATTTCTGCATCTATTTCCATCGAAATTTGGCTAGGTCGCTATTCATAATTTTTTTGAATATTAATTTAATAATTCATAATTCATATTAATGATTTATTAAAAATCATAATAACATTAAATTATGTTTGGGTCATTTAGTTCTAATAGTACGAATTAAAATCAGCTTCTTACTACCAATATTATATGAGATATGAATTGAAGTATGAAAAAATATTTTAACATAGGGGGAGGGGGATTTTGGGTGCTCATAACTCACTCATTTTCTGTCCAAATTTATTGAAAATTGGTGTCCGGGGTTAAAATGAGCTAAATTTTTGAAATATGAAGTGAAATCTAGGGGTTGCTATTGAGAAAAAAAAAGTTGGTGGGAATTTTAATATGTAGATGGCCCCTTATGCAATTTTTATGCATAGCAAATTAAAGTGTGCGTCAGTCGTAAACGATTGGTATCTGTAACTTTGCTGTGCGACGAACGACGGCCGAAAATAGGGATGGACGCGAGACGACTTTTTGCGAGACGAGACAGAGATTTACAGCTTTTTTGCGAGACGAGACAAACATTTTTAACATTATGGTATAGGGATTTTTGCGAGACGAGACAAGCTTTTCGGCTGTTTTGTGAGACGCGAGACACCAATTTTTCGTCTCGCGTCCATCCCTAGCCGAAAAATGTACAAGTGGGCCTTTTATTTTCAGCAGCTGTACAATGTACAGAGTAATAGTAGATGTACAGGGATTTTTATTTCGGAAAAACTGCATGTGATAAAGTAATAATTGGTGAAATAGAAGTACATATATTACAGAGTTTAGTAAAGAAAAAAAAAATTATATTCCTTGAGGATAAATATTGTCGATCATCTTAAACGATTTAGGAATATATTAGGAAAGAAACATAATTGAAAATAAATGCTTGAAAGAATGCATAACATAAATGGTCCAAAATCTTTATTAGCTAATCATTATTTCCGAATAATAAAATAAAAATAGCAAAGTAATAATAAAAAAAATAAGCATCATGTAGAAATATTTTTAAATAAAATTTATACAAAATTTTTAAAACAAACTTTTTAAAATACATTTTATTGTACAGGACATATATATTAAATTTAAACCTAAATAGCTTTTATATAAAAGTAACATCTTTTTCCTCTGTTCTTGATTTTAAACACCTTCAGCAATTGGAAATTTTTTATTGTATATAAAAGAAATTATATAAAATTATAAAATACAGAAATACAGAGCTTTTGAAAGTCTGGAAATACTAAAGCAATTTCTTTTTATTGCTTATTTAGAAAAGCACGTTTAGAGTAGATTTACAATGAATTCGTTTCTAAAAATTAATTCACCCCACATACATACTTGATTAAGCAAAAGACAAATTAAATGAAAAGATAATTAATTAAATTCAAAGACAATATTGTAACCAATTTTAGTCATTCGGTGGACTCCAAATAAGTTTGAAGTAAGTTGCATAGAAATTTTCATTCGCTTAAATTGGAAGATTATATTCGAGATTAATCCCAGCATAACCAAACTATGCTTTTTAGCGAGGTTTTAAATATAAATTTCTTTGCTAGATTATGTAATTCCTATCAGATATGTGTGATTGCATATTCAAGAAAGCATGTTCAAAAAATTGAAAAAATATAGGAAAGAAACTTACTTGATCGACGAAGAAAACCATAATATTTTCTAACAACATTTTAAATACCTCATTAGATATTTTTTGGTAGTAAATACACTCTTTAGCGTTAAAAAAGAATTGATAAGTTAAAATTTTGATGGTGCAACTAGTAAAATTTCAGAAAACTGATATTTATTTAACTTAAAAACAAACAAAAAAAATGAGAAAACGAAAAACACTTTTTTAGCCGAATATGAATTGAAGTAAGTAGAAGATCTAGTTTGTTTCCATAATTAATTTCTTTTATTTAAAAAAAAAAAACATCACACTTGTAAAAGTGATAATCTTCTAATTTATTTTGATATAACAGCTTTTAGTTACTTCTGAAAAAAAAAAAAAACTTTGTAAAAACAAATCGTAATCATTTCTTTTGGGGAAATAAACACTCTGTTCATTTCTAATTCCCCAAACAATCCTAAATAAACCAAAATGCATAACGAAAAGTAAACACCTTTTTGCTCTCTCCGATACGTTCTTTGATATCCCACTCATCATAAATTCATGAGGCCAAGAGCTTAGTATACAGCTCTCTGTAGAAAGTCTCAAGCCGTTAAAGAAAGAAAAAAAAAAGCTACTGAGCATCACATTTATTATGCTCTAAATATGAGCGCAAAAATTTCGTATGAAGTCTGCTCTAATTTTTATGTGTGTTAACTAGGGAATGCAATCCCGCACTGTTTTTCGTCCTGCGGGATTTCGGGATTGAGATTCATTGATCCCGCGGGATTGACATTTTATTTAGTTAGGACTTTATTTCAACAGAGAAAAGTAGAAAAAAGTAAGATTTTAAGCAGTATGATGATTAACTTTAATAATAATAATTAATCTTATGATATTATTAATACAATAACTTAGAAATATGAAAATTATAATCATGATATTCAGAATAGTATACTAAGTTATATCTTATGTTTGTTGCTAAGAATGAGGAATGTACAATTTATAGATATGTTAACATACTTGCGTTATTTCCTTAGCTGCTGAAAAAAAAAATAACGTACAAAATCGAACAAATGCAATGAACCATTTACTAGTCTAGATTTAATTTTAGTAAAATAATTAAAAATGTGAATTATAAAAAAAATTAAAAATAAAACGTTTTATAATTAATTCGTGACTGTTCGGTAAGAGATAAATAGTATGAAATATTTCAGTTCATTTGGAGGATGGGAACTTTACGAAAAATTTATATTAGAATGTTTAGATTTAGATGTTCGATTCAGACTCCCATTGGAAGATGATTTAAAAAATAAAACTTTAAATTAAAATTTCTAATTATTGATTCGTTTATTGTTAGATGAGAGACTTAAATATGCAAAATTTTTCGGCCTATTGATTAGGAAAGCAGCGTGAAATTGTAATATAAAAAATTATTTCTCAGTGTCAATCCTGCGGGATTAGGATCGTAATCCCGCGGGACTAGTCCCGCAAACATTTGTGCGGGATCGGGATTGCATTCCCTAGTGTTAACTTGTTCTTTACTTTCGGGCCGTGGTAGCCCAATGGTTAAGGCGTTGGACTCGTAACCGGAAGATTGCGAATTCGATACCGGCATACCACTAAAGACTGCGGTGTGCGTGCACGTTAAATCCGTGGTTCCGAAAGTTCTCTTGGCGATCGCTAGCAGTGTCCGAGGGCTGCCAATATTCAGAAATCCCCCACCTTCTGATGAGGATCAAAATTGTGGCGGTAAAATCCGGGAAAGACGTACGTAGCTCTAAACGACACATTCAGTGACGTGAGCTGTCCTCTACTGTCAAATATATAAATTAAATACTTTCAAATATTAAAAGGTTTTTTTTAAATATCCCGGTCTTCACAAAACCAACAATCATCGTTTTATTATGAATATCATGATTAGCTTATAAAAGATATTAGAATACCTGTTAATTTATTTATTAATATTAAAAGTTTTTCCACACACCTTTTACAGTTCTCATTAAGACAATCTTTCCATTTTTTTGTTTTTGTTTTATGAGCTTTCAATTCAATTTCACCAGCAAATATCTCACATTATCAATTCATTATATTCTCTTATCAACCTAGGATATACATTCTCTCTGCGTCAGTAATTTTTTTTTATTACGGCAATATTTTTTTCTCTGCCTTATAAGTCAAAGTACCTTTGGTAATTTTTTAATTAACTTTTATACTCTTAATAAAAAATAAGTGAGAAAAAATCCCCGAGGATTTTCAAGAACTTTTTAGATGCTCTTTTTTTTAATCGTATTTCACAGAAGTAGTATATATAAGTATAGAAGCATTTATTAGGATTTTCTAAGCTTAAGTAGCATTTATCATCTTTTTTTTCCCTTACCGCAAAACTTTCTCAACGGCACAAAACATCAAAAAAAGCTAGTATTATCCCCATTAATTCTAAAAAAGAACTCTAAGCCCTGATGTCGATAAAGTCGAAATCAATGCCACCCGTTAATTCATCAAATATTCTGCTTAAATAATTATGTGCGTTTCATTGGATTTTGCATTTTGGAAGTCTGGCGTATTTGTTTATTTCATTCATTTTCAACAAAAAAACTTTTTAAAAAAGAAACGTTATATAAAAGCCTCTTTTTGTTTGTTTGTTTTGTTGTTGTTGCTGTTGTTAAATGATAAGTACATGTACGCATGCCCCTACATACGACTAAATTGCTTAAAGTTTTTTGTATAATAGACTCTTTGCTAGCAGAAGATTTTGAATGAAATACATAATAAAAAAATATTTTTTTAATGAAATGTAGTAGGACTAGCTTGATTTCCGTATATTATAGCAATTTAGATAGTGTCATCCTGTCGACCGCGCTAAATTGATCTTAAGCATTTTGACAGTCAAAGATCTTACAGCTGGCAAAGTTTAAAAGAATGATATATTAAACAAATACGATGTATATTAAATAAGCTCTAATGTAACGGAGTTGTGTTTGTGTGCTCTAATGTAACGGAGCAACACTACTAACATGGAGCTGCGTAATTGTTTTCTGTTACTGACGATATGGTCAACGGGATCAAATGTAAGTACTGATATTTTTAACGAAATGATCTCGTAATATCAAGCCTGCATGATTAGTAAGCCGAAGATACAAGTTACAGACTAGGTTACAAATTCTGATTACATTCTTACATGCCTTTTGACAGTCTGCATTTCCCTTTATATGTGTCGCCTTGTAGAACCGGCCATCTCCAAAAAACAAAATTTTCCGTGTGAGCTGAATTTCTGCCACACTTAGCCAAGGTGAGATAGGAACCAAAACTTCGTTTTTAGAGGCATGAGGGCAATGTCTTTTAAAGCACAATATGAGGTGATAGGGCACGTGAATCGGGAGAGTTATTCAAGTTTCTTTTTTGGATTTGGCCGGTTTTGCTACAAACCAAACCTTAAAATTTCATAAATTTAGTGTAGATACTGGAGTTTTAGAATTGAAAATAGGCGAAAATGTTTAATTCAACTAATTTTTATTTAACAGAAATTAAAATCGGAATTTAAGATAACTATGTTTTAAATTACCTTAATATTTATAAGGCTAGGACACCAGGAAAATGAACAATGAAAAATGTCTTTTTAAATCACAACGCTTCAAAACTCATTTGAATATCACCTCACTCATAATGCTGACTTATGTGAATAATAAATCATACAATTATAGAAAGATTAAAAAAATATATACGTGCGAAATTCAGGTTCTTGTGGCGATTTCTTCTTCCGAAGTCTTACACATTTCGTCATGCTGGTTCACCCATGCGTCGTCTTCATCTATGTCTTCTTCTCCATATCTTTGCTTCGTACTGAAGCAGCTGATGACAAAATATATTTGTAAAAAATTAGCCGTTCATCAGTATTCCATTTCGGTCCGAAATGTTATGTCAGCAAGTTTTCGACATCTTGAAGTTTAATGGCCTTATCACACTAAAGGGAAAATCCGAGCAACTTCGCGCTGGACCAACTTTTCCGACGGACTTGAAGGCGTGGTTATCTTTAAGGGTTGCAAAAGTAAACAAACTCTCTCCGACGCCAAATAGTCATCGCATCGCTGATTTGGCGTGCAGGTTCTTATTTTACTTATCGTGCGTTGGTATATTTACATCGGATCGGCAGCAATTTCGGCAGCATCGGATGGGCAGCAATCTCTCATTCCAAAGTCCACTTGAACGCAGCCATAATTTTATTTACACGTGATTCTGACATCGAGCAAAGCTGCCAAGCTTCGAACATAGTCGCCATTGCTCGAAATTGCTTATGTCGTAGCAGGAAGAAGTACTCTGATTGGCCGAAATTTCGTCCGACTCGGATTTTTTCCTTCGGAAAGGAAAAAGTTGGAGTTCGCGGTCGTCAAGGTAACGGCGGAGGAAATCGGCCAGAAACTTGATTTGCAAGGAAAGTTGGTCGGATTTTTCTCAGTGTGATAGCCCTATTAGAGGCTTCACCACAGTACCAGCAACCACTACCCCGAGTTTGCTGCTCATAATATTTTTCTTGCTCTGCTCAACTGGCTTTCTGATTCTTACCTCAGATCTATAGAAAATTTCCCCTTGCACCAACACCTTATTATTCTTATCTTTCGTAATGAAAAATCTTTCAGTCGGAGCGAATTTAAAATGCCACTGTGCAGGTGGTTTTAGGAAGGCAATGCTGGTCTTCTTCCAATCAAAGTCGGTGTAATCTTTTCCCGGTTTGAAAACTGTTGACTTTCGGATATAATTTCTTCATACTCTACAGGCTCAACGAAAGTCTCAATTTTCTTTCTCTTGGCATCTACAAAAGTGTTAAAATTTCACATTAATCTGAATGTTCGTTTTCATGTTATGCTCAAAAAACGATGATAAGCCAAAAGAAAGCATTGTAGGTAAACAAATTACAAGGTACTCACCAGATAAATTTTACTCTGTTCCTTTTCCATAACGTAGGATCACTCTTCCTTTTTCTTGTTTGACTAGGAGACACTTCTACAAGCTTCTCCATAGTAAAAAAAACATCTATCTATCTATCTATCTATATACATATATACAAAATTCAATTTGAAACTTTGTGTACTACACATCCACAGGGGAAGACACGATAAAATTCATCAAAAAGTAGGACTAAGCAGCCACCGTAAGCGTCGATTCTTAGCTGGAAGAACAGCGTCATCTGGATGAGGTGGAGTTGGCCGGTTTTGAAACCCACTGGTTGAAGGAGTTGGCCGAAGGAGTTTAGCAGCACACCGCGATTTTCAAACGCGTATAAAATGCTGTTTTGACAGGATTAGCCATGGTTTCCCGTTTCCAGTTGGTGGAAAAGTTTACTTAGAACTGAAAAAACTGAAAAAACGCATTTTCAAAATTTGAGAAGATGATCGGTTTTGCAACTAGGCGACACATATAGGATAATTTTGGCATTCGTTCAAATATCACCATAATGAACATTAGTTACGGTTAACTCCCGATGGAATGTACTTGCTGTAGGTTAACAAAACTTTTTTGTATAAAAATCAACACAGTCTCTTTTTAAGAAACTTTTCACCACTCTTAAGTGTGATTTTATGCTGTCTTAGACTCTTGCAGTAATATCTTTATTCATTTATCCTTAATAATTATTAATTTATCTATTTCGAATTCAGCAAGCCAGTTGTTATAGAAAAATGATAAAGACAGAAGTCATTATAAAATGTTTCACAAACTACTGCTTTGTTTTAAATTTGATTTGATTTTCTTAAAATTTTACTGGCTAAAGATTGCTTGGACTAGAGGAACGATCAGTGCAATACATCGGCTGCACAGAAGGATTTTTTGCGTGATCTCTACTTTCCAATCTATCTTAAACAGTGTATTTAATAAATATAAATCTAATGTGGGTCACGTGATATGCTTCAAAAAAGATTTTTAGAATTTAAGATAGTTCAGTAGGTCAAGTACGACGCATTACCTTAATATGCGTCCAACAATGTATTCCTACAATTCCATCTGTATTCTGAAAAAAATAGTATACAGAAACCGGTGGGCGAGGAGAATTTAAAACATCTATTAAAACTATCAAACATAGTGGCAATTATTTTTCAGACACAAACTATCTACAATTTCTTATTAATTAAGTTTGTCCAATATTTCAATTTCAAGTGAATTTTACTCATGCAATTATTTCTTATTTTATATGCTTTCGGATTTTTATTTCTTATTTTCTACGGATTTCGTCAACTAAAACTTTTTTATTACAATAAAAAGGAAACAATTATTTTCAATTGCAAATAAATTATAAACTGTAATTACCTTTAAACACATAATAAATAATTAAGGCAAATGTACGAAGACGTCATTTAAACTCATAAAAGTATTCGCTTGAACAGGTAACTTGATTTCCAGACTAAATGCGTTTCCAGCTTAATCACTATAGATGTTTCCATTAGGTCGTAATGAAAGCGTTCTATGTAATCGAATGAGAACCTTGGTGGAATTAGAGCTAACTCGTGAATTAAAACGAGCTTTTAAAGTAGGGGATTCTTGAAGTCCGCTTTGAAAGAATTTATGTATTGTTCAGCATAGTGGCAATATTTATGAGCGGAATGTTGAGAAGCTCTTTAATATGAACTCTTATAATGTTAAAAACAATTTCCAGAAGCACAATATGCTTTCTTTGCATCAGGAGTTTTTTACATAAAATAATTGTTTGAGAAGTGTAAAGAAAATGTAGAGAGATCAGAACTCATTTGTTTCTCAGTTATATACTCAGTTATCACTCTTAAGTTTTCTTTTTTTAAATGATCGTTTAAACCATGGTATTGTGTGTAATCAAAATTGACAAAATTTAAAGACAGTTTTAGAAATATATAAAAAAAGTAAGACTATATACAGGTAAGGAATTGATTTTTCTCGATAGAAATATTACTTATTCCCACAGTTTAGAATGCTGAAACAAAGTTAAAATATTTGTTTAATGATGAAGAATTCCTCTATTTAATAAATAAGCATCAAGTAACAACGTATAATAGCACCAATACAAAAATATTTAAATATATACAAAATACAAATATAATACAAAAATATATTTTACGGATAATCAGAACAATTTTTTTTTCCATTCTCATTCTAGCACTGACGACGGCATGTCATACATGCCGAAACTGGTTTTGCTATTTTGATTTTTGTATTGGTGCTATTATATGCTGTTTCTTGATTCTTATTTATTATCTTCTGCACCAAGCTACGTTTCCACGCTTATTATTGTACAACTTACTTTACCATGTTTTTTTAGATTAAAGCTTTCTTCTAAATAAAGAAGTATCCTATTTTATATTAAATAATTTAAATTGATATATTCTTTTTAGAAAAAATATGTATCTTAATTATGCATAGCTTAATAAAAGGGATTGTTTATTTATGTGCTTAGATCAGGATTTACATTTCGCATTTTTTTAAGGGCACCGCGCCCTGCTCTTTTTTCTTTTGTGCAGATGCGCCCTGCTTTTTTTTCTTTGCATTGCAAGGCGTTTCCTGCTCTTCATGGAAAGAAACAATACGTCTTACATTTTTTACAGTGGGATATCGGGAAAACTGCCTTTCTTTCTCAACAGATAATTGCCCTCTCAATAGAAATTGCCCTTTTTGATAACTCACCCTGACCCTTTTGAAAAGAAATGTAAACATCGATTTAAATATCATTCTTAATTAAAAAGTTGATCTATTGTTTAAAGTATTGTGTTGATTGATTAAAATAATCATATGAATTGTTATTTTTAATAAACAGCAAACTAAATAAAAAGTTTTGATCACGGCAAACTCTTTATTTCCAAAAGCGTATTTGATATTAATAAAACAATAACTTAACTGATAAGTTGAAAAGTTGCCGCACGAAAAATTTACATTTAATGCCAAGAAATTGTTCACAGACAGTAGAAAGACAGATAATATTAGAAAATATACAAACGTATGAATCCTTCTTCAAATATCTTACTTGTAGTAAATTTTAAAACTTTGAAAGGAGTTTTTCATACGCTCCGAATAGTTTTATTTGAATTCTTTCAATTAACCAGCAAATTGTTACAAACACACCGTAAATTCTCAATTTTTCGATTAAGTAAAGTTTGCGACATTATTTAAAGCAAATTACAAATGAGTTTTTTAATCGAATGGAAGTTTTAATCAATTTATAAGCTGTTGACTGAATGAAATACACTTGAATTCATCCTTTTGTGAGGACTCTTTTCTATTATACTTAAACATTTCTTTCTCTACACAAACAGTAATATCATTAACCCATATTGTCAAACTGGATTAAAGGATTAATCAATCAGGCTTTTTAAGCTGTTTTCATTCGGCTGTCTAAATGTATTGAAAAACAAAAGGAGTAATTAGGGACTAAGACCAAACAGGCAGATTTGTTTAAGTTTAAAAAGTCTTTTTAAATGAATAAAGTTGAATACTCAAAGAGTCAAGCACACGCCGATTGGTTGTAAAATGTTTATCTGAATTTAGTCAAATTTTGTGGTGAATTTCGGTTACACTGGAAACATTAGAACTAAATAAAGTAATTTTGCGAGATTTATTTACGTGTCCCTTTAGGGAATTTCATTTTGAGAGGAATTTTTAATAGTGGAAATTGCGATCAAAAGGTTTGGTTTCCTCAGTTATAATTATTATATGCGTACGACAGCTAATCGGACATCTTTACTTAAAGTGCAGAGAAAATAGCAACTTTCGGTTAGGTCCAGAACTGGCATGCACGCAAGATGGAAAATACGATATCTAGTTTTAATTTTGCTGGGATGTTAATCAAGTAGTGAGATTTCTTATAGTTTTTTTTTCGGATTTAGAACACATTGTTGAATGTCAGAAAATACAAGTAATTGAGTTCATTATTTAAAAAAAGAAAAATAATTTTCAGGTGATTAAAGGAATGGTAAGGCATATTATTCAATAGAAATCAAACTATCTAATAGAGCAAATTAACGTAATGAAACAATTTTCGTTTATCTAAAGGCAAAGTTTGATGCTTTAAGTTTAAAACATTATTTCTGGCTGAAAAAAACTTATTCTTCTAAGCCCTCATAACCCTTCCCTCTTTCTAAACATTGCACGTTCAGGATAGCACAATCTCTTATGTGTAAAGAGTTTGCATTTTAAAGATATCCGATAACTTCAGAACTTGCAGAGAATAGAAAGATTTTGTCTGATAATAGTGTGTGTGTAAAGTGTAAAAATTCTCATCGAGAACTCAAACGATTGATAATGCCTCCAATTTCAGTTCGTTTAACTCTGTTATTAACGAATGTTTAATTTTTAATAAACACTAAGAAATAAGCTGAAATAAGTATTAGAATTTAAAAACATGACAGGATTTGCGTCGCAGTATTATTTGTAAACAAAAATCTCTCGGTTCAAATGAATTACTATACATATGCACTCTGAAATTCTATAAACACAATGTTTAGGGACTTCATCTTTTCACGATCGCCTGTTTCAGATGCGATCTAACAGAACATTCTGAAAATGCTTACAAAGACACTTATTTGCACATGAAAAGTTCGCAATTTAGTTTTGATAAAAAGCATGAATCCTTGAATCCTCAGGGAACAAGTGATAAATAAATGCGATCACTTCAGTGGAACGATCGAAACCTTCAACGTTTAAAGTTTTATTTTCTGTGCATTCATCTATATAAAGTATAAAAGGAAAGAAAGGTATTGAAAGCAGGAGTTTTATATTACTGAAGTTTTCCGAAAGAGTGAATTCGCACCCTAATTTTAGGTTTTAATTCTTGTTTCCTTTTTCTTTTAAACGTAAAATCTAACCCTTTAGTGTTATAAATGCGGAAAATTAATTTTAATGTTAGCTGTCTTTTAGTTAGCGCGTAAGTCAATGAATGAAGTTTATTTCATTAATTATATGTATATATTTTTTCAATTTGTTTCCTCTCTTGATTTTGTATTAAAGATATTCAAATTTGAGACTTATTTATTTAAGTCTCAATATATATATATATTTATTTATTTATTTAAACAGACACATTCTACTTAATTTTTTTAAATTTAATTCTCAAATTTGAGTACCTTTAATATATACAGGGTGATTCTTAATTCATCTCAATATTTAGTAGGGAGGTAGGGAATAGGAAAAGAAAACAATTTCACGCAGGAAATCATGAGCGCAAACGGACGCATCATGAAATAGGGGGCGCTTTATGTCAACAACTCCCATTCACGCACTGTACGATAGCTCTGTGTTAAAATAAACTTCACTAGCAACAGGGTTTGTCACGTACGTCATGTTTTTCATCAACCCCATACAAAGAAGTCGATTGGAGATAAATCCTGTGACTGTGGTGGCCAACAAATCGGTCCACTGCGACCAATCCACTGTGCTCCACATTTTCTTGCCAGGTAACCACTCGCACCATTTTCCCGAAATGTTGAAGAAGTCGATTAGACTTCTTTGTACGGGGTTGATGAAAAACATGACGTACGTATGGAACCCCTGTTGCTAGTGAAGTTTATTTTAACAGAGCTATCGTACAGCGCGTGAATGGGAGTTGTTGAAATAAAGAGCCCCATACATCATGATGCGTTCGTTTGTGCCCATGCTTTCCTATGTGAAATTGTCTTCTTTTCTCATTCCCTTACACCCTACTAAATATTGATGATGGATTAAGAATCATCCTGTATATATATATATATATATATATATATATAACAAGTAAAACACAAAACATACTACAAATAAGACATATCTCGCATAAAACTATAACAGCTATTAGCAAGAATTAGAAACCAGATTTTGAAGCCAAATAAAGTGCAAGAATTATTGTGATAATATAATGGAACGGAAATTATAACCACTGTCACCATCGTCAGGGGCCACAAACAGTGGATTATAATTTACAGCAAACCAAATAGTAGGGTTTCGGTTGTGTGGCATATCAGAAGAGATATTAACTCCACACATCTGGGCCCTACCCTGCTATATAAAGGAAAGAAGAAATCAAAAAGATAACAAAAATTAGAAATAGGAATTATAATTTTACATACCAGACCTTGAGCACATGGAAATTTCATTTGAACAATTGATATGTGTTGCCAATGCTAAGAATTGTAAAAAGTGAAAAATGGTGTTGCCACTTAATAAAAGTGTAAAAGTGGAAAGAAGAAAGCATAGGAGTTGCCAAATACTAAAAGGTAATATTATTAAATTTTAAGAATATCCAGGTATATTAATATAATAAATATATATTGAATAATAATAAATTAAAATGATTGAATAAAATAAATAGTATAGCAAAATTAAATATAACATATTGTTTAAAAAATATAATGATTATTATTATTGACAAAGTATGTATAATAAGTTATTGAATGACAGAAGATTAATCTAGTAAATAAGAAAAAAATAAAAAATAATGTTTAAGACAGAATAATCACAATATAGGAACCCCCTTTTTTTTATGAGAAAAACTTCCTCCGCCCGACCCAACCATCCAATTACAACCTTAAAACCAAAACCCCACCCAACCTCCAGTAAATTAACAAAGACATTCGACACATCATTATCAAGAATTGTATATAATAGATTTTAGGAACTTAGTGGGATAGTTGTATTGTCTAGCTGACAGAAATAGAGATTTAAAATTGGAGACTTTAAAATCATCAGAACATAGAAACTTGATTCTACAGCAGTGATTATAGATGATATTGCGAAATACAGATTTATGTAAGCAGGAGGAAAAAAAGTAAAGCTATTTACTTTAAAGCTAAAATCTTTACGCTTATCATATATATTGAAACTAAGGCTATTTCTAGGAGTGATGGAGATACTTAGATCTAGAAAACTAACAGAATTGTTAAGCATATCATTTTTAATTAATTCCAGAGCAGATGGATATTTTATGGGGAAGATAATGTTATTATTAGTAGTAGTGTTTACAAGTAAGATATCATCTATATATCGTTTAAGAATGATGTGTGTATTAGTATATTCTTTTTCATAGTAATATAAGTAAAGATCTGCAAGGTAACTAGATGCTGAACCACCTTGTGGTATACCATGATTTTCTAGATATATTTTATTGTTATGTAGAATAAAATTATTATAGATAATAAATTTAGATAGACAACTGAAATAAGTTACATCAACATGGGAAGGGAGCTGAATATTGTTAACACAAGTTTCAAATAATTCATTAATTACATTGTAAAGGTTGTCAAGAGGAATATTGTTGAATAGATCTTTAAAATTATAGGTATATAAAGAGGTAATATTACTAATAGTACATATTGTATTGCGTAGATCATAACTATTTCCTATAGAGATAGAGTAATCATTACGTTTTATATAATACTCATGCATAACAGACAGTATCTTTAATAGAAGTTTACTTGCTACATTGCTATATGTATTACATCCTATTGTAACAGTTCGAAACTTTAAAGGCGATTTATGAAATTTAGGGATTAGTACAATATAAGAATAGTTTAGATTATTATGTAGTAGGTTGAGAAGTTTATAGAAAGCCAGAATTTTTTTGTTACAAACTACAGTAGACAAATTAGTAGAGGAATAGATACTGTTTTTTACAATTGTAGAGGCTAACAAGCTATGATATAACTGTTTACAAATAAAAGCATAGTTATTGGATGATTTATCTACATAAGTAATTATGAAATACTGCTTTATAAAGTCTATTTGAGTATGAAATTGACTATTGACAGGAGAACTATATTTTACATATTTAGCAATATTTTGCTTAAAGATTGAAAGTACTTTTACTTTCCAGGTAACGAAGGCTTCAATAGGAGTGCTGTATTTTAAGGCAGTATTATATATGTAAAAATCTAAATCATATGTGAATTGTGTTACAATGCCACTAAGAGAGTGTTTTGAAGGAATACGGTGTTTAGAGCCCTTCTGCATGAGTTTTTTTTAACCTAATATCGTTTATGATAGCTAGATCCCCAGTAATGATGTGTCCATAATCCCTATTAATGAAGTTCCTATAGTGATTGTCATTGCATATACAGGGTGGTGTATCAGAAGGGTTATATGTTTTTGAAGAGGAGTTATAGTTAAATAGTTTCCTACCAAAGGGTAGGGGATATTTAAAGGACTTTTTAATAATGACATTTTTGATGGGAAAGTAAGTGTTATTAGTAGAAAATATTGTATTGAAGTTTAAGTTATTGATTGCAGGATTTGTGAAAGTAATTAATAAGTTAGAATTAGAAGGTGTATTATTACTGTTATTGGTTAGGTTTACGGTAAGTGCAGTGGCTCGTGCAACAATGAGATCGAAGAATAGGTGAGAAAAATGTCCAGAAATGTTAAGATTTGAAAAATACTTAAAAAGTTTCTTTTTAATGGAGTAAATGAAAGTACGTATATTAATCCAATTATAAGTACTGGTATAGTAATTATATAATTTTAAAATAGCAGATTTTATATAACTATTAGAATACTTAGGACTATTACTCTTTTTACGTTTACCTCTAGAAGTTCTAAGTGTTTTATTATATATAGACAAGTTTAAAGTATTATAGATTGGAGAATATTTATTTATGTTAGTAGTGCTAGTATAATATATTAATTGTTTATTATGAACTAATTGGTTTAGACCATACGGATAACTAGTATTATGAAATTGGATGAAGTAGTTTTCTAAAAATAAACGTTCATTATGGTTCTTCTTTATGGATAGAATAGTGATATTAATATTATTGAACCCATGCATATGAAAATGTTCATACTCAAAGTTATTACCAGAAAGATTACTAGGATAGTTCTTAACATGATTTCGATGTAGATTAATACGAAGGTGTAAAGGATTATTAGTTTGGCCAATATAAGCTATTTTACATTGATTACAGGTTAACATATAGATACAGTTGTATACTTTGCAAAACTTGCTTAAATTAGACCCACTATTACAAATATTTGTAGTATCAGCAAAAGGACAAGTTTTACAGCGAGAAGATGTGCATTTTATAAATTTAAGAGTAAGCAATTGATGTATATTATTAAGTGATGATAAGTCGCAGGCTTTCGATCCAAGATAATCCTTATCATCATTAATTTTCTTGTACCGAGCATAAGAAAAAGTATTATTTCCTTGTTTACCAGGCGCTAAATTATTATAATCTACCATTCATAAAAAAGTGCGGGGTACATACTAAATTTTAAGTGACAAAACAAAGCTAGCAATAATTTCTTATAAATGTAAACAAACACATAACAGTAAATTGTATGAAAGTCTGGAGTAGAATAATATATTTACAAAAAGAAAAATAGAAAATTACATACACATGACAGTAAAGTAGAAATATGAATTTAAAAAAATAAATAATAAAAATACAGCGAAGAGTAACTTGAGTAAAATAAGAGCAAAAATATTACTAGCAGAAACTAGAATAAAATGAATAACTTAATAAGTATTAAGGTCTTCTAATAAAGATGGCTTATTAGCTGTACATTACATCAATGTCTAAGTACTATATTATTTTTATGTTTAAAAACGTCGCTGTGTGGTAACCAATAGTGGAAATAACTCGTAAGATTGCCAATATAGGGCAGCACATTATAATAAAAGCATCGCAAGCAAAGTAAAGTAGTTAGCAACTGTACAAATTTTACTTAATTGTAATTAATTAAGTAATCCAAATATACAGAAAAAAGATGTTGTTTTTTACACTGATTAAATTGAAAACAGCAGCAGCAGCAACACCATAACACTAGGCAGAAGTAATTTGGTAATTTGAACATTATTGTTGAAAATGTTGGGAAATTAAAATAAAAATAGAAAGGAGATAGTCTAAATAGATAGCTGTATTTTACAAAGTATTCAAAATGAATATAGATAAATCATAGATGCTGATTGAAAAGGAGTAACTGAAGGTAGTAATTAGGAAAATTACAAAACTATAAATGCGCACTTGCAGCAAAATATAGCTTGTAAGAAGATTTATAAAATTATTAGCAATGCAAAAATGGCATATAAAGTCAAATCAAACATCCATAATTAATTATTTAGAAGATATCCTATTTGTAACGCGCAATTGCAGCTATGACAAACAGAATAGAATATAACTAACAAGTAAAACACAAAACTTACTACAAATAAGACATATCTCGCATAAATACAGTATACATATATGTAGCATTAAACAGCTACAGGAAGGTTGAAGTCGCGGGCCGGATGAGGCGAGGCTGTTGAGGCCAAGCTGGAGCGAGCTGTGAAAATCCTTAGGCACGCGTTACGGCTGCCGGTGGATGAATGAGTCGGAGTCCAACTGCGATTACATTATTGGACGAACGAATACATGTTTCTTTGGCAGTTGCGGACACCCGGAAAAGTCGCTGCTGGGATGCATCAGCCCCTTTTATTATCTTTTGAGGTCGTGTCACATGATCCATGCATGTTGCAATTATTGGCGAAACCCAAAATCTGGGCAGCGGTTTTTTAAGGTTTGTTATGCCTTTTAAGACGCCAGACTGGCTGAACGCGGGGAACCGTCTACAAAATTACAAAGGAATTGCAAGGGACCGTGTAGTAATTGCGGTTTTTGAAAGCAGATTCCTTTGTTCTAACTGAATTAAAACTGCTTAGTTCTAGAAATGTGGGATTTTAGCGGCTTTTGATTTGTAATGTTATGTATAAATATATATATATGTGAAACATTTCGACGCTGGTTAGACAGGAGCAGACAGCTCGGTCGGGACGCAGGTTTTCGCCCAGTTGCTGGGTGTCATTAAGATGACTGGCCTCCCGCTCCTGGAACTTGTAGTCTGGCCAAGAAAGAAAATTTTGCGGGGGCTATGCAGCCACGGCATACTCGGGCTGCACGGTTGGGTTCCTTACTAATAGAACTACTGCTGTCTTTACATATTTTTATTGAAACCTCTGGGCGCGAATTTACATGACAACAGATGTCGATAAAAAGATAGCTCTCCAGGCTGCGCTAGCCGTTTTATTAACTTTTGAGGTCGTGTCACATGACCCGTGCACATTGCAATAATTGGTTAATCCCAAATATGGGCAGCGATTTTCTCATGGATTGTTGTGTCTTTCAAGGTGCCAGATTGACTGGGCGCGGGGACCGTCTATAAGATTACAAAGGAATTGCAACGGACTGTGTAGTTGTTGCGGAATTAAGCAGTTTTAGATCGCGAATTTCTTTTGTTCTCAACTACGTAGTTTAAAATCTTTTTTAAAACTTTGGAATTTTAACACGCTTTAGATTTCGTATGTTATATACAGAGACATACAGGGTGTCCCAAAAAAGTGATAACGGGCTTTAATTCTTTATGTATTAGAGATAAGTGGACAGTGTAAATTGAAAAAATGTTCGAAATGAGGTCGGAAATAAGACTCCATTGAGAGGAAGTTCCTCTCGTTAAATTTCAAAAAGTTACACTTTTTTATTTTATGTATGACCCCTGTACAAAACAAATTCCAATTAGTAAAATGCGTCCCATACACCAATGCGGTTACATGTAAAATTTTAGAATTATACCTTAAAAAGTGTCAGAGATATGAAGATAAATATAACGCTAACTTAAACAACTTTTCAATGGCTATCGAAGGGGGAAAAAATCTTGTCGAATGTTTGCATTTCAAAAGTCGTATAGAAATTACGAAAGAAAATCTTTTTTTTCCATTCTAGCAATAAACGCTTATATTGAAAATCAGATTAAAAAAGTGTTACATTTTGAAAATTAACGAGAGGATATTTTTCTTAACGGAGTCTTACTTCCGATCTTATTTTGAACATTTGTTCAGTTAACACTGCCCACTTTTCTCTAATAGATAAAAAATTAATACCGTTACCACTTTTTTGGGACACCCTGCATATAGGTGCGCCCGAAAAGTTCGGAAAATTCTCCCATATTTATGAAATCGTACTGTTTAGGATGCTGGGCCTACGTGCACACAGTGACAGACAACTCAACTAATGCGCCATAGCGTCCAAATAGCGACAGTGAAACGGAATTGCGAGCTGTGACCAATTTAATGAAGTCAACGTGAGATGGCATGCTATTGAAAAATGGAGCAACGCGTAATTTTCGCTTCAAATTAGGTTTAAGTTTTGCTTCAAATTAGGCAAAACGGAGAGGGGGCACATGTAATGGTGATAAAAGTGTAAGGAATGGAACCAGTGAGTAAAGTGTGTTTTTGAGTGCTGTAAGAGCTTAAGAGAAGAATATATCAGACGGTTTCGAAGATGAGCCTCTTGAGCCAGCTCTTAAACATCCTCCAGGTTCTCTGTATCTGCCACTTATAGATTTCTTCTCGGACACACTTTGCATATATAGCATGGTAAACATTCTATTATTGATTTTATAACCTAGAATTTTCGATAACATTTTATTTTATATTTGAAATCATCGGAATGATTCCTTTTCTAGTGTGATGTTAAATTTTGAAAATTGAGCCGGGTGCGTATTTTCTAGAAAAAAATTTCCTATATAACATGTAATAAAATTTTGTAGTTAATATGATAGCTTTATTAGATTATACGCGAGCAAAACTTTTAAATATTGTGTGAAAACTGTGTGGAAATTATTTACGGTCTCTAACTAACCAATCAAAGTGCTGACATTGACCGTAAATTTATGTTGTGACTTAAAAACAGATTTATCCTTCGCTTAGTTTCTCCTAACCTGCAACAACCAATTAGAAAGCATGTTCAAACATTTTTGAGAAAATTTTCTCTTAGAAAATGAAATCTACTGGCATAGGACTTTTTTCTCAAAGAATGTCTTAGGCCGTCAAATTTGATGGTCTACATTCAAACCATCTATTGAAAATTATTATATTATAGAGAATTTCAAGGGAGAAATTCTAGTGGCACTTCCTGATTAGATAAAGAGTCTATCCTTAAAATAGTAAAAAATAAAATGATATGTTTTCATAATAATTCTTTGTACATTCAGTTGAGAGACGGACAAAACAGAAACTTCATAGTCGAAAGTTGAAAGATTAGATAGTCCTACACAAACAAAGCACGCATAAACTCAGACAGCATTCACCACACATAAACCCACAAAAGATTTGCCTAACCAAAGTTAGATCAATAAAATACCTGCAAGACTAATATATCAATAATCGTGTCCAAAGCATAAATTTAATTATCAAAGTTCTTGCATGTTAGCGTTTCACGTGCAAGCTGATTGTCGCTAACAGGTATAGTAGGTGGAATTTTCAGCTTTTATTTATAGACTCAATTACTTTCAGTTCATTATTCTGAATATTTTTCTGGTATGAGAAAGGAAACTGCAGATGTTTTTCTTTTTTTATGTTACATTGTGTAGTTCCTAAAAAGTGAAGAATAGCGTTTTCTAAAGTAATTATTGATGTCTTATATGGATTCAAACATAGAAAAGCACGCAACATCACGTGAATGTAATTGGTACATTATCAATGGATGTATATGTTCACGGACGTTTATAAGCAATCACTGATGCTACATTTCCATATAAAGAATATCAATCTTATAGTTGTTTCTATGTAATTTTTTTAAAGCAAAATGGATGCAAATACATATATGTAAATCCTAAATTAATTCCAAAAGACATCATACTTTGAAAAAACATGCTAATTGTGTGTATATCGGCAAAGAAATTCTTTGAATGCCTTACAAAAGTTATTTTTCGTCGCACATTCTTTGGGTAATAAGACTGTTACAATAAATCTCGCTCCCGCTTAACAATGAGCATTAGAAGCTGGTGAAGAGCCAGCCAGAATTCACCAGCCGTTGGCAATTGTCACCTGTTGGAAGGACATCTGCCGGCTCATAGGGGATAAGGCTACAACGACAATATGAGTAACAAAGGGAAAGCTTTGCCTTTAACAAAGTGGTCCCGGTTCTCAGCACCCACACCAACGGGGAAAAAGCTTGGGGTAGACCCTTTGCCCAAATCAGCTATCCTTTCTTCATCCGCAACTCTAGGTCATCTGATCCAAGGGCTCACACGAAAGCTTAGGCTCTCTCTGACCCTCTGAAGAGTTTCCACACCGGCAGGGTCACAAAAATGGATCCATGGTTCACCCACTGGTTCCTGCGTTCACTTTCAAAAATGACCCGCTAGATCTCCTGTATAATACAAATACATGCATCACCAGTATTCTGACATGAATAAATCCAGCAAATGCCGTTGTTATTCTGAAATGCATGCAGCTTGAATATTTCAAATTTATAAATCATGCACCACCAGTGTTGCCATTAAATACATGAGCCACCTATATTATAGGGTTTTAAATAGCGATAACACATGCCCCTCCAGTGTTACCTCAAAATACATGGACCACCAGTATCATGAAGTAGGCTTCCATCCAGCTACTCATGGACAGAGATATTCGAACCGCTTACTCTCATTTGTTAAGTTGCCTGATCAATTCAGAGATCCTCCTAGGGCATCTATAAAGCGGGCCAGGCCCTCGCGCCCTTCATGACTCCGTACATAGTTATTAGACGCTGTTACGTCCAGCCCCGAGCAGTACTAATTTCTCAGTACGTACTTACAACCCCGGATCGAACAGAGTGCTACAATATTTAAACTATCAACAGGTGCTCTCAGACTGCAGAAATTACAGTTCCGTATCTCTTTCACAGAGAACCTTTTGAAGTAGGCCGGGAAGCTGCATTTTGAAGTAGGCCGGGAAGCTGCATTTTGAAATAGGCCGGGAAGGGACCGTGGTTTGCCACTACCCAGTTCTCTTTTCTGTTTCAATAAACTCTTCTCTCGCTCACCTTCGTAAAGAATGTGTGTGTGTGAACCGACCAGTCTTTTCACTCTCCCACCGCTATTGTCACAGCTTACGAGACCTTAAAACTCATAGTTTGTTTCACAGTATTACTTTACTCAAGAATGAATGGTTCCACCATGGTAGGGTGAATAGCACGCTCAAAAGGTAGACGGCTGAAGTGTAAAGTTCCTGGGTTCAGGCTTGGCCGTGCGGCTGTCGATCTAACGAGCATTACAAGCTGTTGAAGAGCTAGCCAGAATTCACCATCCGTTGGCAATTGTCACCTGTTGGCAATTTCCAACAGATGACAATTACTACGGTAATAGGATCCAAGGTTCCAATACTCCAAACTAACGGTTTGGAGTTTTGGTTGGTTTTCTCCAGTTGTAACTTGTATACGTGTTAGAACCAGGTAAAAAGTCCTCCGACCAAGACACTCCTATCTTTGGCATAGCCCACGTGTAGCTTTGTCATAACAACACAAGATAAGGGAAACCCGCAGACTGATTTCGAATTCAACAGCATTCGAGCTTGCTAGAAAAATTGCTGTCTGTTACATAGTCAAAGGGATCACAAGCATTTTCTTTAGCCAAAATTTAGGTAACTTGTTATGTAAAAGTTTCGAAACATTTGTCGAATTTCTAACTATAGCTTGAAAGAAATTGTGATTAGTTTTCAAAACATATTAATAATTTTTTTTCTAATGGCCGGTATCTGCCTTGAAGACTTTGGCCACAACAGGCCGGAATTGTTGGTCTCTTTATTATGGGGGCACCTAGTAGGTATATTAATAAATTAAATTTGATTAATTATTAAAATTACACATGCACATATACTAAATTGTAGTTTAGAAGTAACATTTTATTTTGAGAGATGTGATTTCTTGAGATCAGAATCATTGTTTATAAAACCTGATTCGGAAATTTGAACAACGACCATGCATTTCTACTTAGCTCTGACTAGAATTGGTGCGTCATCCTAGAAGTTTGATTTAAAATCTGAAACAGCCTGAATTTATCTGTTTACATAGATGCATGTTCATATTTATTTATTTTATTTAAATATAGAAATGATCTCACACATACACACATGCATGCATGTCAGTACTATCAGTACATGCATGCACTATCAGTAGCATTTGAAAGTACTCAAGTAAAACTAATATTTTTCTAATGTTCTGGATTTGTCCTTAATAAGAGGTTCATTACTAGAAGATCCTCAATAAACCAGCAGAAGTGTTTTCATTCTAATCAAGATATCATATTAAGGAAATCTTCTTAAAGAGAGTGACACTAACTGTGATTCTTTTCCATTACTTAACATACGAAAATCTACTCAAAATTTCGAATGATCATTCTGTCGATTGACTGACTGTTTGATTTGTCATGAGACCTTTAAACACTCCAAAACTCCTAAATCATGACAAATCAAGAAATGGGATTTTTCTTGCGAAACTCGGTGATAACTTAATCTCTGACTTTCGTATACAACAAATGATTTTTTTGAGGAAGTTGTATCTGGAAGTTGGAAGTTGTATTGGCAAGTCCGGTGGAAATGGAATTCCTTTTTATGAATTGCTCTATTTTCGTTATTCATAAAAGTTTTATAAATAATCAAAATAGAGCTAGTCATAAAGCAATACTTTTCAAAACATTGTACCGTAGTATTCCATGTAGCCATGTGCTTACAATGGATATCAATATGAATGCAAAAGAAATATAAAGAAATTATAAATTAGCGAAAAAATGCAGCTTATCCATCTGACCCATGCCACTGGGGGATGGACCATGCTACAGGGGAGAAGTGATCCTAGCAAAAGCTGAAACAAAATTGAATCAAACTATTAGGAATAAATATCAGTTGTTCATTTAGTACCGTTTAAGTGATATTTCACACAAAATAACATCATTTACTAAGTTTCATGTTACTTCTAAACTTTTGTATTTTTCTGTCTTTATTAATTATGCTCGCTAATTTTATATTTTTTCCAGCCACATGTCACATTTATTTTGATATTTGATACAGCTCTCACGTAACAAATGGAGATGCGTTTTGTAGTAGGAATGCTCTATAAATAATGCAGTGCAATACGATGTAGTGTAAATGTCTAAGCCGGCTTTTTGGAGAAAGTTTAAATACGCAATCTATGTTCCTTATTTAGCAAAATGCGATTGATTAAAATTTTCCTGTGTATTATGAAAACTATTATCCAATTTATGAGGCCATGAGTGAAAGCTTTAGGGAAAATTTACGAGCATTTTGTATTCCAACGCATGTAGGTCTTGTAGATTTTTCAAGTGATGTAACGCCAAAAAGAATTTAAAAGAACTTAAGTAGGATCCGTAAATAATAATATAACTCTACAGCTAAGTCTGCAAAAATATGACCTTAGCATTTGACTTGATCATATACATTGAATTCTGAAGTACTCATCTCATAGTATACTGAGAGGAAATAACTAAAAACTAGGCCTGATGTACTACGAAAATTCAAATTTTAGCATTTAACCCGAAGCAAAGGAGGTCCGTAAACAAAATGGTTTCATAAAAATGAATAATAATTCTTCATATATCAAAGGAAATTCATATTTCTTTTCTATAAATAGAACTGTTATCCTCTGAAGACACTTTCACCCTGATTGACAAGTGATTTTTGTTAGAAAGATGTTCCTTTTTACCGGAAAAGCAATCCAAAAATAACTCGCTTCCTTTCTATTCATAAGATAATTTTCTTCCTGGTCCAAAGAAAAGCAAATTTTTGTTACGATCATAAGACAGAGACATCCTTTACTATCAGAAAGACAGAGCATTTCTAAAAAGTTGCAACTAGTGATTACGCTTTTCGCGATAGCCAAACCTCTGCCGTTACCTCAAGATTCTTCCTTTTGCGATTTCTTCGTGACTCTGTACTTCCTAATTAGAAAGTGAAATCATCCGAAATACAGGAATAAGATGAGATATCTGAAGGAAGCGAACACACTTGCGACACGTGCAAGAAGAATTATAGCTATGCTGTGGTTTTTCTTGGGAGATGGCTAAGGAAATAGTGTTATCAACTGTCTTTAAGTTACGAATGAATTTCTTTCCTTCCTGTCATACAGAAACTTGTTTTTCTTGAATGAAACTTGTCTTTCTTGAATTTAACATGAATTTTAGAACAATATTTAAACAGAATGATGAAATAATGATGAAAAATAAAAATCCTTCTTTTTTTCTTAATGAAAATTTGAAGGAACGATGAGCTAAGATCTTCGACTGCTTTGTGTTCAAGTAATTTCAAGTAACGTCTCTAAATTCGTGTTTAATGTGCTCATCCTTAGAGTATACGGAAAAATATCGAAAGCTAAATTCAAGCGGATTCAACAAAGCAGTTAAAAAATAAGTTAAATATTGTAGTGCAACAGTAGAACTATGCATAGAATGAAAATATCCATTATGAATTAAAACGAAAATCTAAAAATTGAATTATTCTTGTTAATGATTTTCTCATTACAAATAAACATTTCTGAGACCATTGACAGCGTAGCTGTTTCATATAGTAGAATTCATTAAAAAGATAAAACAATTCTATATCTATTCACATAAATTATAAAGTTTCTCGACAATTTATAAAAGCTTCAAAGGTAGTAAGTGTTCAACATGAATAGAAAGAAATGTAGACTAATGAACAAATTCACCAATTTTTTCTTGGTAAAGCGTTCTAACTAATCTTCTCACAAAATAGTATTGCATAGAATGAACACATCTTAAATGTATTCATAATTTTGTTTTAAAAAGTAATCAAATAGTATTAAGTTTTCATCTTAAGCTGTTATATTTATCAATCTGAAATCACAAATGTTCATAGGTTCTAACTGTCAAACATAAATTTCTAAGTAGGGAAACCTCAAGTAAACCTGTTTTTAACTGTCAAACATAAACTTCGAATAAGGGCAAATTCAAGTAAATTCAAAATTTACAATGATTACAATGTTTTATCAATAATTAATCCTGATTCAGTGTCTTATTTAAGCATTAAAACTTCACATTTAATTGTTTTCAGAATCAAGGCTCGCTAAGTAACTAGATAAACCCTTTCCAATTGATACTGACAAGTTCTGCTATCACTTTTCAGTCACCTCGCATGCACTGAAAATGGTTTTCGATGTATAAATTATGCATTCATCTAAATTACAAGTTTAAAATTATCTATCTTTACCTATAACCGCGACAAAATTTTTCCCTAGCTAAAGATTTACAGCATCGTAAAACGCAAGCAAATCCCATTTAACCATAAACGTGCTAATATTTCATTTTAGGTAATCAATGTTAAGTAAGAATGCGTTTTGTCGGATTTGGTCGTTGAGCAACTACTTTAAACACTTCTGACGCGCCGTTTAATAATATACCTGTTATGTACACAAGGCTCAAAGATTAAATTATTGTAGTTAACATCTTATTCCATTGCAATTTGTTTAGTGGTAACAATGAGGAGAGTTTAATGCATTGTAAAAGTGAAACATTTATTCTAGGCAAGATCTATCCAGTTTCTGATCTATCTCTTCAAACTCAATAGAGAAGGTGTTTACTTTAATATATCTCGTGAATAATTCATCGAACATTACAGTAGGTTCAATAAGCTACAACAAATTCAAAATAATTTAATATTATCGATGATATATATGTATGTATGCATGCACGTCCAACAACAGGTTGTAGCTTATACCTAAGTATGTGTTTTGCCAATAATGTATCCCCTTAGGCATCTTGAATTCATTTTCTTGTTCAATGAAATTTGTCGAATTGTGTATGTTAACTTAATGTGTTGCTTTCCTAATTATATTTCAAAAGACGACAGCGTTCAAAGGAAAGAAATAGTTTTAATGTCTTTGATTAAATTGAATCAATAAATTGAATAAAATAAATTGAACAAATTTGATATTTGAAAATGAACAGTGAGGCAGGGCTTGAAAACGTTAGGACAAAGATCTCTTCGGACAAAGGTATGCTCTTTATAAAAGATTAATTACCGAAATGCGATTAAATAATTGGTAAAGAAAGACTTTTCATAAAATTATACTGCGTACTCATTACTTTAGCGCACTAGAATTTAACCTTTATTTTTAGATACATATCATACCTCTACTCCATCTCTATTCCATGTTCCACTTAGTTGCAGTTAAAGCAAAGTCTGAATCCTGTATTTTTCCTTTACTAACATGTGTGTTTCAAAAAAAAATGCTACAGATTGTTTTTAATTTGTAATAAAGTCTTTTATGAGCTATTTCTTTTTTTTCAGTTTTAAGTTTTCCAGTTTTATGCTTAATCATGTACACATCTGCATCAAAATATTCCAGAGATTTTATACCTAATCATCCCGCTCTTAAAATGAAGAAATATTTAAAGTCATTTTCAAAGAAAGTTTTGAAAAAAATACTTCATAACCACACACGTATTATTAGTAGTCTCGTTAAAGGTAAATAAAACATTTCCAGGGAAAGAGAGTGAGAGAAAAAATCTTTGAAACTGCTTATTTACTTTTCATGCATTTTGAAGATTCTTGGGAATAGAAGTTGAAATATCTGTCAGTATGTTATGCAAAAGGTATAGAATTGGGTTTTTATGATATCTCATTTTTAACATAATAATGTAAGAAAGTATTTTCAGTTATTCTGGAATATCTAAAGAAAATGAAAAGCACACATTTACAGTTATAATAATTTGGAGATGAAAACACAAAACATCGATGTCCAGAATTGGAAATATATAAAATTGTACAATTTTAAAGTATGTGAAAGGTTATGTTTTATAAGTAGTTGATATTAATTCTAATTTGCAGAAAATATTAGTTGTAAGTTTAAAAAATATTTTTCTCTTCGGTGCTCATACATGACTTATGATGTGGAAATCACATTATGTTCATGGAAAAAATATTTAAAAAATGGTTTAAAAATTAAATGCAATGTAAAATAAATATCTGGGATCTTCCACATTAGTTTTACACTCATTCAAAAAAGCATTCCAATAACAAAATCCAGATTCAATTTTCTAAGGTTCATTTCGCTAATACGCTCAAAAAGTGTTTTGTCAAATTCAACAAAATTTTATCGATTCAACAAAAATATTTTCGGTGCAATTTCAACCCTAAATAATTTTGCTGAATCAACCAAACTATTTGTTTATCAACAAAAACAATACGTTTGGTCCAAACGTCAACGAAACTTTTTTAATTCGTTTAACTTTTTTTTTTAAATTTTCGGTTTCAAATAACGCCGACATAACATTTTTTCAGAATAATTTTCTTGTCTTTTGAGAAAAAAAATGGCCTCATAAAATGTTTTAGGAATTGGATCTTGTTTTAAGGGAAAAAATGCATTTTTGAAATAATATGAAATGCAATAGTAAGAAATGCAATGTAATCTTTCCTTAATGTGTATTTTATTTCAGTTTTTGAGAAATTATTACTTTAAAAAAATTAATCATAAACGTATTTCTCTAACTTAAACTGTCATGACTGTGTTGATTTGTAGAGGATTAACTGAACTTTTTTTTTTTTAATCCGAAAAAGGAAAATAAATTTCAGTTCGTTGACTTATAAGGTATTTTTTCAAAGAAAAATTTGCACGGTTATACTCATGAAGCAATGCTCTGCATAAGTTTTTACCACTTCCTTGCTTTGGAAAAACGTTACATCACATTGCCTGATAAGACCAAACAATCATAACCTTTAAATTCTCGGTACGACTTGGTTGTGCTAAATGACGTAATTTGAAAGGTTTTGTTATTCGTTTTGAGTTGAGATTAAAAAGATCACAATATAATATTTTAAATATACAGGGTGTCCAGTGCTAACTCTGCCCAATGGCTATTTCCTAAGCCATTAGTTAGAGACACATAGTTCTAATTGCAAAAATTCTTTGAAATGTATAGTCTATTATATCAGAAACAATCGAAGTCAATAAATCAATTTTTTATAAAAATTACGAAATTTAAATTTTTATGCGGTCCCCTGGTCCTGTCAGTTATATTTAGAAACATTTTCTTTTTACAATTTCATGAACAATAAAAAAAAATTCGCCCTCCTACGACCAAAATTCACCGAGTAAATGCTGCTTAAATTTAGAGCACTTTTCGAGCTGCGAAATAGGGGTTGTATATAGAGAATGAATTTGAGAAAAATTAATGTACATGATTTTGATCAATCATTCAAATCAAAAGACCCCGGATTGATTTTTATAGAGCCTGACTATAACCATCTGCATTCTAAAATTCGTTTTGCTTCTTTCTCCGCATTATGCCAAAAAATTAAATTAAACCCTATAATTTAAAATTTCATTATTTATAGGGTCCCTTAAAGGTTTACCGTAGCGGGACATTGTTGTTGCACATGTTTGCTGCTTCATAACTCGGAGAATTTTGGTCGTACATGGGCGACCTTTTCTAAATTTTGCATGAAAATGTATACGAACATTTTTCTAAATATAAATGATAGGACCGCGGGACCGTACAAAAATTTAAATTTCGTAATTTTTATCGAAATTGATTAATTGACTTCGATTGTTTCTGATATAATAGATTTAAAGTAATTTTGCAATTGGAACTATGTGTCTCTGGCTAACGGTTTAGGAAATAGCCATTGGGCTGCGTTAACATTGGACGCACTGTATATTTTTTTTAATTTTTGCAGCACTACACACCAATAAAATGAAAAATATATAAATTTTAATTACTTTTGTCATAATACTAATTTCCAATCTTAAATTTAACACGGCAAAATTTTCCCGTCAAACTAAATGAAACTAAAGAGAAGGAAACTCGAGTTTTCTAACATATTATGAGTGTATAGTAAAATTAGGTAATTTATATAAAGAAAAAGTATGCTTCTTTGTTGCGTCTACATATCTGGATCGTTCGTAAATAATCTTCGTGGAATTTTGCATTAAACATTTTTAGCTACATTAAATATCTAAAAATCATCCAAATTCTTTGATTTTAATCGATTTTTCGAGATTTTCAAATTTAAAAGTATTTTCAACATCATTGGAGTAATAAATTCCATATTTTGAACAGATATTCAGTAAAATATAGAAAAAATGTAATTACATCAAAAATCTAAAAATGTATGCGCTGTCTAATTTCTGGCAATGTTTAGCAATTTTGAAGTCTACAAGAGAACATCTCACACTTTTTTACGTGAGTCTGTATTTTTAATGATCTTTCATCCATTAGTAAAAACGTATTTAAAGTTAATACTATAGAAATGTCTCCCACTTTACTAAAGTTAACACTATAGTTAAGTGGAAGAATTTTCTGATTTTCTTGGTCTGTACAATTATCAAAGTGTCACCAAGCTATATTTTTATTTCTATTATATATATATATATATATATAGGAAGCTGATCATTATCTTGAATCAAATAAATAAACAAACCAATAAAAAAATACTTTTTAATTATTGGATAAGCCCTTTTTGGCTAATACAGCACTTACGCTATTCACATTCAAAATCTATAGAACAACCCACTTTTTATAATTTACACGTAGTTAAAAATTTTGGAATTGCAAGTTTTTGCAATGTATATTGTGGTCATGAAATGTCCCGTTTTAAATAAAACCAGTGAGTTTATTGAGTCAGTGATCCCACAGATCGGCCATCCTGACAGTTCTGTCGTCCTCGTCCTTTTTTCTTCATTATTTATTTTGTCTAAGTCATTTTCCCCGACTTCATACATTCTGCAGCACTAGATGCTTTATTTGGACCTTCGTGATTTCCTATCTTTTCTACTTCGTAGGGATCATTTAACGTTGCAACCGATACTCTGCAAGGTCGGTGATAATTTTCTTTTCTAGACTTGTTCGTTTCTAGACTTGTTAAATTATTTCCTATTTTCCTTTTGAATTTTCATGGTGTTTTTCCTCGCTTCTTCTTTCCTATTTTCTTGTTCTTTCATCATATAGTTCATATATTCATCTTTTAATATCTACTTAATTCTCAAATCATTCTTATTTTTCATTTTGATTCCTAATAGTATTTTAAAAGGAGCGAATTTCGAGCTTCTTATGGCAGAACTATTGATAATTCTCTGTACGTCGGCTACGTATTTGTACCACTTCGAACTGTCTTCCTTAGAGAGTTTTGAAAGGACTGGAATCAAGATGGCGTGTGATTTTTTCGAAATGCCCGTTCCTCCTAGACAACCCAGTCATTATCTTTATGTGTTCCACACCTTGCTCTGTACAATATTCTTCAAATTCTTTAGATGTGAACGCAGACCATTTGTCTGATATTATTCATGAAGGATTACCGAACACTACTGCTTGTAATTTTAGTTTGTCTATGACTTCTTTGGCTGACGTAGACTTAACAGGATAAAACCACGTAAAAATTTGTGAAAGCATCTGTTACTGTGAAGATATATTTATATATTTTGTCTGTCTGTTGCTTATCTGTAGATGGCAATGAGCCAATGTGATCAACATGGTAGATGCTTAAAAGCAAGTTTTCTTTAGAAATGGATTCAAAAATCCTTCGGCTTACCGCGCTTTCTATTGTGTAAAATACAGTCAATACAGTTTGCTATTACCGTTTCGACTTGTTTTCTCGATTTTGGAATATAGAACTCTTGCTTTACTAATTCATCTGTTTGGGAGACAGCAAAGTGACCTCTGCTATGCATCTTTTTAATGATTTCATTTTGCATTTCTTCAGGTACTATTAGTAACTCTCTTTCATCTTCCCACTTGTACAAAGCATTATTTTTAAGGAAGTAACCGTTTTTTTCTCCTTTGTCAACTAAGGTTTTCTATTCATATTATTAGACTCAGGCGGATTTTCTATTAGGGTTTCCCGTTGACAAGTAATTTCTAACCGTCGTGATTCAAATTCTCTTTCTTCCTTCTCTCTTGTGATTGCTATTTCCCTTTCTTCTTTTATAATCTGAAGGCGAGATTTGACATTCAATAAAATCATCCGAGTCTTTAATTAACTTTATAAGCGCAGTTACCTTTGAAAGCATTTCTTAGCTTTCATTAAGCAAGGCATATTTTCTTATTAAACTTCTTTTAAGATATAATAAAATGTCTACTCACAGTTCCTTGGATTACTCAACATTAATTCGCGTATCCCGGCAAAGACCCCCATTTGAGGGAAGCTAATCATTATCTTGAATCAAATAAATAAACAAGCCAATAAAAAAATACTTTTTAATCATTAGATAAGCCCTTTTGGCTAATACAGCACTTATGCTATTCACACATTGAAAATCTATAGTACAAACCACTTTTTATAATTTTCGTGTAGTTAAAAATTTTGCGCGTGCAACATTTGCGATGTGTGTTACGGTCATGAAATGTCTTGTTTTGAATAAAAACCAGTGAGTTTATTGGAGTCATTGACTAACTTGAAGAAGGCACAACTACATCAGACTTTACTTTTAAGGTTTAAACTCACTAAAAAGATTGTGCACTTACAGTGTACAGATGTGTGTACTGGGGAAGCCCAATGTATGTGCACTCTCAGTTCCTGCACATAATTGTGCGCTCAGTTTGAGCATTCAGGATGTACAATTGATTTTGCACTTAATCTACATAATGAATGCTTCGTAAGGCTACTCATAACCGTGTACTCAGTTGTGTATTCGGGATGCGTAATTCAATGCGCACTTTTGTCAGAGCTGCCAACTCTACCGCTTTTTTCGGTAGATTTTCCAGCACTAATTTTCAATTAGTACCAAAAATTGTGCGCCCCAACCAACCGCATTTTGCGGTAGTGGCAGCCGTGAACCGCTCGCAGTGCAATGGACGGCATCCAACCAAGAGAGCCCCCCTTCCTGATCAAGGCATCTCTGGCGCCACAGTAAGTATATGGTTAATATAAGGCCAAAAATTTAATCCAAAATAAAACTCTTTAAAAATTGTGGTGGGAAATCTGACGGAAAAAACGGGAGAGTTGGCAGCTGTGCTTTTGTGGTATTGCACGAATTTTTTAACACAAAGAGAAGCGATTAGCTGTGCTACAGAGTTACCAGCATTTACAATAAGAGATACAGTGTTATTTGGAAGACTGCCATTGCTTCTCAATTCAGAAATAACGGATAAAATTTCATGTCTAAGAGCTTCCTTTGAATCAACATCTTGCTCATTTTGTTGTGAGTGCGTGCACTCTACCTCCACTGGCTGAAGCTCATCCTCAGCATTTTCAACTACTTCAGAAAACAAACTAGGAACAAAAGTTACTTTTTCCATCGCTGATAAGTGATATTTAAAATACGTTTCATCAGATTAAATACATTTGTTCATGCACTTTTGGAGCCATCCTGACAACATTTAATCGGGAATATTAAGCCACATGTAAACTGATGATCGCGAAAATGTGTTTTTTAATAGAAATCAAATTAAATAATTCGATGTTCTTGTTACAAATGCTGCAAAAAAAATTCTAACTTTTTACCGCAAAAAAAACAATGATGATAAATCAAAGATATACCTTTAATTTGATAGATAAAATACAAAACCCGTTAACACACGTTTTGAATTGTCTCGTTGCTCGGGTAAGAAAAGTACAGAAATGCGGCGCTGCACATCTTGCAGCTCCGCAGCATACCTGCCAATAGAAATTGTATGAATTTAATTTTTAACGAATGGCCCCAAGAAGTACTTAATTAAATTTGTGTATAGTTAAGAAACTTATTTTTAATTTAAGATATATCCATTTGTTCATAATTATTTTTTAAAAACCAGAAATTCAGTGTATCTCTGATGTCAAGACTTTAGTCATGACGTCAATGTTCGTCAAACTATTGTTCAATGATCGTGCAAATAGTATGTGCGCTCACGGATCGCACATTGATTGTGCGGTTAGAGGGTGCACAAATTTTTTAGAGTGAATTATGTTTAATCAATAAAAATTCGTGTACTACAGTTGAAGCTTTCAATTTAAATTAACAGAATATGGTAATGAGTACTCCATGAAAATTAATAATTCAAAGTATAATTACATTTTTATAAAAAAAACTACGTTTCTACATGTTTAATTTTCCAAGAGAATCCTTTTTAATTGTGTTCAGTACCACATTGACTAATAATCATGAATCCTTTTTTAAAATTTTTCTAGTTTTAAACTGTTTCTTTTGATTTATTTAGTAATTCCATCTTTTAAATTAATGACAAAAGTAACGCTATTTTCTCATTTTATTTTAATGCTAGATCTTATTTTACTTTCAGTTTGTATTTCACTTACTATTAAACGTAAAGATGCACAAAGCAAAGGGAAAACATACATTTCTTAACTTAGTAAAATTCTCCAACAAAATGCTTCAAAATATTCCCCAGCGACCGAATATTTTCAAATGCTAAATCCCATTACCATGTTAATTAGATAATGAAAATAATACCGGAGTTAGAATAAATTTTAATCTTTTAACACGTATTCAGTATCAAAAGTGAGCGAAAAATCATTAGTCACTGTTAAACTAGCATAATTGAGAAAGCAGCACCAGAGACACTGTTTTCAAACATAAAATAACTGCAAATTCCCGCAATACAAATATATATAAGTGTTTTTCATCCATCAAAATACAAATTGATGAATAATTCACAATTTTTACACAAATAAGAAAATGCGGTTTAGAAAACCTGCTACTTGGCCATAAATATTTATTCAATAATTAATGGGACTCCGTTTAAGGCATAATTTTATTTATTTTATGATTAAACAAGGAATATATCAGCAATTAATGTTCTGCGAAGCATAAAGGTTTTTAAATATACGTGCCTTTGACATGGAAATTTTTCTGTTAATAAGAGGAAATCTAATATTTCAAATTCAAAACCCATATCAAAAGAAAGATACTCCTTCCGTTAATGTTCCATTTTGATGTAATCGGAGCTTCTTGACATGACTAAAAGGATATTTCTCCAGAAATAATCATTTCACTATTCTGTTATGTAATGCATATGCATAGTCTCTTGAGCTGCGATAAACTAACACTATCAAAAATATTCTTATTGCGAGAAACATGCATGTACACTCCGTTTCCAGCAGATTAATAGCATAACTGACACGATTTTGTTATAAAAAGGAATCGAAAATCATGTTTCCAATTTAAAAGATGAAATTTGAGTTTTGTTTTGTATTTTGGTCTTACGGTCAATTAACTACCCGTGAGATCTAAGCCGAAGGGGGAGGTGTTGGGGGTCTTTCTAATGGGTCCTAACCCGTATTTACGCTAAGTTTCGGAAGAAACCACGGAACACTCAGAACGATTAAGCTGGCGGACTAAACTTGGTTTTGAACCAGGCACCTTCCGTCGCCTAGTTCAGCGCTATGTGCTCGGCCACTGGTGGGAAATATGAAATTTAAAAGTGATTCATAACTTAATCAAATTCCTTTGCATACTTAGTAATCTCTCATAAAACATATTCAATATATATATATATACAGCTACAGAGTCTCCCAAAAAGGTAGTAACGAGCTTTATTCTTTATCTATTAGAGATAAGAGGGCAGCGTAAATTGAATAAAATGTTCAAAATAAGTTCGGAAATAAGACTCCGTTAAGAAAAAATTCCTCTCGTACATTTACAGAAAGTTACACTTGTTTAATTTGTATACGGCCCCCATACAAAACAATTCCCAATTAGTAAAATGATCATTATACACTAATGAAGAGATGTACCAAATTTGAGCCTTTCATCATATAACGTCGCAGAGATATCTTTAAAGAAAAACGATCGGCGACTATACATGATTTTGAACGTAAACATTTATTGCTAGAGTGAAAAAAAAAGATTTTCATTCGTAATTTCTATATAACCCCTTAAATGGGATCATTCGACGCGATTTTTTTCCCTTCGAGAACCATGGAAGTGGTTTAAGTCAGTGTTATATTTATTTTCATATCTCAGACACATTTTAAGGTATAATTCTCAAATTTTGTATGTTACCTCATGAGTGTATGGGGCACATTTTACTAACTGGGAACTGTTTTGTACCGGGGTCGGATAAAAATTTAAATAGTGTAACTTTTTGAAAATGAACGAGAGGAATTTTTTTCTTAACGGAGTTATATTTCTTTATTTTGAACATTTTTCCAATTTATTTATTTCCGTATCTATAATGCATGATTGCTCAAACAATTTATAAACACAATCTTAAATATTGCATGTTATTCGTAAACTTTTAATCAAGTTTCACTTTATTTATTCAATGATGTACAAAATGTTTTATAAATAAAAATTAGAATACACAGACTTTTAAAAAAAATCCATGAACAGTGTTTATTTTTCATTCTGGATATACTTCACCTCTTTTTTACGTATTTCAAAATACTACCTTCTAATAAATCACATATGGGCATGGCCTGCGGGCCGGATGTGGCCCACCACGATTTTGGATCCGGCCCATGGAAGGTATCAGAACCCTTTATAAAATCCATATAAACCATTCAAAATCCCAAATAAATACCAATTGTTTGGCGCTCGACATCCTAACTATTCCTTTCCTAACTTCCTATCTTTTGGCCCGCAACTTTTCAAAGGTTGCCCTTACTTGTAATAAATACACAACTTAAAAAAATACTAATAATCAGAAATAATCAGAAAAAGGCTTTTTATTACATAAACGATTTCTAGTTTTTTTAATTCGGTATTTAACTTTCCTAAATTTATTCTTTATTAAACATAAAATTCTTAACATTTTAGGAGAAATTCCATGAAAAGTTGATCACGAAATTTTGACTAAATCAGTACCATCAAGCGCGTGTTTGGAATAATTTCCTTTATTTTCTTTTTTTTTCTGCAGCAGCATGTAGTTGCTTGCATTGTGTTTAGTGAATGCTAGATTAACTCTCTTTTAACAGTATTTGTCGATATCAGCTGTTGCGTCAGCAAATTGATCAGTGACCTATGCCGTTAAAACAATAAGCAAATGTCTCTCATCTGAAGAATAAATTTTAATGGAAAGAAGCATTAATATTTTATGAAAATTTAAATAAAGCAATATATATACACACAGTGAACTCCGGTTAGAGTGAACCTCTGGGGACAGGTTAATTTAGTTAATCCGAAGTTCATTAAAACCGATGTTTTTTTTCCATGTTGAACAATAAAACTTAATACTAAACTAGAAAATAGTATTTTATACAAAAATTGAAATTTTAAAGTTAATCAAACATAATTGATCGTATTAATGGTTATAGAGATATTTATTAAGTAAAGCAAACGTGATTAATCCCATTTATGGAAATTCATGTTCATTCCTTTCAGTTGGCAAAAGGTGCCGTTGCTTTTAAGCTGTGATATTGAATTGGGAATGGAAAATGAAATCGTGCAGGGTCAAAAACGAAATTCCCGCTTTTGGTTCGTTTTCGAAAGTACCCCGCTTTCTTTAGTGAATGGTTTTAAATATCAGAATGCATTACAGCAATAAAAAAGAATTGTGATCCCTCCCGCCACCTAGCTTACCATAAGGATGCTAGCCTAGACGCTGGGAATTCATCTGTATTTCACAAGAGGTACGTAATAACCTCTTTCTCTCTACTCGAACACAAAAGAGACACTCTTCTTAGGAATCAAATATCACCTCTGGCGTCCAGAATTTTTTTATTTCACTATAACCAAAATCAAGGTTCACTAAAACCGAAAAATGCTATGAACATTTCTAATGCATGCTAATCAGGACTCATGAAATGCGTTGACTATAGCCAAAAGTTCACTATATCCGCAGTTGACTGTATAAATATATATATAAATAGTATTTCTAAATTAAATAGCTAACATATTTTCCCCTAGAATAGCATTACAAGCACTAAAAATAAAACAATGTTTTATTTTAAGAATAAGAATTTTCAAGTTAAAAAAGAAAAAATTAAATACATCCTATAAAAGAAAAATATCTCCCGTGTTTTCATTTCGAAAACCCGTTCCGCAGCACAGCCAATCCCGAAAAAGAATTTCATCCTGCTAATAACGTAGCTCAGCGACAAAATAAAGAGAAATTAAACTTTAAAATAAAACCGGTATATGAGAGCTAATACAGAATCTTGGAAGTTTTTCAGTATGCTCTTTAGAGACGGTTCTATTATGGTGTGGGGCAGTTTCTTATATTTGATAAGTAAACTCTCAGAAAAACTCGTCTTTATACACTGATTTATCTCTACTCTATGGGAACGAAATATTTCTGTGAATTTTTCTTATATCTGAAGAAGGAGAAAAAAAGTTATTGAATCTAAATAAGTATCTTCAATTCACAGAAGAATAAAATAAACGGATATTCATAAAATAACGGAGATATTCCAGCATCGCTGCTGACAGTAAAATTTCCGTGAATTGAAGAAATAATTTTTGAGAATGGGTCTTTATATACTGATTTATTCCTTATTTTTCAACGAATAATTTCCGTACTCCTTGGAAACGTTATATTTCCATGAATTCTTCCCGAAAATCTGAAGAAGACGGAAAATTTTCGTTAAATCCGGAAAAGTTTCTTCAATTGACAGGGGAAAAAAGATCGTAAATCCTTCAAATAACAGAGATATTCCGGCAGCACTGCTGACAGTAAAATTTCCGTGAACTGAAGAAATAATTTTTGAGAGTGTAACAAATATGAAATGAAACGGTAAGACATTAAATGTCAACTAAGTATATGGTTCATACATGGAACTTTCAAATGCAGCATAAAAAGGTAGAAGAAACAAAACCGTGGAACATGGAACACTTCTAAAGAGAGGAACGATTTACAAAAGCTGGTTAAAGAAAATCATTTTATCAACTTTTCCCCCAACACACAAACTTATGCGTTAAGCATATTTTTAATTCTTTTAATGTATTTGTTGACATTGAGTATGGTACTTGGCTGAAGTGTGGATGTCTAGGGATCAACTACATGACTGTCAGTATAATGGTCTGGAGTTTTAAAAGGTTTTCTCCAGATGTCACCCAAATATGCGTCAGAACCCCTTTAAAAGTCCTCCGCTCAAGGAACCCCCCTAAGCAGATACCCCTCGTGTAGGTTTGCGTTAACACAACACAACACAACATTAATTTCATGTATTAAAAAACAAGAACACGATTTTAGATTTTTGTTATTGTTAAACTCATTTTGCTAATGATTTTTACGGCAAGAAAAGTCCAACACACCTTTTATTTAGTTTCTTCAATACACGATAAATGTCAGCAGGAAAACTAAGGCATAATGCGTACGAAACTTTTAAAAATCAGTTGCTAAGAGGCAATTGTATATGTTTGGGTGACAGAAAACAAGACTGATACATCATAACAAAAACCTATAACGCTATCTTATTGAAAGAGTGCTGATTGAAAATATGCATTTATTTAGTCGAAAAGGCCTGAAGCGAAAAAAAAGGAAATTATTTTAACCATTTCCTTTATGTAATAACTCAACAACAAAAAACAATATTTCCAATGAAAAAGAGCCTATTCAAAAAGTTCTTTAATTCAAGGTATATTTTACTCTATTCCGAATGGTACTTCCTTTATTGAAAGAGAGATTTATAAGCAGGAGTAAATATAGGGGAAAATGAACATGTTAATCTTCTATACATATAAGAAAATAAAAAACGGTCGTCAAGAAATTTATGAAGATACGTAATGTTAACACTTCTTTCTTTCAAATTGCTATTTCACTTACACCAAAAGGCAATCAAAGAAACGCAATACAGCAAGAAAAAAAATCTCCGTTTTACATAAAATAGCTTTCTTAGTTATGTAAGTGGAATAAATATTACAGTAATAGATATTTCAAAGTAACTTAAGCCGTTAAAAAATTTTCCAGGGATAAGAAAATCTCGTTTATTTTATCAAAAACAGTCATTTGTCCCCCAAAGAACATAGATAAACTGAGCGTGATTAATATTATTAAGACCAGTTATCACTTTGCGGAAATCTGGTAACTAGCGTTCCTTATCTCACTCAATTTCTTGAATTCTTAGTAATATATTATCTTGAAATAATTTCTTGAAAAATTTTTAATGTTTCAACGAAACTTAATTCATTTGCAAGAGATGGGATGAACTGCTTACAACGTAAAAACGCCGAATTATAATACTACGGTTGTAGAAAACTCTGCTTAGTTTTCGGTTTTGTAGCTTAAAAGTACAGTGTATATGTAAAGTTCCAGAAAACAGTCCACCTGACTGGACGAAACACAAGTTTCATTGGTTCTAGAAATTTGGCCAACAATCTTCAGTACTCAGTCACAGAAACTAATAAGCAATAGCATGTTTTATAAAAGTCAGCTGATTACAGAAGCTTCCACAATTGTTGTATTTCACATACAACAAATTCCTTCCAAGAGCTAAAATTCAGTAAAAATTACCGAGCAGAAATGTCAGCTGCTACTCAGCATACAACATTGAAGAATTCACAAGCAGTCTTCAAAATTAAGCTTCGCATAACAAGCGAAATATCGCTCATAAAAATGCACACAATACAGAGCCTTATGGCTCTCTAGTGTACGCTACGAGCATTCACTAGAAATTGAACTGAGTAGCGATCTGCCCTCCAGTATTTCCGCTAATTTTTCCCGAACTTTCGACCAATTTCCACAAGATTCTTATTCAAAGACATTTCTTATGGGTCGCACTCATTGATCACGTAATACTAAATGCTACTGCGTAATACTACAGAAGGAAAGCAAACCATTACAAGCTTGCCAACATTTTGACGAAACATCGCCAAATTTCGTGCCAAAAATAAGTCTTCCAAACTGAAGTCAGCTAAGCGATATCGCCAATATTTAGCGGGAAACCGCCAAGCACTATCTTAAACGAAGGGGAAACCCAAAACTCCCAATTTCGTATTCTAATTAACCGATTTACACAGAATACAAATTTTAGACTAAATTTAACCCCTGAAGAATAGATCACCCCAAATATTTGTAACAATATATATGTGCAATATGTTACAAAATTATAAGAACACTCAAAACCCACCCATTCAACAACAAATATAACTTTTAATGCAGATTTTAATGAAAGTGAATGAAATCAAACGATTTTGCAGTTCCGGTTTGATTCAGAAAATAAAAACAAATAGGCCGAATCGGTTTCGTAGGTCTAAATAGTTTAGATAAATAAAAGTGTGGATATAATGCTTAACGCTACGAAATTGTAAGAGAGTAATTAATTGTTTAAACAAATAGGTCGAATATTTAATAAAATAAAATAATCCAAAAGATAACGTTTTATAAAAAAGACTACTTTTGTTCTACAAATAATGCAGACTATTTTTGCATAACTTTAGAAGCTAACTGTAACCATTAGCTAAAATTAACAAAATGTCAAGCATGCATCGAAAATCTACTAAAAAATAGGCAGTGAAATATATTTTTTCTGGCAAGATAAATACAATCTTGAACACTCTAGACGGCAAGAACTTTTAATTTAAAGCCAGAATCTCGAGAGTTTTTTTAATACACTGCTCAAAACAATTATAGGCTATTGTATGTTTTATATAAGACAACGGTATAAGAGAAATTTTTTTGCAGAAAATGGAAGAACACTGTCGAAAATGCAAGTTTTTCATATTTTCAAACTGGAGTACGCAAGTTTTTAGTTTAACGTCAAAAACGACGCATTAGTGGCAGCGAATGAAATTTGGCCTTCAACTTTGTAAAAGATAAAATGCAAAAGGATGATCGACATTTCGTAAGTGCTTTGTTTTGATGAGTGCGATGTCTCAACGAAGGATTTGAAATGAATCGGAAGCTTGGAGAGTTGCTGGTCGGTTAGAAGGGGCACAAACACAAGTCGAAGTAGCAGAAGCCACTGGAGTCGCATAAAGTATGATATCAAGGATCTGGAAATGCAAGGCGAAGACCAGGGCAAGGTCGTAGATTTGCAACAACACCCAATGAGGATCGATATTTAACGTTGAGCGCTCGGACATCGAAATATGAATGACTCTCTTCTTCAACAACAATTTCATTCGGCTACTGGCCCAAGAGTTTCAACTCAAATTGTCCGAAACCGACTCTACGCTGCAGGTCAGTATGCTCACCAAACAACAGTATGTTTTAGGTTAACAGTAAGGCATCGTAAGGCCCGCAGGGAGTCGGCAACATAGCATGTCAACTGGACGAGAAACGAATGGCGCAATATTCTTTTCTCTGACGACTCCCGCTTTTCTGTTCATCCTGATAATAGGCGTACTTTCATCTGGAGGGTCCACGTTGCACTAGAAACACCCCTGCATTCGTGCTGGAAATGTCAGACTTAGCGGTGGGGGAGTGATGATGTATGGTGGTAGTAGAAACTCGATTATCCGAACCTCGATTAACCGAAACTATCCGTTAACCGAAGTCGGTTTCTTCTTCACTTTTTTTTTCATCAGAAAATTTCTTTTTGAAGGAGATTCCGAATCTGGTTCAGATTCAATAATTGAGTTTTGGAGAACTGCCAATATCCAAGACTACATTTATATGATCGGTGACGCGTGGGAATCTATGCCGCAATCAACACTAAGAGGAAGTTGGCGAAAACTTTTGCCGAATTTTTCAACTGACTCAGATGAAAATGCTACAGACATTGTGAAAGACAGTGTTACTGAGTTTTCAAGCCCTTTTAGCACAATGAAAGGTTTTGAAAATTGTGGGGATAGAGAAATCACAGATTGGTTGAATTGTGACGTGGAAGATGCAGGCTTCCAGTTGCTCAATGATGAGAAATTAATAGCAGAAGTCCGAAAATCTCCAAAAGAAGAAGATGATGATGATGAAGATGAGAATGATTCTGGAGTAAATAAGATCAGTAACAATGATGATTTTTCGTGTTTCTCAAAAGGCCTTCTTTGGTTGGAACAACAGGAGCAGCGTGATTCCTCTGAAATCATGCTTTTTAAGAAAACTTCGGGATAGAGCTGTACAGCAAAGGATGGCCAGATACACCAGATGAAGCTTCCATTTAAGCCATTGTAAGTTTTTGTTTCAGAAATAAATTTATTTTCTTTTATAACTTTAATTCATTTAACAGTGAAAATAGTCATAATAATAGTTCAATGACGATACTACATAATAAACTAGATGATTATTGATGAATTCTCGATTATCCGAAAATTTCGATTATCCGAAATAGATTCGGTCCCAATTACTTCGGATAATCGAGGTTCTACTGTACCTCCATATGGTTGATGGGCGCACCGATTTCGACATCATTCCGAATGGAGCTCTGACCGGTCGTCGAAATAGGGATGATATTTCAGACCTTTTGTATCCCTTGCGCTGCAGTAAATCGAGATAACTTCATGCTAATAGACGAAAACTGCAGGCCACATCGTGCACGCTTGGTAGATGGCTTATTTTTCGAGGATGGAAGTGTGCGAATGGAATGGCCAGAGTATCCTAAGGACATCAACCCAATAGAACATGTTTGGAACAATCTAGGGAGACGAGTTGCTGGCCGCCTACCCAGCAAACACACACCTGCTGGCGGAGTACCTTTCCAGTGCCTTTCTGCCTTTACGTCCAGCACCGGCCCGGCACTGCAAAAAGTAACTGAATCGTACCAAAAGTGGTCGCCCGAGAAGTACCTTGCCAGAAGCCCGGGAAGGCAACGGCACTTTGCTGGCATACTGCATGTGCCGGCCGTTACTCACAATAAAGGCACTAGCCCATTAAGTTTATAATGCCCAAAATGAAACGGCCGGGTGCCGGCTATTATTAAAAATAACGGCACTGGCCTGGTATCTTAAGAGTGACTACAGTATAATGGCACGGTACCGGATTAGTGCCTATTTACAGTAATGCTGCCATAATTAAAATATGAACCAGTGACGGATCCGGGGTAGGGGGGCTTATTAATCAACCCATTCCAAAAAAAAAGACATTACTTAAGGGTAACATTTTAAGAGAAAAAAACTAGATACATGAAAAATTACAAACAACAGCAAAATCCATTAGTACATCGTGTGCAAATTATGTTCGCCCAACATTAGTGAATTCTGTGCAGTTTTCAGAAACTGCAATTTTCTTACAAATTTTCATTTTCAAAAGAATAGTATTGTTTGAAATTTTCATTTTCAAAAGAAAGTTATAATATTTTACGGTTTATATGTATATATATATATAAAACTCGGCTGTTCGAGCCTTGTCAGGGGGAGGCCCTCCATGAACCCCCCTAATTTTTTAGTTTCATTATTGCCATATTTAAACGATATTAATTGACTATGCCATTTTATATCTCATCTTTCGTTTATTTCGCCTGGTAACCCTATGTTGAAATTTTTAGGATTGTAACCTATTTATTGAAAAATACATGTGATGCATATTCTACAGCTTACGAAATACTGTAGCAATAGATTAAAGCTGTTGTGAGCCAATAGTGTTTAAATATATGTAAAATTATGTCGCATACTTTTATGTTGCATTTTTGGGACACATTTTTCAGACAATTTTTAGCAACGGGGGGTGAGAGATAAAATGACATAGTCATTAATATATAAATCATAATCTTACAGGAAGTAATAATAAATAAAGTTGCTATGTGGTTACACATAACATTAGGGTAACATTTTATTTAGATCAAAAGATTTTTTGTCACCTATTTTGAAAATAAATTCCTTTATCTACCTGCTGTATACTACATGACTCAAATTTTACGGAGGAAAATAGTTTTATACACTAAAATATGCTGTGAGAGTATGTAATTTAAAAACAGTAAAACTTAAGATTTACCTGTTATTTTAATCCAAAGTTATCCAAGGTATTATTCCAAAGCCATCAAGGTAAGGCCATCCCAGCCATCAAAGTTTTGAGCTAACAAGATTTCATCATTCAAACAGCGTTGTTTTATATAAATAACTGTCCCAAATGTTGAAATTTTACTAGCCTTCTGAAACTGTTTAAAAATACCAATTTAACTTATTCGAAAGCTATATACAACAATGAGGAATCTGAAAAATTTTGTACCCTAAAAAGTGTACTTCATGCGTAATTCATCAACTAACAAATAAAATTTGGCCGTTGTTTAATGTATACGCCATATGGAATGGGAAGCGGGCTCAATAGAATGGGTTGCCACAACTTATAAACTCAAAAATCGCCACTTCCGTTTTAATGAAACGCGCCAATTTTTATAACATCTCACTGGAGCTGCCTGAAATCCTTCTCTGGTCCCCTTCCATACACACACGCTATAACTACGCGTTTGATAGACATATCAACATATCTTTAGTGTGCATAATATATATATATATATATATATGTATATATATATATCTTGTAATTATTCAGCTTGTAATTACCAGTAATAACCATACACATATTTATATTAAAATTGTTTTGCTTTTGATGTGAAGTTGGGATCTTCGTTTTTCTCAAATGCTGTGGAAAGTAAAATGCTTATTTTATGTTTGTGAGGAATTTGAATTTAACTACATACTATCCATTTAGCACGAACGTAGCTCATAAAACTTATCATATTTGGATAGTGAAAAGTTTTAAGGGGGTGGCGGCTAGAGGGGGCATATGTCCCCGTTCACAGCATATACAAGTGGCACAATATTTTCGAATTACCATTGTTTTCCATTCAGGCAAACAGAAGGGGCGAACTCAATTTAGCATAGGTTTTTGAATGCTTTGCAGAGGCCCAGCGACTCAGCTAGCGCAGTCGGAGGGGAAGGGGCATTTAAAATCTCATACTGAGAAGCAACATGACAAGGAAGGATAGTATTCCCCGGTGCATCTTTTCAATAATGAGAGCGAACAGGTTAAACGCGGAAATAAATAGTCAAATGCTTAACGCAAATAATACATTATTATAAAGGCACTTTAATAAAATCGAATAAACAATATGTACGTTTCGGGTGGTACGAAAAGTCTACCCTCCTTCCAGAGCCGTGCTTAGGGGGTGGAAAACTTGGCCATCGCCCAGGGCCTCTAATTGTTGAATTCATGGATATTAGGTGATCAAACTTTCATTAACGTTATTTTTTTTGACGAAAACCCAAATTTTTCGTTTATGGGGGGGGGGGGTTGAAGCTTTTAAATGTCGATAAAATTAATGCTTTTAAATATGCAGAATATGTAATTTCCTGTATAGCTTTTCTTTTTTTCAAATTTACAACATGTTAATTAGCTTGATGCAGATTTTACATTATGGAAACTTACTGTATTAAAATCTTAATTAGTTAATTAAATTTACTTAATTACAGTAGCAGTAGCGATTTGTGCTGGGGGAGGGGGGAGACATGACAAGATCCACAATAATTTAGTAAGTAAAGAAAAGTGAAAGGCCCCCTATTTGTTTTTTATCTCGGGCCGCTAAACATGTTTTGCCCAGGGCTCCCTAAAACCCTAAGCACGTCCCTGCCTCATTCACTACGCCCCTACGAAGAAGGGTGAAACCTTTGTACCCCTGAATATTAGGGGTTGAACCCTGGAAGAAAAATAGGCCTCTCTCAAAACAGCTTAAAAGATTTGTCTCGTTTCGTAAAATCCTTATATCATAATGTTAAAAATGCTTCTCTCATCTAATAAGATCCCTGTATCGTAATGTTAAAAATGTTTGTCTCATCTTGCAAAAAAAGTGCAAATCTCTGTTTCGTCTCGCATCCATCCCTATGCGTACTGCTCTAAATATAACTTGAAAAATTCGAATTTATGGTCGATTCCTAGAATTTTTTTTAAATGTACCTCTTTTTTGTGGTAATATATACATTTCGAAACTTTTAGATATTTCAATTTTTTTCTTGTGTCCTTTTAATTTTGAATTACTCAAGATTGACTATATTTTTATTTGCTCTTTAAACCAAGTATTTAACTGTATTTTGAGTATAATGGTAGCATTTTTAGTTTTTCTAATAGGTTAAGCATGGATTCATTAGTGGTTTAAACTCCCTTTGTTTTGGAGGTTCGAATACATTCGCTGAAAACGACCAACAAATAATCTCAATAAATATAGCCAGATCTGCGAAAACAATTCCAATATTGCACCCATTCTAATATTGCCAAATCTGAGACAGCAGTTTTTACGCTGATGTATATGTCTGTCTGCTTTTTTTATTTATTTATTCTTTTTTTATTTATTTATTCTTTTTTTTTTTTTTTTTTTTTTTTGCACCTGCCATAAGTTTCGTTAGAAAAGCAGAGAATCAAAGTTTAATTGTAGAGGAATCTAAATAGCGTTTTTAAATAAATGAGTCTGAACAAACTTAGCACGTCCCTGGAGCCCTGATTTCTTTTATTGTAAATTTTAGCATTAATTACCTGATTTATTATAAAATTAAGTAAGCTTTTTGTTTTACTGTTTTATCTAATGTAATAAAATAAGTATCAATAGAAACAATTATGAAGGTTCCTAAAAATTTTAATTTAATCTAAAATTCTCTGAAAGAAAATAAGTACAGAGAGCTGAGCTCCCATGCAAATTAATCCATGACTAGCCTTTGTGTAATGCTCTACCTTCTTATATTTTTGCACCTCTATTCGCGTAGATTTTAAAAGGGGCTGAAGATAGAAACAGGGACATAGCGAGAAAAATTTTCGGGGGGGGGGGGGGTGCCCGAAAGCTAAAAATGCGCTAGAATTTCTCACAAAATTGCATGAAATTGCATGACTTGACATCCAATAAACAAAAATTCAAAATTTCGGGGAGGGGAGGCAAACCCCCAGGACACCCACCCTGGCTACGCCCCTGCATAGGAAAAAGTCTTCAATTTTCTTTTCAGGAAAGTTTCAACAAAACTATAAAAAATTAATAGAAAGTCTAAAGATTTTAGAATAAAATTTATAATTCTGTACATAGGCGCCTAATACAGCGGCTGGGCGTAGGGGGTTCACTGTAGGTGTAATGAATATTTTTATACCATATTGAACTTCTTTCTATTATTTTAGTTTTAGTACTAAAATATGAGAAAGTCCAATATGAACTCTTCCACCACCCCCCACATCGAATAATAATAATAATAATAATAATAATAATAATAATAATAATATGAACGCCTATCAGAGTTTGATTAAGCCAACGTGTGGCCTCGGGCCGACATCTGATATAGGTCCCATTTATTTAAATGAAATAAAGAAATTTTATGCTAACACTACGAAATATTTACTCTTCCATTACCTCTAAAAAGTGCTGGCCCGGTACATTTTAAACAGTACCACGCCGTTAATTATGCCATGCATATTTAGACACATGGGCGCGGCAGGCATTTCATCATTACTGGCAATGTACTGGCGCATATGCATTTTTAAGGCATTGGTATTCCAGTGACTTTAAACTGACGGCAATGCACTGTGCTCCCGGCATACGGCACTTTGCCAGCACGGTGGGTACCCTGCCGTCAGTTTGCGGGCAGTAGTGTGTTTCTGGGTACTACCCCCACATACTCTCCGACAACTGGAAATAGCTCTTCTAGAGGAGTGGGACAGAATACCCCAGCTCTTCATTAATAGCCTGATTGACTCCGTAACTCAAGATTGTTCAACATTGTTGGCAGTCCGGGTAAATCCCCCCCCCCCTATTAAAAACATTTTTTTCAAGGAAAAACCTTCTATTATTCGTTTTTTCTGACATGCATAAATTGTGTTTTTTCTTTCCTTTTGTACCCAAATGCTCAATAAAATGCATTATTTTCTGCTAAGCATGTGTATTTTTTTTTTCTCATACAGACTACCAGGTCTGTCGATTAAATATCAATCATCTAAACAATTGCCCAACCGCAACATCCACCCATAACCTCAATCTCCTTTAATTGTTTAGAGCTCTCTAGATTCTGTTATGGTGTAGAGCGGTTTCTCATATTTAGTAAAATGTAAACAATAAAGAGTTCATCGTAAAATGAATTCATACAGCTATCAATAAATGTTATACAAATGTCAGACTACATTCGGACCGCTTTTAGAAGGTCCGAAATGGGAGTTTCAGGAATATACTGCTGCTGGTCATGTATCTAAATCAACTGTAGAACAGTTTAAAAGATAAAATAAAATATGAGTGTTATATCTTAAACATGACCAAAATCCAATTGAAAAAATGAGTAATTATTTTTCATTCAGACTATAAGAAAACAACATTATTTGGCATATGAATGTGAAGTCGTCATCATGCAGAAATGAAAAGAAAATTCTTAAACTAATTAACTAAATTGAGAACAAAACACGTGTTTCAAGTTTTTCATAAAACTGGTGCAGCAACAAATCAGTAAATCTGCCATAAATGCTTTTTCCACGTTTGGTCTTGTACTTTTGTAATAGCTATTTATTCCACTTTTCTATATTGTGCACATACCTTTTTTTAAAATTATTTTCATTACATAAGCTGCTAGATTTTATTCAAAATTTCAGTATCTGACATGAAGTACATAAAAGTTGAGTTTGATTAAGTTGTGAAATTAATCATCTAAATAACAAGAAGTCTCGAGGTCTTATGGTTTCTAGCAGACTGTTTATATATGTAGATATGGAGTTTGTCTTTTATAAATTTGCACTCTACTCTCACTCAAAACTAAATAAATGAGTAATAGAAATATATAAGTATCAGATTAACAAGATGTTTCCTGAAATTTCTGTACACTTGCAGGTTATTTGTATCCTAACTTTACTATAGCTCTGCAGTGGTTATGCCACTGAAAATGGTAGACGGCCGAGGTGTGAAGGTCCCGGGTTCGGGTCCCATCGCACGGCTGTCGATCTAAAGGTCTGGAGTTTTGGTAGGTTTTCTCCAGATGTAACGTGAATACGCGTTAGAATCCCTTAGAAAGTCCTCCTACCAAGGCACCCCCCATCTTAGGCAGATACCCCGCGTGCAGGTTTGCCTTAACACACAACACTAACTTACTATAGCTCTGAACTTATGATCCAGAATCCTGTGTTATGAATTTTCGGAGGAAAATAATGAATTATTTACAAAGCTTTTGCAGGTAAAATCATTTTATACAATTTAACGTATCTTCGAGTGATTTTGCAAGAAAACTTGAATACAAATTTTAGTGGAATATCTCTCAGCGGTTCTATAAAAATAATTCAACAATGAGAGTTTTTTAAAGAGAATCACACTATTGTCAAACTGAACGCATAAAAATTTCAAATATACCAAATGCATATTCGAATCTTGTTAAAATAATTTAAAAGTTTCATGTACATTTCTCCTGTGATATTTGTTCATAAGGAATAAAGAAAATAATACAGGGTTATTGATTTATTAACTTTAGGTTATTATAATCTGAACTATTCTTATAAGAATTAGTCTTTATTTAGTTTATATAAAGTATTATTATTTTAAACAATTCTTTAAAACTTTCAAAAGATAAAGAAATTATAGTTTCAACGAATGCAAACAATACGAAATTCTCATACTCTGAGCTAAAACTTACATTTGTTTTTCATTACAAACAATCATTTCATTCTTTTATTTAATTTTCTCAAAACTTCAAACAATTAGACTATTACTTAAAGGATTTACGATTTTTCATTAATTTACCTTTACGAAAGTAAAATATTTTTCCTTTAAAAAATTAAATAAATCGTTAATTTTATTTCAGAAATAGCAGAAGAAAACCTTGAATAAAAAGAAAACTATTCAGATAACCAATGAAATTAAATAGTGTGGGTTTCCTTTTTTTAAAGAACTTAATGGACCCAAAATAAATTGTACCATAAGTTAAGGTTCAGATAAACAACTTGAATGGGGGTACCGCTGTCTAGAATTCATCTTATGTAAATAGCGGAATGTAATAAAAGTTACAAGAAAGAGCTTTTAACTGCTATGAAAATGTAAATGATATGCTGCCTTCAGACTCTTTAAAGTGACCAACCACAAAAGAAAGGGGAAAATACAATTTTTGTTAAGTTTTAAAATGTATTCAAATTTTTCAAATATTTCTGACATTTATTGTTTCATCATTGCTGATCATGTTATTAAATTTTATTTTATTCTCTTAGGCTATTTTTGAGGAAAGCGAGAACAAATACGTAAAAATATGCCCTTTTTCAGGAATGAAAATAATATTTACCCAATTTTCACAAAATCTCAAAATCTATAAAAAACTTTTAAGTACTTTACGTGGCTACCTATGAAAATGCTAATTGTTATTTCATTCGCTTCAGCGGCTTTGTTAATAAGCAAACAGATATTTACACATTTCGAATAAATTTTCGCAAAATCTCAAACTATGATCCAAATTTTCAAAAAATTTGAAGGCTATAGTTTAATCTGTATGACAATCTGTCATGTCACCAAATTTACTTTTATTCGCTGAAGTCGTTATTGCTTGATGCTTCAACATATATTTACGTATTTTGAATAAATTTTCGGAAAATCTCAAAGTCTAATCAAACTTAAAAAATTGCTGTCTATAGTTTAAGTTATTTGTTCACCTATTAAGTCAATAAATTTCATTCCATTCTCTTTAGTCGTTATTATGTAATGCGCGAATAAACCTCTACGAATTTTGAAACAATTTTAGGAAAATCTCAAAATGTAATCAACTTTTGTTTTAAATTTTATTCTAGCTTCAGTCTAATGACCACCTATCATGTCACCAAATTTCATTTGTTCTCTTTAGTAATTATTATGTGATGCACGAATAAAAATTTACCAATCTTGAAAGGATTTTTGTAAAATCGCAAAATCTAATCAAACTTTTTTAAAAATCGAGGCGTATAGTTTAAGTTCAGTGAGCACTTCTGTGTCATCAAATTTCATTTTATTTGCTTCAGTCATTTTATGTGATGCGCGAACAAAAAAAAAAGGAAAGAAAAGAAAAGAAAAGCGTCACGGAAAACGACAGAAAACTTTTTTTTTACGGTCATACTGGGTTCCCAGATTCTTGAAACTGATAGAAATTGAATTTTTTTTTAATTTCATGTAATTTATGGATTAATTATATTTGTATAGATATCGTGCGTTTATCTAAAGCCCATATGCTTTTTAAGTATTTATGTTGCCACTGTTCAGCCAGCCAATTTCACATGCAGCAAAGTTTACTACTCTTCCACCTTCTTCTATACATTCTGAGAAAAAGTTCAAATGAAAAATATGACTCGGGTGATTAATATAAAACTTCGGCTGTTTATTATTGGTCAAAATTTGTATTTCTGCGTTTTTTTTTTCTTTTTTTTTATAATGCCAAGTACAAAATATAAAATAAAATGTTGTAGTCAAAATTCTGAACTTCAGGTTTAAATTTAATGTCCGATTGATCTTTTAATTCAAAGTTTGTTTGACACAATGATACTGAGGATTCCCTAAAATAAGTCGGTCTATTTCGTTTTTCCGTGTATCCATTAAAATTGATGATATGATTCTTTTTCATAAGGTTTTTCTGTTGAAATTGTATAGTAAGTTAAAGGGGAGAGAAGAAAGTATTCATATATCTTGTACACCTTTTTATAGATCTAGTTAATAAATTTCACCTATAAAAGTTTCAACGAAATATGTTTATGATGTAATCGAATTCAAGAGTGGTGATATTTTATTAATTTATATATTGCATTAAAAATCCCTTTTTTAAACAAGTTATTAAACTGAATTAATTTTCTTTCAGATTCCGTCTGAAGGAAAATTTAAATACAACAATTTAAATATTCGCTCCTGGGAAGATCCTTTCAAGTCATCCTGGGATAATTCCCATTCTGCAAGCTTAATAAAACCTCTTGATAAAATTGGAGGAAGTGTAGTCCTTCGAGAGCTCGAAAGCGTGGAACCAGACAAGCTTTCAAATTCATCAAAGAAACCAGAGAGTTCAAAAGATTCTAACAATGATAAAGATGCAAATGATTTGCCATCTTTTGGTGGTAGTCAGTCTAACACTCTGAAAAGCAATGTGAAAAGGAACTTTGATGAAATAGACAGAGCTGGATTCAGAAGCATGGGAAAACGAGATTTTGATGATGACGTATTGAGAAAGCGTAATTTTGACGAAATAGATCGAGCTGGTTTCCGTAGTATGGGTAAAAGAAATTTTGATGAAATTGATAGAGCAGGATTCCGGAGCATGGGGAAAAGAAATTTTGATGAAATTGACAGAGCTGGTTTCCGAAGCATGGGCAAAAGGAATTTTGACGAAATTGATAGAGCTGGTTTTCGAAGTATGGGTAAAAGAAATTTTGATGAAATTGATAGAGCTGGTTTTCGAAGTATGGGTAAAAGAAATTTTGATGAAATTGATAGAGCTGGTTTCCGAAGTATGGGTAAAAGAAATTTTGATGAGATTGACAGAGCTGGATTTCGAAGCATGGGAAAAAGAGAGTTTGATGATTCAATGAATCTGTTGGAAAAAAGAAATTTCGATGAAATTGATAGAGCTGGTTTCCGAAGCATGGGAAAGAGAAACTTTGATGAGATTGACAGAGCAGGATTCAAGAGCATGGGCAAAAGAAACTTCGATGAAATAGACAGAGCAGGTTTCCGAAGCATGGGTAAAAGAAATTTTGACGAAATTGGCCGAGCGGGCTTTCGCAATATGAAATACAAAAGGAATCTAGATGAAATAGATCGCGCAGGCTTTAAAAGCATATTTAAAAGGACTTTTGATGAAATAGACAGAGCAGGTTTTGGAAATATCGGGAAAAGATATATTGATGGAAATGGGAGAACTTACCTTATGAATGATGACAAAAGGAACTTTGACGAGATCGACAGATCAGGATTCAGTAGCATTGGCAAAAAAAATTTACATGGATATAGTGTTACTTTAAGTCATGCAGGTGAGTGTTTCATAATTATTCATAGATACCAGAATGTTACTTTATGTTTACAGGTTTATGATAGGGTACATGAACCAAATTATATGAAATTATTTTATTGGTACAGAATATTTTTATTGAAAGCTTACAATTTTTTTTTCAATTTTTGGAAATTTAATACCTGGAAATGTAGTATACCATGCACATCATATTGTAATAAATGACTAAAAACTCAATAAGTTAAAGTATGACAAATAACTTTAGGAGTATGACTATAAGTAAGAGGCAAAAAGACACACTTATATTCTTTTGATTATTTAAAAATTAATTTTAAATAAAGAAATTGTAATAAGTTTTATTTTTATTCAATAAAAAATCTTGAAAATAAATTATATTTGTTGTTTAAGAATGAAACTTTCGAAAAGAAAATTCAATGTCTTCTGATCTTCAATTTTATATCACCAGATATAATATGTAAATTAATAAAACAACCAAAAGTTGATTAAATCAATATAAAATATAGGCTCATAATGTTTTACGCATAAAGCATTTTTTAATCAAAAAGTAAATATAAATTAGGTAGAAATTTTTTATTTTTTTTTCATTGGACACAGTGTTAATGTTATCTTGAACAATCAATTCAAATCCTCCAATTTAAAGGTATAAATTTTCTAAATGTGCAAATAAACTCAGTCGCAGTAGTGAAATTATCAAAATATGGCTTTTAACACTGCGAATTTATGGATAATGCATCATTCAAAATAAAAATGAAATTTAGAGATAGCTTCGATTCACTAGATGCTCTTATAGAAGTTACTACACCGTACAGACATTCCCCCTTAGAAGAGAAAAAAATGCTTTTTACTACGAGCAGAGAAAGTGTATTTTGGAAATATCCTTAAAACCAATACTTTCTGAATTAATCTGCATTCTCAAGCAGTTTTGTCGTCTTACGAAAGTTAATCTCCTTAATTCTAAATGTGTTGTATTTGTGTTAAAAATAAGATTCTCTATAGTTCAAGAAAAAGAAAATAAGTTTATCACTTAAAACTTATTTTAACTTAAGTGATTTTGTTTTTGAATTGTAACAATAGCATTTAAAAAGATTTTCAATTTTCCCCATAATTTTATTAATCATATGCGATATAAATAAAAATATCAGATGTACTAGTTAATTACCGACCTTCGCACACAGATGGCGTTGCACACAAATGTACTGAACAAAAATGGTGACCTTTTTCTTTCTAACAGATTTGATATTCTTCTGCAAAAATTAATCAACGGTCGAGTTCATATTAAAAACCACTGTATTTGTTTATCTGGGAGATACTTCGTTAACGTGGCAGGTTTAGTTGGCGATTTTTTTGTCGCCAACGTCTAGCCGTGGCGACTTTTTTTTGCCACCCCGTCTAATTTTGGCGAGGTATTTTTCTCGCTAAGCATCATGTAAACCTACATACTTATATAAGAAAAAATAAACCCAATACTAAAATACACTTATCCAAACACCTGATTAAAACATTTCACACATATTTCATATGCAAAAAAAAAAAAATCTTCAAACGATGCAAAATACTAAAATATATTTATGCGCAAAAATATACAGCGAAATTTCCCTTAAAATGCTAAAAACTCTGCTTAAAAGTCACAGAAAAACACTAACTAGAATTAACCGACTACTTCCTCCCCAATAAGAGTTTCGTGCAATTTTGATATCTCCCAAACACACAAAATTTACACTACTAAAATCAGAATAAAATCTAAATTCACCACAAACAATTCAAAAATCCTTATATACTGATTCATATTAAATTAATAAACTGTGCGTGAATTCTGAAAATCTATGTAAGCAAACCCATCTATTGATTAAAATTATCCATCTTTCTTAAAACTTTAAAAATCTCCAATTTTGTATTACAATTCATTATTGCAGCAATTTACGTAAAATTAGAAAACACAACATACGATAGTTCCAGATGCAAAAATGCTCTAAATTGTATAAACTATAAATCAGAAATACAAAATCGAAGTCAATAAAGCAATTCCTATAAAAGTTACGAAATTTAAATTTTTATACGGTCCCCCTGTCCTATCAGTTATATTTAAAAAAAAATTCCGTATACAATTTTACGCACAACAACAAAAAAAAAATTCATCCTTCTACGACCAAAATTCACGGAGTTACAGCTGCTTAAAGTTAGAGCACTTTTCGAGATGCGAAATAGGGGTTATATACAAAATGAATTTGAGAAAAATTAATCTACCTGGTTTAGAGCCTTGTAATATTTATAAGCAATTTGATCAGCTATTTTAGAATTGTAGATTGTAATATTTATAAGCAATTTGATCAGCTATTTTACAATTGTCGATTGCAATAAAGAAGATTAACGTTTAAATATGTGGAACCAATAAATAACAAAAATATAGTTAATACTGAAAATAGAATTTTTTAAAGAGTTTTTAAAATGAACTTGTATTAACTAAATTAAAATGCAAAAACAAGAGAATAAAACACTTCATTAAATATTAAATTAGAAAATGAAACATTTTAAAGAACGAATGCATGCATATTAGAAATTTAAAATAATATAGTCCCGCAGTGGTCTGGGTGCTAAACTCCATTCCCATAAAAACGTGGCAAGTGAAGCAGCATCCGGTTTGGGCAGTTCTTGGGGCGGGTCAACTCCCTCTCGGTTCGACTGTGTGGGACCGTGTACGCTAATGGGATAGCAAATGGGTATAGCAGCTTTGCATAGCTGGTGTACGTAAAATCTGTCGTGGCCCCAATGTCCTCCAAGTTGTTGAACGATACCTCTGGGGGTGCCGATTTCAGGGGGTTAGCTCCTCCTCTTGAATTGGTTCTAAATTAGGGGACCACGGGCTAAAGTCGGACTTCCTCCCACTGGGCCCCAAAAAGTGGAAGGTGCCCCTCCTCCGCCCATCGCCTCCCTCCTGGGGAATCTGGAGCAGCATGCGGTTGTCAGAGGCCTTAAGTAACAACAACAATAAAATAATATTACAAATCTTGTTAACGTAACATTTGCTCAAAAGATAACTTCCTTCGGCTGCAATGCAAATATGCACCCTTGCAGAAAAGTCTTCCTGTACTTTGCATAGCATACTCGGTGTTACACATCTGCATGCTACACATGTATGCGATTTAGTAAGTCTGGTCCCGGATAGATTTTTATAGAGCCTGACTCAAATCCTTTGCTTACTATTCTAAAATTAGTTTGGCTTCTTTTTCCGCATTGTGCCAGAAAATGAAATTATAACCTATAATTTAAAATTTCAATATTTATAGGGTCCCTTAACGATTTACCGTAACGGGACATTTTTAAACGTGGAAAAGTGACTTAAGTCAAAATGTTTGCTGCTTCATTACTCGATGAATTTTGGTCGTAGAAGGGCGAATTTTTTTTTTTTTTTATTGTGCATGAAATTGTATAAAGAAAATTTTTCTAAATATATTTGATAGGACCGTGGGACCGTATAAAAATTTTAGTTTCGTAATTTTTATAGGAATTGATTTATTGACTTCGATTGTTTCTGATATAATAGATTATACAATTTAGAGCATTTTTGCAACTGGAACTATGTGTCTCTGATTAATAGTTCAGGAAATAGCCATTGGGCAACGTTAGCACTGGACACCCCGTATATAAGCTAATGTAGGCTTCTAACACACAGTACATGAAAGGCCAATGTAATGAGAAAAAAAATTATAATGTTTGAAAAAATTAATTTCTTTTTTCTGCAAATATTAAGTGAATATTGAAAATTTCATCTAAAATAATATATAAATTTTACAAGAAATTAACCCATGCATTAAAAACCGTCAAATGGTCAAAAGTGGCTACATATGCAGACAAATCCTTACAGTGACATTATTGTGTCGTTCAAGTGGTCCACTTCTGACACCAGAAAAACTTTACTGTGGCAAGAAGAAAGATAAATCGGAAATGCAGTAAGCGAAAATTCTTGTTAATGTATAATGCATATCGCATCATTTTCTTCGATTTGCTCATTTCATGACATAATTACTTAAAGTAAATTTTATTGAGTTGCATTTTCAAATTTAAACTTTACTAAGCTTAAAGTCAAAGGCAAATACTTTGAGCTTCATTAATTTAAAAAATAATACGACAGGCGCAATTTAAGTCAAGAATGTGATATTGGCTCTTCCAAAAACCTTTATCGAAAAATGATAGGTCCCTATCGTAAAAGATTAAAGTGATAACAAATGGATCAGTGTCAAAAATAGAACATCGTAATATATCACTACTAAAGCTTGGCTATTTTTTTTCTCCACAAAGTAAAATATAATACCTTGTAAATTTTATTCTTTACTGGCATTTATATACAAATGTGTAAACTTAATTCGTCTTTTATACAGGAATTGCATGCAATATTAATAACGAAATTTAAATGTATACAGAATATTTGAAAAATATCTAAATATTTCTATGCGCTTACGTTTATATATGTATATATATATACACATAAACAGGGTGTCCAGTGCTAACGGTGCCCAATGGCTATTTCCTAAACCGTTAGTCAGAGACACATAGTTCAAATTGCAAAAATTCTTTAAATTTTATAATCTATTATATCAGAAACAATCGAAGTCAATAAATCATTTTTTATAAAAATTACGAAACTTAAACTTTTATACAGTCCCCAGATCCTATCAGTTATATTTAGAAAATTTTTCTTTACTCGGTTTCATGCACAATAAAAAAATATTCGTCCTTCTACGACCAAATTCACCGAGTTAAAGCTATTTAAAGTTAGAGCACTTTTAGAGCAGCGAAATAGGGGTTGTATACAGAATGAGTTTGAGAAAAATTAATGTACATGATTTTGACCAATCATTCAATTCAAAAGACCCCAGATGGATTTTTATACAGCCTCACTATAACCCTCTGCTTAAATATAAGTTTTCTAAAATTAGTTTTGCTTCTTTCTCCGTATTATGCCAGAAAATGAAATTAAAACCTATGATTTAAAATTTCGATATTTATAGGGTCCCTTAACGGTTTACCGTAACGGGACATTTTTAAACGTGGAAAAGTGACTTAAGTCAAAATGTTTGCTGCTTCATAACTCAGTGAATTTTGCTCGTAAATGGGCGACCTTCTTTAAATTTTGCATGAAATTGTATAAGGAACATTTTTCTAAATATAACTGATAGGACCGAGGGACCGTATTAAAAATTAAAATTTCGAAATTTTTATCGGAATTGATTAATTGACTTCGATTCTTTCTGATATGATAGATTATACAATTTAAAATATTTTTGCAACTGGAACTATGTGTCTCTAACTGTTTAGGAAATAGCCATTGGGCACCGTTAACATTGGGCGCACTGTATATATATATATATATATATATATACAGAGTGGGCAAAATAAAAGTGGCTCGGCCAATATTTTCATGAAAGTGGTCTGGAAAAGGTTTATGTACGTTAAGACATGACACGTGTACATTATGGAGGAGACAAGGAATGGGATGAGGGATGAGATGGGGAAATGAAGAATTATAAACACAGGACAATCTCGCATCGACGTCACTAGTCATTTTGTTTTCATTCCAGGCCACTTTCATGAAAATATTTTCCGGGCCACTTTTATTTTGCTCACCATATATATATACACTCATGTCCATAAATTAAGGATAATGAAGTTCAGGCAAAGAAAGAGAAAGAAGCAAAACAAATTTGACTTATTTGTAAAGTCTATTTATTAAACAAAAAGTAAAGAGCAAAAAAGATGCTATATGTTTGACATAATTAATAAAAATTGCAAGTTTTACTCCCTTGACCAAATTTCAAAAAAGAACCTATTTACAAAAAACAGTATAACATGGTTAGTAGGATGGTTAATAGAGTATGTCTCCCGGACGATGCAATACAGGCCTGACAACGCCTAGGCATGCTGAGTATCAAATGATCAATCTGATCTTGGGGAATATTACACCCCTCATCAAGCAATGCACTCCGAAGTTCCGGTAGACAGGTGGGAGGGGGTTGACGGGCTGCAATTCGTCGGCCAAGCATATCCCACACATGCTCTATTGGATTCAAGTCCGGTGAGTATGCTGGCCAATGCATACGGGTGATATCCTCCGATTGAAGGCATTCGTCTACAATGTTTGCACGGTGAGGACGGGCGTTGTCATCCATAAACACAAATTCAGCACCCATGGCGCCCCGAAACAAACGTACATGTTGTTCCAGAATGACATCCCGATAGATGTGGCCTGTCATCGTTACACTCTGAACATGCAGGTCAGTTCTGGAACCAAGAATAATTCCTCCCCAAACGAGCCATCCTGCACCACCGTAACGGTGTCTTTCAATGGTGTTCTCTTGGTGGTAACGGGTACCTGGCGCTCTCCAGATGAATGTCCGGCGAGAATCAGACTCCAAACTAAACCTGGACTCGTCGGAAAACATCACACAAGACCACTGTTGCGGTGTCCACAATGCATGCTCTCTACTCCAGGTTAATCGCAGGCGACAGTGAGTTGCGGAAAGTGGAACACATCTGACAGGCCTACGAGCATATAGACCAATGTGCCCTAAGCGTCTGTACACGGTCTGCCTTGAAACTGTCGTACCGGTAGCTGAAGAGAGCTGACGAGACAGGTCTGATGCTGTACTCCGTCTGTTTCTTTTGGCAGTAACTGCCAAATAGCGGTCCTCATTCGGCGTTGTAACTCGGGGGCGACCTGTGCTGTAACGTCTACTCACATTACCATCATCTTGGAATCGTTGCCAAAGCCTGGAGATGACACTCTGGGCGATTCCAAGTTCCTCGGATACTTCCAGCTGGGTACGTCCACATTCCAGTCGTCCGATAATTCTGCCACGTAAAACATCGTCCAAATGCCTCCTTTGTGCCATAAGTATGCGGTTTTGCACTGAAAGGCTTTCACAGCGCTTGTGAACAATTTTACTTCTTTGCCACCATTCCTTATATATCCCTCTCTTACACTCTCGTGATTGTGACGTACCATCCACGCCATCTGGTGGTTTCCTGTAATTTGCATATTCTTCTTCAAGATGGTGTGATCATTCCACAGGTGAAATTTTTATTTTAGAGATCAATTTCTGTGTGATTCTGAATTATCCTTAATTTATGGACATGAGTGTATATATATATCTCTCTCTGTGTGTGTGTGTGTGCAGGGTGTCCAAAAACCCTGACCCAGCCTTTTTTTCTTGAATATTGATAATCGCCCTATACAATAAATTACAAAGTTTCGTAAAAAAAGGTATAGAAATTTATGGCATCGTTTCAAATTTTCAGTAGATTAAATCTAAATAAATACAAGATTTGAATTTCCATATGATCCATGAACAAAAAATTTCCATTTGGTAAAATGTACCCCATACATTAATTAGGTGGTGTGCAAAATTTGCGCGTTTAATTCTGAAAAGTTTCAGAGGTATGAAAGTAAATATACAATGACTTAGCTCAATGACTTAATCATTTTTCAATGGCTCTCGAAGGGAAAATATCACGTCGGCTGATCGCGTTTCAGAGGTCGCATAAAATTTACGAAAGTAAACAATGATTGCATAAACATATAACACTAGTTCTATTATTGGTATCGGATATCCTCTCACCTATTTTGTTTAAACATATCTCTGAGTCTTTTTCAGATGAAAAGTTGTAACTTTGTACATTACCTAATTAATGTGTGCTCTAAATCACGGGAGCCATATGAAAATTTTTAATTTTGTGTTTATTTGGCTTTAATCACCTAAAAATGTTAATCAATACTATAAAATTCGCACTTTCTGTACGTTACTTTGTAATTTATTGTGTATGTCTATGATCAATATTTAAGAAATAAAAGCCTAGGTTAATGCTTTTGGGACAACATGTGTGTATTTATATAGATTAACCTGTTTATATCTAATCATTTATTAGCCATGTAGTTTAATGTAGTTTTCACCATGCAGTTGGCAGGTTTGTGAGACTCGTGATATGCAAATGTCAGGAGTCACACAACTTAGTCTGCTTTCATTAACTGGTATATGTTAAATGCCTGTTAAGTGCATTAATTAAATGTCCAATAATATTGGCCTTTGTGACGACGAATACCTAAATAACGAGTGTTTGCTTTTGAGGGAAATTTACACTTATAAAAATTTGTCATAATGGTAAAGCATCCCATATATAAAAAAAAAATGCATTCATTATTGTCAAGCTCTTTCTTTTAGTCGATAGCAATGATTTCTATCGGAATGGAAACTTGCTACTTTGTTTACTAGATATTTTATCCGTATGTATTTGAATATTGATACAGCATACTTATAAATTGTTTCAAAAAAATAATATGGTATTGCTGATCAAGAACAACATTTACAAATTGATTCTGTATGTATTGTGTTGTTACAAATTTTACTTTCTCGCTCAGTGAAGTGCTAAACACATTTTACAAAAGGTTATGTTTAAGATTCCTCTACTTTCACCCAACTTTTCAGATCATTAGCATCATAAGAATAACTACGGACAAAACTTCTCTTGTGGGTTCAATTTTCCAAATAGGTGAAGTTGGCGCAACTGCCACAGGTGCACAGCTTTGGCCACCACAACCTAAATTCAAAGGCCGAGTTCGTCCGACATTTTCAAAATTAAAATACTTTTCATTTTTACCAGAGTATGAGAGAATTTTTCGGAGTAGCAGGGATCCTTACGAAGACTAATAAATCGGCTCCTAAAATTTTTAAATATCCACTAGATAAAAAAAGCTAGGAGCTGTTTTGGCTCCACTGTTTTCAGTTCTTTGGCAACATTGATGAGGTCTCAAACAACTCAATGTTAGGAAAAAACAGAAGTCCTTTCGCGATTGGTTAATGGAACTTTGTCGGGTCATATGATATGTCTACCAGCACTGTCCCAATTTCATGCATAACAGTTCTTGGCTCAGGCAAAAACGCGAATCACGGCTGAACTATCCGAGAATGAATCATTAACACTTAGTTCATCTCTCGGTTATGAATAACTTTGGGTTCTCTCGAGTCACTTAGGTTAGCAAAACCGTTAGCCAAGAACACGTTCATTCGGACTCTTAAAAAGAGAAGCTTCCGGAAACGTCTAACAACGGTAAAATCTTCACTTTTGACATCATATCATTTCTGTTTTGCTGGAGAAATAATATGTCTTTAAAATTTCACCGGCATTCTTTGTGAATGCATATTTCCAATGAAAAGAATTAACATCAAAAGTTACAGTTCTTAAGACAAACATAACGGTAAATGTAATATCTTGGTGAAGAGAAAACTTAACCGACTAGATCTCTATCTACAGATTTTAATTATTATTTTGGAAAAAGAAAGGGTTTTTTAATGTTCTTACTTTTTATTGAAAGCTTAATTCTTTTCTTTATTGCATTATTTTTTTTCTTTCAGAAAACAATCTTTAAAATAACTGACTGACTGATTATTACTAAGTGAAAAGATGAACAAGTCTCCCTAACTACAGGGACACTTAATCACTTGTCTAAGGGGACTTATCCTTGAATCACAGATGCATTTAAATGCTTCAAATTAAGAGTTAAACATCAATTTTTTTTTTGGTGAAATTTTAAAAAAGAGAAAAAAAAACACAAAGAAAAATCTATACCTTTAGCAAAAATTACTGTTCTGCATTATTCATAACTGTTATCACTCAACTCATTAAATCAAATGGTATTTTCAAAGCTTGAAACATCAAATAAAAAAGTTAAAACTACTGGAGTAGCGTCAACCACAATTACGTCTACTTTTTTGGGATAAAGAAATTGACTGGAATTCGTTTCTCGATTTCTTTGGAAACTGATTTCAAATCAGAAGGTGAAATCTTTTCATTATTTTTTACAAAATGATTTTCTACCCTTCGTAATTCTAAAATGACATTTCTATCATTTACATCAATGATCAAATTTTGTTGATCTTTATCTGTTTCATAGTAGGAAATCATCAAATGATTCTAAATTAGTTTAATCACGAATGGTGTAATTACTCGCACATTCTGAAAATTTAAAGATTTTTCTTTTAGTATTCTTACTTTTCATACTTGACACAAAAAGAACTTTTTTTAGCTTTTTATTCACTTAATCCTCACGGTGGAGGGCGTAATGGAGTATGATGTGTCCCTAGTGCATGTATGTTCTTAAATAATTCAGTTTGTTTACTTTTTTTTTTAAGTTTTAAATTCCATCATTTAACCTGTAGGGATTGTTAGTGTATTCTATTAATAGAACTAATTTAGCCTTATTTTGATGAAAAATAAGTACGAAATTATTCACTCAAAAAGAACTTTGATTTTAAGAAATCAAAAATTCCTTCTTAACAACCAAATAAAAATGCCTGAATAAAAAATTCTCGGCAAAGTTTTTGATAAGGAATAATTTTATCGGTGCTACCAGTTTTTAAAAACTTAGCTGCATATTATTTCTAATTTTAAACGTAGGGATTAAGTCTCCCTAGTTTATTCTAACGTATAACATGGTAATAAACTCTACATTTTAAAAAATGTCATTTTTGCCTCATAAAAGACAAAAAAAAAAAAAAAAAAAAAAAGATAGAGATATGTTTTGTTGCCAAAGATTATCCAGCTGATCACGCATAAAATGTAAAATGTCTCTCGACTGACCACGACCAACTGCAAAAGACTACCCAATGGCTTTAACTATGTTGTAGAACTACACTCACGTAAAATATTTTTAAGTATATACTTACTATAGATATTTTAATATTTTAATATTGGTAATTTTAGCAATGAAAACTGCATTCAATAAACAAATATAGAGACTGTCATTATACGTAAAAGTAAATCCATTTAAAAATAATGACAGTTATAAATAAAACAGGTTGTACATTTGAAAAGGTGGAACTATTCTATTTTTAACATAAATGAACTGTTTAAATATTTTTGGGCATCACAAACTAATTACACTTTCTTTTCTATTTTCAGATGACAGCGAATTAGAAAAATACCCATCCAAATAATGTTACAAGAAAGTATCACCTATCATCATTATTAATATATATCTATTTCACGAAGATCTTATGCCAAGATAACTTTTCTCTTTTAGGAAGTAGCTCAAATATGAAAAAATGTATGATATAATAAAAGAAATATATTACGTGTGTGTAAACTGATTTGTGTTGATGTATTTAAACAACATGCGACAAGTATCATATTCAAACCCAGTGGCGTAGTCAGAAATTTTTCATTGGGGGGGGGGGGTTACGACTAATGTAACTCACATATATGTATACATGTGCGTGATAAGGGAGTGAAGAATATACATTTTGTATGGCAAAAAATTCCTCATAGGGGGGGTGACCCCTCTATCCCCCCCCTTGGCTACGCCACTGTTCAAACCTTATTTTATCTTACAATCACATTCAGTTTGTTTCTGAGGTTACTCCATTTTTCTTAACCATCAATATACCGTTTTGGAACAATATTTTACAGCATTATTTTTTCCACGTTGTACAAATAATTTCAGCAAAGCATAATTATCAAAATGCTGGTTTACTGCCATCAGTAATCGAAGTATCGTTACACATTGATACAAAATCGAGGGATGGTAAAATAATCAAAGCACAAATGTTATTTAATGAACTCATTATTTGTGCATAAACTAAGTCAAACACTTTACTACAGTAGTAGTTCTCATACATCAGTTCATAACACGTCACAAGAAATAAACATCTTACGCCGAGAAAAGTTATAATTTGTTAAGGAAGTCATATTTTTATTATCACTTGGTAGTTAATTAAATTAACATCCAATTATGATAATAAAATTTCCTTCGGTCGTACGGTCATGAAAATCTATACTAATAGTAGCATCCAAAGAAACCGAATTAACAAAAAGCAACAAAAGTAGTAAGGTAAATATATAATCTAAAGACTTTTTGGATACAGCACATTCGAAAATCAGTTCTGTCGATGACATTTTAAACAACTCCGAAATTAATCAGACATAAATGTATGTACAAAAATTAGTATGTATCTACGTTGCTATTGTGTTTACTTTTCTCATACAACAACAATTATTTACTTACTTCAGTATGTACTAAACTGCCTTACTATATTTTTAACCATACTTTTAAGTTTTCATATATAATATTTTGACCTGCATGTAAAAGCATACAAAAGATAAAATTTCTTAGGTCAAGAATCTTATTTCAAAATTGAAAAACACAGTAACAACACTTCCATAATGTCTCAGGATCTCGTTGAAAATGAAATATAACAACGCATTTTCTTGAAAGTTGTAAAAGAAAATTAAAGAGAAACTTAAAGCGAAACGATTCAATTTTGTTCTAGAAACGTAATTTGTTTACAAAACTTTTCTCGAATAAAATAAAGCATTCGAAAGAATTAAAAAGCGCAATTCCTTAAAACTGTTTTTTTTTTTTTTTACAGATAATCAAATTATGGGAAAAAATCGAATTATTTAATACAAGCAGATGATGTTGATAAAAACCAAAATATAACTTTCAAAGTTTAAATTTATTATAATTGTAGAAGAGAGTAGTACGGAAATGCCTACACATGCCTTACTAATTAAATAGCAAACAAGTGAAAGAAATTACTGAGACAAACTATAAATGCAAAATTACTCAAGGGAATTTACATAAAATACATATATTTATATAATTAATAAATAGCAACCAAACTACTATTTAGTCAAGTAGTTTCATCTTGCAGTGCTTATAAAATAATTAAAACGCAAGTATTTTGTAGATTTGGAAATAACACTATAAATATATATATGCACATCTATATATTTTTTAACTATAAAAAATGTACAAAAATACCATAAAATATCTATTTATATATTTTATACAAAAAATTTATATATATATATATAAGAAAAGAAAGAATTGTTGATTACTGGTACAATTTTCTTCTCGGGTTGATTTTTCCCCCCTTACTTACAGATCCAGATATAAGTCATAACATGTGCATTGTTACCAGTATATTATCGAGTAGTATACGCACTAATAACATAATTTATTATTTATAAAGATGTATAATTTATTATTATTATTAAATTTAAATAGTTTCATTTTATACACTAATGTCAGTAATTGTATATATCTTTCTTTCTTTTTTTTTTTTTTTTTTTTTTTTTAAATTCCTTAAGTACACATTAGCTATTTAAGCTTGTACTTTGTTGCTCCTTGGTACTTGGCTTGTACTTGGCTCCTTTGTTGCTGCTTGGTTGGCTTGTACTTTGTGCTTCCCTTTGTGGCTCCTTGCTCCTTATTTAGCTAGACTAGATTTTGAGTATCTTACACTTCTTTCTTCCTCCCCCCCCCCATTCGCTGTTTTTGCTATTAAATAATTCTCTCTATTCAACTGCATGGTTCATGCCATGCTACAATATTATTTGGTTGTTTAAATTTTCTCTCTTTTCTACTCTTTGGTTCTTGATGCTTTATTTTTTGTCACTTGAATTTCTATTCAGCAACATCTTTTTTTCTAGTATTGCCATCATCTCTGAGCTTATTCCTCGATGTTTGGATCTTCTACACGTTTTTTTTTTTTTTTTTTTTTTTTTCCAATAGCTATGGTCGTGCCCCTAGGTGTATTCTCATGAATTTTTTTGTCATGAAACCTACAGAAATCTAGCTATTTTTTTGTTTTCAATTTAACTAGATTAATTCAAGTGGTGGCACCTGATGGTAGAGCTTGATTAATCTAGTTTCCAGTTCACCTCCACTTTTTGAGTTCTTATAGTTAGGCTTAGGCCCACGAGATCTCACTTGGAATATAAATAATACCTTTTTTAGCTTTAATAGCTCTGTTTTCTATTGCTGCACAGGTTTATGTACAACATTTAAGGCCTATGTCGCCATTATTATTCCTGGTTCCGGAGTTTTTTAATGCTATTAATGTTTTGTGCGTACTCTTGCTCGAAGGATTAATAGGTATCCATATTACGTAAGTTTAGTTGCCTTATATTATATATATATAACATTACAAATCAAAAGCCCATGAAAATCCCACATTTCTGGAACTACAAAGTTTAATTCAGTTGGAACAAGGAAATCCGCTTTCAAAAACTGCAATCACTACACGGTTCCTTGCAATTCCTTTGTAATTTTATAGACCGTCCCTGCTTTCCGCCAAGCAGGCGTCTTAAAAAGACATAACAAACCTTGAAAAACCGCGGCCCAGATTTAGCTTTTGGTCATTAATTGCAACGTGCATTGATCATGTGCACGACCTCAAAAGTTGTTAAAAGGGGCTGCATCATCCCAGGAGCGACGCTTCCTCGTGACCGCAGCTGCCAAACAAAGATCTATCGAAGTACCCAATAAAATTATGTAATCGTTGTTTGGACTCCGACTCCTTTCATCCATCGGCAGCCGTAAAGCGTGCCCAAGGATTTTCACCGAGCGCTCCCGGCGTTTGCAGGCCAGCGAAGACCGACCAGGATACCCCAGAGTCCCTAGCAGCCTCGCCAAGGCCGAGAATGGGTCTCAACACCCTCGACCTCCCTCGGGACCACGACTGCAAACCAGAGACGGCCCGAGGGACGTGCGGGGCCTCTTCTCTATCATTTCTTATGAGATAGCAATAAAATGGCCCAGGAGCTGGGCCTCTATAAGCGCAGGGCTTTAGGCGATCGCCTACATTCGCAACCCCCTTGGGCCGGCCCTGTACAAACTTTCCCGTAGCCGCCTAATGATACATATATATATATATATATATATATAGTCAACTCCGGATATAGTGAACTTTCCGCTATAGTGAACAGAAATCATTAGTTCCGATTCACATACATTGGAAATGTGCATAGCATTTTTCGGATTTAGTGAACCATGACTTCGGTTATAGTGAACTTAGAAACTGAACTTTGAAAATTCTGAAACTGCAGAGGTGATGTTGTTGAATGCCTATCTCCACAAAGGGTGTCTCTTGTTTGCTCGAGCAGAGAGAAAGAGAATTTCAATCACCTGTTCCAGAATACAAGTGAATTGCCAGAAGGGGCTTTTAGACTTTTGACCTCTGTTAAACGAGGTTGGGGGGGGGGGGATGCAATGAATAGTTTAAAGACTGTCGTAAGATTTTTAGAATGCTCAGATTAGAACCCTTGTCAAAGGAGTCCTAGTTCAGATAATGCTGAATTGAGTCTAAAAACTTTACAAAAGCTGGAAAAGGACTTAGAAAGCATACTTTTTAAAACTGGCTACACTAAGCAGCAGCTAATAACTATTTTAATGCTTAATTAAAGTAATGCATTTTTTTACGAATGTACATTATTTCCATAAATTCGACTATGTTTAACTTACTTAATGAATATTTTCTATCATAAGCAAGATTATTTTAATTACTTTATACATATTAGTACGGGCATAAAATACTACTTTATAGTTTATTAAGTTTCTCTGTTCACCATGGGGACACTTCGTTTTTAATGAATTTCGGATATAATGGGTGAAATTTGATGGTCCCCAGAGGTTCACTATAACCAGAGCTGACTGTATACATATATACTGCATACATACAGTATGCCAAATAAAGTACCTTGCCACCTTCTTAACTTCGGAACGGCAAAAGTGGTGTTTGGGTATAGTAAAATAGCCATGCGCTACTGAATAACACTGCCTACGGCACCGCTTTGTGGAAAACTGCGGAGTTAGCATTCCTATCTCAAAAAAAAAAAAAAAAAAAAAAAAAAAAAAAAAAAAAAAAACGAGTTAGTGAAGTTAACGAACGAGTTAGGAACGAAAAGTGATTTACAAAATTGTAGCCCATCATTGATTTAGTTCGGAAAGACGCCTCGTGGACATATAGAATAGAACGGTTTAAACAACATTTGTTTTAACTTATTTTTTGTTCGTTAGTTTTTGATTTGTATTGCTACTTTTAGATAAATTGTTTTTCGAAAGATATGATTTTGATCAATGGCTATTGACTGAAATCCATGTATAGCTATTGTTAGCTATTTTACATTATGCCATTATGTGAACTAAACTTTAAAAAACATTCTGCCATGTTACATTATGCCATTACTTTATTTTACATTATATATTAGAGAGAGACGGAGAGTGAGAGGAGGGGTTCTCCCTAAAAGGTGGTAACATGCTTTAATTCTTTATCTATTAGAGATAAGTGGGCAATGTAAATTGAAAAATCTATCAAAATATAGTAGGAAAAAAAGATTACGCTGCGAAAAATCGACTACCGTTAATTTTCAAAAAGTTACACTTTTTAAATTTCTATATGACCCCGGTACCAAAAAATTCCTATTACTGAAACATACACCCACACACTGATGAAGTGATGTGCAAAATTTGAGGCAAAAACTATTGTCATAAAAGTGGGGCCTAGGTATAGTAAATTTGCCATACGCTTCGCAATAAAGACAGCCGCTTACAGCGCCACCTGAAGACTAAATTTGGTGTTAGCAATCTTATCTCCAAAACAGTACGAGACACTAGAAAAAAAGTCAGTTATAAAGTTGTTCAGCATCATCAGTTTAGTAAGAGAAAACGCCTTGTGTATATTAATTTTTAAAATGAACAAGAAAGGCAAATCATGCGGTTCGCATAGATTATAAAACACTTTCCAACTTTATGTTAATATTGCAAATATTTGCAGTAGTAAACTTTTACAATTAATCATTCATTCCATAAAGATTTTTATATTAACGAAATTAACGTCATATAGGTAATTACCGTGAGTACCTCTTATTCGTAAGAGCGTGAAATCATTTTCGTACATTCAATTTATAACCTGAAAAAAAGAAACAATTTCTCCTGATAGTCATTCTTTTAATTATAACTGATTCATTTTTCTTCTGCTTTATTTAAATGAGAATCATATAAAAAATCAAAATATTTTATTATGTGTTAACATTGTTTACAAGTAAAATCGCACATGTACAAATGCTATTGCAAGCAAAGATAAAAGTTCAAAGGAATGAGTTTGTAAAATGAATTATTAATGCACATGAAAATTAACAAGCAGAAAGTTTTCGAAAAAAATGTTTTACATATTTTTTAATCGAACTACTAGTATTTAAACTGCGGTGACAGAAGTTATATTACAAGATATCTTAAACAGCGCAATATTTGCATTATAATTCCATAACTACATATACCAGCAACTTTTTTTCTCAAACCAATAGTTTAATAATTTATTTTTTTACATGACATACTTGCGAAGCAATCACAAATCATTTTTAAATAAAAAAAAAAATAAAAACATAGTTTAAAAAAAACTAAAAAACACGCTTTAGTGATAAATTGAAAACTAAAAAGTGAAAAATAATTCTTAATATAGAAATAAATTAATGATTAAAAATAGTATTATTGTGAAAAAAAAAGGGGGGGCTTTGTGCTATATTTTTTGTATCATTTTTGTACTAATCGTAATGATCGAATATTCTAAAGAACTGATATATGGAGCACCCTACGCTTTTTTCACAATAATACTATTTTTCGTTCATTAGCTTATTTCTATATTAAGAATTATTTTTTACTTTTTAGATAGTTCAATTTATCACTAAAGCGTGTTTTTTAGTTTTTTTAAATATATTTTTATTTTTCACTTTTTAGTTCGATTTGCTATAAAAGCGTGGTTTTTAGTTTTTTTTAAACTGTATTTATTTATAATTTATTTTTAATTTTCGATATCTGTCATAATACACTAAGGAACACTAAGTTAGAAAGTACAAACTGTGAGATAATTTATTTTCACTGTGAACCAGTGGCGTAGCCCAGGATTTTATTTCGGGGTGGGCTGGGTATCAAATTTAAAGTTCAATTGTAAGCTAAATATCAAATTGCAAGCTAAGTAAAGGGTCTCATTTCGGGGGGGCAGCAGCCCCCTCAGCCACCCCCCTCTGACTACGCCCCTGCTGTGCACAAAAGTATTAATTAACCTGCAGTTAAATGCTACCTTCCTCACTAAAAAGGAAAAATAGGTCTCTAATCAACAAACAAGTTTCATAACGACTACAACAAACACAAACATCCACGTAACAATATTGCGGTAAAATTTTTAGATTCGCCATCTGTATTTCAAAAACGTAACTACCCAAACATACCATTGAATACAGTTACCAATAGCGAGAGAGGTTCTACTCCATTATGCTGAGCCGAGTGCCGAAATGGTACGCATGCGTAGACCGCGCGCTTGCTCCATCCCTCTCGCTTTAACGCAACTTCATCGGTCTTTGATAAAATTAAATCTGACCGTTTAAAAGTGGGTCAAAATCGAGTTCAAAGGAGTCGGTTAGAAACAAACAAACATACAGCTGAAACTATTAAAAACGATTTAATAAAGAACAGTTGCTGAGAACAAACAAAAAAAAAAAAAAAAAAAACCACTTCAACAATTTTCTTGAAAATATACTGTTTTGTTAGTGTTCAAAAGTCTCTCGAATTGCAGAGAACTGATTTATAAATTACAAGAATAATAATATGGGTTATATTCTGAGTGTATTTTTCTTACACGAGAAAAGGCTCTTGAATTTTACAGTTTTGAAACATTCTATACAGATTACAAGTTGATTATAAACATCTTCCATAAGCAGCATTGTGCAACTGAAAACGGTACGCAGGTTGTCACCAACTGTGGCACACGAACTGCACACGCGATGCGCTCAAGGTAGTTTTATTTTAAGTTGAGCTCATAAAATGTCTACTAGGTGGCAGTTTCCACAGAAAATTATGTGAATTTGGCTCAAGTACTGACCTCAAATTAGTTAATTAATGCTCAAAAACAATTGAACAGAAGATGCGGAAATTTCAAATGCAATTCAAGTTGCTGTAAGATCAGATGCTGGAAAATCCGATAAACACAGGAATACAATTTTAATTCCAAATGCAATTATTACGACAAAGATATTAACCTTATAGCTCTCTAAAAATTCTGAGAAATACTATATAGTGCTTTATTTCTCAATTTGCAATAGATAATAAAGTAATGAATATAGTTCTTTTAAATCAACAACATTTTAAATTCTGCAAGTGTTAATAGTTAAAAAACTATTTGATTTAGTTATTTGAATATGGTTTACATGAAACAAATTGAAATTGACGATATAATTCTCTGACCCAAACATTTAATTGAAATATTTTAACTTTTTATACACCAGGATAAGTATTAGTTAATTGCTTTGCATTCCATTAGTATGTAACTAGTTTAAAAGCATACCAGCATTAAGTATGCAGTTATTAATGAAATACTAGTAGAACATAAGGCATGATATTTCATTGGAAAATATATTAACAATTCGAGAAATTCAAAGTTCAAATGCTACTTAAATTTCCAAATGATATTCAACCCACATCAGCCTGATTATTATTATTATCAGAAAGAAATATTTTGAATTTAGCCGTTAAAGAATGCTTCAATAGAGTAATAACTAACACTAAGGGGATGGTGACCCAAAATGATCCCCTTTTGAGGAAAACTTGCATAAAATAACACAAATGTTAAACTTTGATCCTTTGCCACAGTATTTTACACTCTATTTTGCGTCATAAGCATATTTTAATTTTAATTATTAATCTATATTATTTTGAAACATGTTTTTCTTTCGGCAACTAAATTGAGAGAACGGCTGGGTGTAAAAACTCGGTTGAGGTGTCTGAAGAAAGGTCCCGGCCCGTAGGTGTGCCATCAAAAGAGAAAATCAGAAAAAGTCGAACGGTTTAGGCGTGGCGGCAGTGCCGGGTTAACAATATAGCAGATGTAGCAAATGCTACGGGCCCCGCGCTTTTGGGGGCCCAGCGCCTTTACCTTGAAAGTTTTCGTCTTTCCCCTTCAAGATCTAGCTTTTCTGACACTTTCCAACAAGTTAGAAAAGTGTTTAAGATTTCGATTTGTCTGTCTGTCCGTCCTTGATATAACTCGCGTCAATAGGCATAGATTTCTACGAAATTTATATATGTTATTCTTCTGCAGTACCATGTACCCTATTGTAAAGGATCTATGTAGCATTTATAGATTTTTTCTACAGGAGCACTGAAAATACTCCCAATACATTGCGCTCTATGGGACGTTATTCTTTAAAGCGTATCATCCTACTAACTACAAGGGGTGATCAAATGAAAAGGTACGAAACGACACGGTGGGTACAAATGTAGACTTTATTCAAAATATACACCATAGGACTGAGCACAACAATCCCACTGATGAACAAGCCGCAGGATTCCTTGTTCCCAGAATTCATGTGTCCGTGACGAGACCCAGTCCGTCACAGCGTCCTTGAGTACGTCGTCCGAGTTGAAGCGCTTGCCTTTCAGGTGGTTTCTTCAAAGGACCCAACACATGGAAATCGCAGGGCGACATGTCCGGACTGTAGGGCGGATGGTCCAACGTCCCCCACTTGAACTTGGCCAGTTCCTTGGCGAAAACGGACATTCCATTTTCTCATTGACTTTTGGGACACACAGCCTTCCCAGTATACGGTTCTCATCCTGCGATGAATAGTGGTCGGTTTAACACCTTCCGCTGTCAGGAATCGGATAACGCCTCGCTGCCCCTAAATCGTCGAATTTTGCAATGTGAACGCCATCCTGTCCTCACACACACTGCCGCGTCAATTGGACGTAGGAGGGTGCTTTTTACAAGAGTTCTGCTCTCTCCTGCGGGGCCCCCGCATGTTCCTATCCACACAAAGGCTCCAATCGCATTCCTAGATGTCTCGCTACGTGCTCTCCTAGCTGCATGGACAAATATGATAACGGTTAGGTTGTTGCGATGTTTCGTACCTTTTCATTTGATCAACCCTTGTAGTTGCGCTGAACCCTGACTTCAAGATAAAACTTTTTCTTCCATGACTGCAAAAAGATTACAATGTCAAGGACAAAAAGCCTAACAACTTCTACATCGTTTGTACAATCCGCTTGAAAATTTTCACAACTTTGTAAAAAAATATAAATAACAATCTGTCAATTTTGAAAATCTGAAAATCCACCCGTTCCCTCATTTTTAAGCGATTTTTCGCTATTTTCAGCACCATTTCGTTTCCGAGAGTCAAAAAAAGTGGATCATTTGCGTGACAAAATGACCTATTTTAAGTGAAAATCACGTCATACAATTGGGGGATTCCAATACGTTTAAAATAATTTCTCCCGATTACACAGTTTATTATTATTTTTTCCCCACAAATAAATCGTCTGCTGGATATTCGAATGTTTATGTATACAAAACGAAAGCTTTTGACTGCGAAAAGATTCCGCGTGTTTCCAGATGAGCATGAAATTCGATTTGGGTATGTAATAAAAATTGAATATGAGCTTATTTATTTTAGGTGGATGAAAATTAAATATATTGAATGAAAGGCAAATTTCCTTAAACTGTTTTTTCTTGCTCCCGTTGTATAACTGCCTCCACAAAAGGCTTCTAGTTTTAGAGATATTCTGCTCTTCGAAATGAAACAAAATTGGATGTTATTAAGGATTACAAAATGAAGCTTTGCATCGAAAATAGTGTCTGTATAGTTAAAAGTTTTTCTACACGGGAGCACTCAAAATAATTTCAATACTATACGGTCAATGGCAGTTTAGAGACAGGCATCTATTTTAAGCATATAATACTATCCTACAATATGATTAGCTAATAATCCGACGACGATCGTGTGCCTCCTTCAAAATTTGCGCCAAAAGCCGACAATGTTGGCGACTTTTGCTATAAATTGCCAAATAGGGTGCGAAAAAAATGCTTTGAAAAATGAACCGAACTCGGGGGTATTTTTATTATTTTACGATAAATCGTAAAAGGTATTTACGTATTATCCCGGCGGTCATTAACGCCAAACTATTTTTTCCTCAAATTTGCTGGCAAACTGTCGCCAATAGTATTCCGAACCATCAATAATTTCATGTGTCCGGCATTTATCTTGGCGAAAAAGTTGCTCGTCTTGGCGGATCGCCGGGATAATATGTAAGTACCTCGAAAAATGTCTAATGTGATTATATTAAGCAATGACGATTTCTTTGGGAATTTTGAAAATTCGTTACTCGCACTGTAATTAACTGATTTATTGTACTGTGTTTTGTTAAGGGCTATTTGCCTAGGAGTAGGAGGGGGGTCTCCGATCGACGAAAATCTGTTAAGGGGTTAGGGGTAGTCAGAATTTTCAAAAAATTGATTTTTTTTTTTTTTTTTTTTTTTTTTTGCGTTTTCTTAAAGTATAGTATCTTAAAAATATTCTCTGAAAGTTTGAAGTGAATCCGACAAATATCTTTCGAGTTATTTAGCGAAGAATAAAAGGCTCTCGAGCGGTCTAATATTTCCGAGAACAATTAGCTAGCGGCATAATTCTCCCTTATCTCCTGAAGTTTTAAAAGCAATCAAGCCTATTTATGAAGATCTCAGTAATGAAAATTTACTTTCAAGATGTGTAGGTGGATTTAATCAAAATAATAATGAGAGCTTCAACCAACTAGTGTGGAAAATATGCCCAAAAACTATCAATACTAGTTTTACCATTGTTCAATTTGCTGCATACGTAGCTATGAGTATATTTAATGAAGGGACAAAGTCATTATTAGTAATAATGAACACACTGGGACTTAGTTGTGGGCCTAATTCGCATCGGTATACTGAAAAAACCGATAGTGCACGTGTAAAAGTAGCTGATCAGCGCGCTAACGACAACACTCGCGAAGGTAGAATGCGACGTAGACAACAGCAAATTCATGTTTTAGAAAGTTCTACAACGGCTGAAGAACTCTTATATGGTCCAGGAATAGATGACTCAGTGTAAGTATTGAAATTATTCGTATTACTGTACATCAATCGACTGTAAAACTTTAAATGCGTTTTTCTCAAAACTATGTTTTTTGAACTGGTGACCACTGTAACTCAAAAACCGCTCGATAGATTTGAATGAAACTTATACAGCTTTTAGAAAACATAAAAAGCTAGTGCCTGATCGAAGGATTTTTTTTTATTTTTAAACTTCGATTTTTTATAAACAATTAATTGTTGGTTTTTTCCCGAAAATCTGCAAAAAAATTTCCAGAGACCGCCATTTTGTTAATTTTGAAAAAAACAAAAAAAGTTTCGATCAGGCACAAGATTATCTATCCATAAAAATAATCTTTTTTGTTTCATTGATTTTAGATGAATCTCCAAGGAGCTGTAATGGTCACCGCAAGGACCCATTATTAAAACCTGTTCAACTTAGACCGCCATAACTTGTAAAATAATTATTATTATTTTTTGAAATTTAAGTGAAGTAATGTTAAAGTATGATGAAATGATACTATGTTTTTACTTATGTGAAATAAACTTAATTACTAGTAAAAAAAAATTAATAAAAAACGGCATTTTTTCACGCCTCTGACTACCCCTAACCCCTTAATGCATTAGAACCCGAACGGGTTAACGGATTTACACGGAACAAAATTGCAAACTTTGATTCTTTAGCGCTTGGAAAATTAATTTGAGACTGTTAACCCTTAAAAGAATAAATTTCTCGCTCTCTGTGCTCGTCCGATACCATTATGTTGTATGAAAGGATTATTTATACATTTTTAACCTACCAGCAAGTTAAAGAGTTCCTTATGATTTTGGTTATTTGTCTGTTCTGATGTCCACCCATCCAGTGTTCTAACTGCTGTGGATATACATCGATTTGTGCGAAATTTATGTTTTTTCTATGTACAGTACCATGTACCATATTGAAAATGGTGTATGTAGCATTTATAGTTCTTTTACAGGAGAAAAAAATCCAATGTATAGCACAGTCTAAAAATCTGTTGATACAGGAATGACTGAATCAACAGTCATTCTTGAAAACATATTGTTTCCGCCGTAAATGGACTGTAGTATTTCGAAAAGTAATTTAAGCAGTAAGCAATAGAAATTTTTTATTTCTGAAAATCCAAGAAAGTTAAATCTAAGTGCAACAAAATAAACAAGTGTTACAAACAAATCCAAGTAAGCAAGCAAGTGATACAAAAAAATTCAAGTATAGGTAGAGGCGAGGTGAAACGAAGCAAACCTAAAAAATAACTCGCCAATTAAAGCGCCAAACATAGGAGTCTCGTAAAGGCGCAAACATACCCCCCGGCATTGAAGGGTTTCTTCAATACAATTAGCATATATAATTGTTTATCAATCAAATTAATTACAAGGTATTGGAAGTACAGCCAATTTAGTAATAGGCCGCTTGTAAACACCAAGTTTAGTTTTTACTAAACATACACGAATCATATTGTCTTTACCATATATGACCTTTTCAACTCGACCTAACATCCAAGAATTTAAGGGCATGTTATCTTCCTTCACGATAACCATTGTACCTTCAGATATGTTGTTTTGGGTAAAGAACCACTTATTTTTTTGCTGTAAGTGATTAAGGTAGTCTCTTTACCACCTTCTCCATACATCTTATTGTAGTTGTGCGCTGCCATCTACTCAATGTATTTTCTGATAAATCAGTTAAATTAGGTTCAACAATGCTTCAAATTGGCCTACCTATTAGAAAGTGTGTGGGTGTTAGTGCTTGTAAATCATTAGCATCAGCTGATAATGGGACCAGAGGTCGAGAATTTAATATACCTTCTATCTGATTGGTGATTGTTAAAAATTCTTCATATGTCAATTTCAGATTTCCAATTGATCGCGAAAGATGGAATTTAAACGATTTACCCCAGCCTCCCAAAGACCACCAAAGTGAAGAGATTTGGGGGGGGGGGGGAGATGAATTTCCACTGAATGTTTTCTGAAGTAAGATATTTGGCCAATGTGTAATCAGGATTATTAACTAAATTAGCAAAGCGTTTTAACTCGTTATGTGCTCCGACAAAATTACGACCATTATCAGTAAAGATTGTTGCAATTTTTCCTCTTCGGGAAATAAATCTTTTTAGGGCAGCAATAAATGCATCTGAAGTTAAATCTGAAACTATCTCAAAATGTACTGCACGTGTTGCGAAACAAACAAATATTGCAATATATATATATATATTTTTTTTTTTTTTTTTTTTGCAATTTGCCTTTTTTTGAAATTTGTTTTTTATGAAGAAGGGGCCGCAGAAATCGACACCTGTGGTATTAAATGGGTAAGATTGGCTACATCTTTCCTTGGGCAAATCACCCATTTTTTCCTCACAAAATTTTGGATTAAATTTAGCACAAGTTACACAATGATGAACAATATTTCTCGCAGTATTTCTGCCTCCAATGGGCCAAAATTTTTGTCTAGTTAAATTTAGAAGTGTTTGAGCTCCTACATGACAATTATGTTTATGTAAATCTAGCATAATTAAATTGGAGATAGCATGGTTCCGGGGCAATACAATAGGAAACTTACTATCATAATTCAGTTCAGAGTTTTGTAAGCGTCCGCCTACTCTAATAACGTTACATTTTTTATAAAAAAAAACATGATAGAGATTTAAGTTTACTAGATGAATTTACTTCACAACCAGTACTTATCCTTTGAAAGTCTTCTGGTAGACTTTCCTTTTGAATTAAGGATATTAACTTCATTTCACTGGCGGCAACTTCTTCTGCCGTCAGGTGGCCTGTTCTTCGTTGACCTCTGCAATTATTTAAGAATCTAAAAATAAAACTAAAAATATTAATTAGTTTTCTATAATCATTACTTAAACTAAGGAATCTATCGATAAAGTCAGAATTTAAATTCACTAGGCATTGATCAAATGTCTCTTTAAGTTCATCAGAAAATTGCTTTTCTGCACAGGGGTCCATTACTTCTTCCGTTTGACGAAATGAATCAGGTTTCTGGAGAAAAGCAGGACCAGTCCACCACAGTTCGTCTTTGGAAAGTTGTTCAGGAAAGGCTCCCCGAGATAGTACATCAGCAGGGTTCAACTTGGATGGTATGTGTTGCCAAGAACAGTTGTGGCTTAGTCGCTGTATCTTTCCCACTCGATTCGCAACGAAGGTCTTTAAGAGATGTGGTTCACTTCTTATCCATGCCAAGGCAATAGTAGAATCTGTATACATCACTATGTTTTCTATTGGAAGTTTCAAGGCTTGTTCAACTCTAGTTTTGCGTTTGGATGCCAAGACACAAGAACAAAGTCTCGGGATCGAGATTGTTTTGAGGGGTGCCACTCGAGACTTACTAGTAATCAACTGTAATGAGGCTGCTTTAAGTGAACTTATACATTGCAGATAAACTACACTACCAAATGCTGCGGCTGAGGCATCCGCGAAGCAATGGAGAATAAATTTTTGAGAATTGTCCCATAAAATCCAACGAGGAATGGAAAACTGTTCTATTTGCTTCAGAGAGGCAACTAAGTAGTTCCATTCAGCAGCTAATGTAGCGGGTATTTTATCTTCCGAGCCCAAATGCTGAAGCCATAACTGCTGCATAAAAATCTTTGCCTTGCACACTATTGGTCCAAAAGGACCAAGCGGATCAAACAGTCTAGCAATAACAGAAAGAATACTTCTTTTAGTCCAAGATGAGTCTTCCTCACAATTGACCTTAAATACAAAATTATCTTCGAGAGGTTTCCAATTCATACCTAAAGTTTTAACTGATATGTGTTGATTATCTGGTAATCGATGTTCTTGATTTAAACTATGGTCACTGTTCAAAAGTTCAGTAGAATTCGAAGACCACTTATGGAGGGTCATGCCTCCTTTTTTAAGCATTTCGATCAATTGTAGTTGTAGCTCTTGTGCCGTTTCTAAATCTTTAGCACCTGAAAGTATGTCATCGACATAGAAGTCGCGCATTGAGACTTCTGAAGCCAAGGGAAAGCTGCGAGATTCATCTTCTGCAAGTTGTTTTAGGGTTCTGACAGCTAAAAAAGGTGCGCTTGCTGTCCCATATGTAATAGTTTTCAATCTAAAAGTTAAAAACTCTTGAGTGTCTTTATCAGTCGATAGGATGCGGAGGTAATCCCTTTGCGATGGTGTGATTAAAATTTGCCTAAACATCTTCTGAACATCAGCGGTAAATGCAAATTTATGCGTTCGAAATCGTAGCATCAGTTCGTACAGGTCCTCAACAAATTCTCCTTTCAAGAGAACATCATTTAGGGAATTACCATTCGAAGATTTTTAAGAGGCATTAAATACAACACGAAGGGGAGTGGTTGCAGATTCTGGCTTATATACCTCATGATGCGGTAAATAATAATTATTGCTTGGCAATTCTTCTTCTTCGACCCTTTCCATATGCCCCAATTTTTCGTATTCTATAAAATCTGAATATAGAAATTTCATGTGCGGATTTCTATCTAGCCTTTTGTTCAGGCTAACTAAACGCCCTTTAGCAATTAATCGCGATTCTCCTAACGAAGGAGGTTCATCTTTCATAGGCATTTTAACTGCATAACGCCCATCTGCGTTCCTATCATGAGTTAATTTAAAGTGTTCTTCACAATAAATCGCTTCATCGCTTAGAGATTTATTTGATTCGATATCCTCAATTTTCCAAAATTTCTCAATGAGTTCCTCAACATTACTCTCTTCTACGCTGAGGCCGCAAAAATTTGAACTTTGCTCTAATTCAGTTGTTCCGTAAGCTACAAACCCAAACACCGTTTCTCGTAAATTTATTTGTGAATTTTCCAAGCGATATTTTTGTCTTTAATTACGTCAAACACGATTTCATTACCAATCAACATGTCAATTTTATGAGGCCTGTAAAATTCAGGATCAGCTAATGTTATATTTGTAGGAAGATTTAAGCTAGTTACATCAATATAACCTGAAAGAATAACGTCAGTTATCTTAGGAATAATCAGAAAATCTAACGAGCGTTGGAATGAGTTATCTTTATTTGAGATATTCGCTCTAGTCCGAAAACGCACTGTACTTACACTATTCAAACCAGATATAGTGACATGTGTTTTTTCTCTTTTTCCTCCTAATCTGCCTGCAAATTCTTTCGAAAGGAATGAACTCTGTGACCCGCAATCCAAAACAGCGCGTGCCACTGAGACCCTCCCCATGTTGTTGCAAACCGAAACTAACGCAGTACTCAGCAAAACTTTTTGACGATTAGGCTGTATTATGCTGCTTGATAACACATGGCTATGCTCTTCTTCTTTTTTTATTTCCCGAGGATTACTAATCAATTGGCTTATTGCTAGGGGCACAAATGTATCTGCATTTGGCGAAAGATTACTAAGTTTGCTAGCATTGTTTGCGTTTTCAGAATTATCTTCATTTCGATCAAAATGTAAAAGCGTATGGTGCAATTTAGAACATTTTTGGCACTTATTTATACTTCTGCACTGGCTAACTAAATGTGATGAAAAACTGTTTAGACAGAGTTTTTTTGCTTTTACAAACTCAAATCTTTTCTTTACAGTTAAATTCAAGAACTGTGAACATTTCGATAAAGGATGAGGATCACTCCTGCAATAGAAGCAAACCCTTGAATTTTCTGAAAGGTTTTGGTATTAAAGAATCGTTTGTAAGGTTTACAAACGACGTAAAGGTTTTGGTATTAAAGAATAGTTTTGACTCTTTCTGGGGAGTTTTGTAATGCGAGAGTGTGCGAGAATGTTCTTTTAAAAATTGCGTCAACTGTTCTACAGTTCCTATCTCCTCCTTTTTTAAGGATCTTTCCCACCAAAACCGAGTATTTCTGTCTAGCTTTTCCACTAATAAGTAAACAATTAACGTATCTGAAAAGGCTTCTACCTTTTGTTGTAGTGCGTTTAGAGATCGTAAGCATTCATGTACACTATCAATAAATTTTAACCCATTTATGCCTAGCGTCCCTTTTTTGGGACGGCATTTTCGCTATCAGTCGAAAACGTTATTTATTTTTCCTAGCCTTTATTCGCGAGTATTGAACCTCAATTCCACAAAATATTTTAATATGGCCAAGTAGAATGTTGACATTTCAATTTTTATACATAATGATTTTAAATGAAATCATCCCTTGATCAAAAAGTTGACATCAGAAATTTATCAATTACTGCTGGTGTAAGCAAAAATCGAAGAAAGTCGCAAAAATATCCAGGCACGAATGGGTTAAAAGCGACGGAGCTGAGTCACATGTCGGCGGTATCGAAAGTAACTTCTTTATGATTCTTGTGGCCGTGAGTTGATTAAAAAACATAAGAAACTAAAGATCAAACTTAATTCCTTCAATTAAAATCTTATTGAATTACATTGAAGAAGAAATGAGCTACTAGCTTCGTAGCTACCTTGTAACAGAAAATGAATGGATAGTGCGCTGTCGCATCATTAAGAAAGTTCAGAAGTAGCAGTATAATTGTGCTTGTCACTTGGTGACTGCTTTACGTACTCCGTCGCGGGAGTTTACGAACACAACAGTTCTCCCACGCTAATTTGAAAGATTTTGATTAAATTTCAGCGTAAGTGCTTACTAGGTTTGGACTTATTTTTAAAATTTTGAAATATTTAATCGTTCAACTGGCTTCCGTACTCTCGTAGAGCGCCGTAGCGTTGGAGGCTGAACAAGAGGTGGAGGGGTCCTGGATTTTGTATCGAGAACGTCTGAGCTTGCATTTGAAAGCTGGGTTGAAGGTTGAGGGGTTTTGGAGCTCGTATCTGGAACCTCACTTACTTTCGGTTTTTCAGAAGACTTGTGAGTTGTTGCAGTAACTGCGGGCTTATCTCTCCCATAACTTAAGTCTTTAGAAAGGTACGGCTCAAACTTGATTGTAGGTTCTTTGTTGACTTGACAAAGGCGTAGTTGATCAAAATGTCGCTTGACTACATAACCGTCGTCTAATTCGATTAGATAGTGTACTAGACCTAATCTTTCAACAACTGTACCGTACTTACATAGAGTTGAACTTGAGTAATTTCTTGATTGGACTCTGTCTCCTAATTTATATGATTTCCTAAACATCGGTTGTTCCGATTTATTTTTATAGGTCTCGGGAGGTGTAGGTTTAATAAGATCTAACTTCGTTCTTATATTTTCTCCAAATAATAATTCTGCAGGCGTCTTCCCGCTTGAGAGAGGTGTTGCTCTGTAACGAAATAATAACTCACACAATTTCTCATGCATTGTACCGTGTTGATATCTCATACATTTTAATTTTGTTTTCAAGATTTGACAATATCGTTCTGCTTGTCCGTTTGTTGAAGGATGTCCTGGAGCAATCATTCTTTGTCGTATTCCGTTTCTCTTGCAGAATTCCATAAATTCTTGAGATTTGAAAATAGTAGCATTGTCACTGACAAGTATTTCTGGCAACCCATAACGGCTAAAAATTTCTCGCAAATAATGAATTGTTGAAGTGGAAGTTGGAACTTTCGTCATGTGATAAACTTCAGGCCATTTAGACTTAGCATCAACAACGATAAGAAAGAAGTGTCCCATAAATGGTCCAGCGTAGTCCATATGAACACGTTGCCAATTTTTTGTAGGGAACTCCCAGTTGTGAATTGGAGCTTTCTGGGGGTTCTTTTTTATATCACAACACTCCTTGCAACTTCTCACGAGATTTTCAAGGGTATCACTTGTGCTTAGGATTGTAGAATTAATTAAATCCTTTTTATTGGAGTAACGATCAACCAACAGATTCCATGCAATTTCGTAATTGGAATCTGAAATTGGGATGGAATGAATTATATTCAATGCATCCGCTTTACAAGTACCTTTTAAGTATTGCAGTTTTTGCGCGTTTGTTAAACTGCTGTTTTTATGTACAGCTGCCAAAAACAAATCCTCAAACTCAATCCATTCGTCTGTTTTTCCACTAAAAGTAGGAAGGCATAATTTAGGTAATTTAATATCCGAAACAGTTGTTTCTTTACACGCAACAGTTTCTTTCGAGCAAATGTTCTTTGTTGGTGGAGAATTGACAATCAAAATTTTTCTTTTGATTTTCAAGTGAATTTCATCCAAACTGTCAGATATAGTGTCTTTTTCCTTAATTAATTCGTCTGTATCTTTTTCCTCACAACGTGACAATAGATTTTCAAAAATGTTACTTAGTTGATTTTTAAATTCAACTATTTTTGATTCATAAAGCTCCAAAAGCGAAATGTCTGCATTTTCAACCGTTGTATTTACTTTCGTTTCGAACTTGGTTATACTACACTTCTAACTCTTTTTATTAGTTTTGATTGCTTTTAGATCAGTCATAATGAAAAATAGAAAAATTTTCCAATCACCGCTAGTCGACCTCTAGGCGGCAGACAGACGACATCAAAGCAGTTAGCTATAAGCTTTCCAGATAAGCACAAAAGAAACGTAGCAACGAATTTGCTAATACTAATTTCAAAGCTTAGTTTTCTCCGTGAGGCGGACCAATGATTCCGCCGTAAATGGACTGTAGTATTTCGAAAAGTAATTTAAGCAGTAAGCAATAGAAATTTTTTATTTCTGCAAATCCAAGAAAGTTAAATCTAAGTGCAACAAAATAAACAAGTGTTACGAACAAATCCAAGTAAGCAAGCAAGTGATACAAAAAAATTCAAGTATAGGTAGAGGCGAGGTGAAACGAAGCAAACCTAAAAAATAACTCGCCAATTAAAGCGCCAAACATAGGAGTCTCGTAAAGGCGCAAACACATATTTTAGAGATATTCGATTTTTGAAAGAAAACAAAGTTGGCATATATATTACTAAGGCTCTGAAGATGATGCTCTCCATTGAGAATAACGTCCGTATTATTAATAGTTCTGCAGGAGCACTCAAAAGAATTCCCATACATTGCAGTCTGTGGCATCTGAGAGACACTAATACATTTCTAGCACAAGACAATGAGTATAAAATTTTTATATTCTTTAGTTAAACGATAAAAATAATTAAAGGTCTTTTACAGGATCTCAGAAAATTGCATTTATAGTGATAATACAACATTTTTTTATTTACGAAATCTCGCCAGTTTTAACTAAAATACATCGCAGATTTGTCACAATTTTTTTTTTTTTTTTTGTATTGGAAAGTGTTTTATAATCTCTGAGCTTGGCATGATTTATCTTTCTTTATTTTTTAAGGCAACAGATAAATCTTGTAATTCTTTTTTTCTTTCGTTCTTTCTTTCTTTCTTTTTTTTTTTTTTTTTTTTTTTTTTTTTTTTGGATAAGACAATTTCTGTAGCTTTATATAGTGGAACTGTAAATCAGTTGTAGACAACTCATTCAAAGAATATATGTATAACTCGGCTGTTCGAGCCTCGTCAATGGGAGACCCCTCCCTGAACGATTTTTTAGTTTCATGATTGCCATATTAAAACGATATTTATGGACTATGTCGTTTTATCTCTCATCTATCGTGTATTTCACCTGGTAACCCTATGTTGAAATTTTTAGGATTGTAACCTATTGATAGAAAAATACATGTGATACACATTCTACAGCTTAGTAAATATTGTAACAATAGATTAAAGCTGTTGTGAACTAATAGTATTTAAATATATGTAAAATATACATGTGATGTATATTCTACAGCTTACAAAATATTGTAACAATAGATTAAAGCTGTTGTAAAGTAATAGTATTTAAATAAACGGATGAAATTTTTAAACAATCATTTTATTAAATAAATGCAACCTTACGGAGCTTATAGAAATCGGTGGTTTACGTAACACATACTAACATTTTCAGCGGACATTTATTCTTACTTTTATGTCGCGTTTTCGTAACGCATTTTCGTGTCTCATTTTTATGTCACATTTTCAAAAGGGGGTGAGAGATAAAATGACATAGTCATTAATATATTTAATGTGGCTGTTGCATGCCTGCATTATTTAGTCAACTCATTACCTAGGCGAAACTGAATGAGTATTTTAAAGTCAGCAATGAGAACACACACAAGAGTGTATTTAACAATACTGTGGAACAAACAAAACAGTTCTGAGAAAAAAATTTCAGGGAGCATCCAAGAGGGCGGAAATAAAAGAAAGACAGAAAGAAAGGCTGTATCATTATCTTTTTGTTGACTAAAAGCGAAACTCGGACAAACGGAGGAGGGGTTATCCAGATGCTTGCACCACCCATCTATGGCCTTTAGAAAATGGATTCCTTACCAATAATGTTACATTTTTTTTCTTTATTTGAAGAATGATTCCAGAAATAAACAAAATAAAGAAAGAAAACTAAGTGCCGAAACAAAAGAACAGACTCAGGGTCTGATCAAGGGTGGATTAAAGGGAGGGGGTCGGAGGAGGCGACTGCCCCTCCTGAGAAAAATGAAATTAGTGTAAACAATCCCAACTTACTTCCATAAAATTTATATATATGTATGTGAATCTTCCATCCAAGCCTCCACCCACAAAATTGTATTAATCCGTCAGTGGGCCGGATTATTCATTAGGCTGTAGTCTATCTGTCCCGATCATTTCAGGAACTTTTCAGTAACAAGTCGAATAATTTTTTTAATGAAGTTGTAATCAAACTTTTCAAAATGACTCAATAGAACGGAAATATTTGTGGCTATTTCTGAAGATGTTCTCTGGAACGCGAGTTGACCTTCTGCATTTCCCCGAGAGCTGAGATCCATAGGATTAAGATTGTAGGAAAAACGCGCCCAGTAATCAATAATACTCCCCCACGAAACAATAATTCTTATTTAAATATTGCACATAAAGTTATTTTGTTTTGCTGTAAATATTAGGATGGTATTTTAAACGGATGTTGGGAAGCCCCCAAAGGTCTTTTGTTTTTGAGTAAAGGCGGATGGCTTTGGCGAAATTCGAAAGTGTACTAGGGTATAAACCATTCTTGGCTTTTGGTAGGCTTTTGGTAGTTGGCTTGCTTTGTTTTTACTTAATTATTTATTTTACATTTTACAATATTTAAACAAAGGCAAATTATTTTTTGAAACAATAATAATATATAGAATGTAAGTCATTTTTTTTTATAGTTGGGGAATCCACTATTACGATAAATTATCTTATTAATCTCGGAAATTAACCACGTTAAATGTAAAAGAATTGATTTTTGGCCGGTCGAAACCACAGGTCAAGAGCGCGAATGCCAGTACGTTCGTTCAAATAAAATAATTAGAACCGAGAGGATCTTCGCACAAAAACAAGACGGTCGGGGTATCCTAGAAGCCATAACCCCAGGCAAACTGAAAACAAAAAGAATTTTCGGATACTCTTGATCCACAAAGAAACTCACAAATTACTTGTCACATTTAGGATTATTATGTCTTGCAAAAACATTTGAACGTAATACGATAATGAATGTTTTATCCGAATTTTTTATTATTTATTATATAGATTATTCTATTTAGAAAAGATACAATCCTCTTATAAAGATTTTTTTGAACAAAATATTTTATATCATTTTAACGAGGATAAGTTGAAAAGTAATGCACATATGCTTGTAGAACACTAACGAAATGACCTTTAGAAGTGTTTCAAGCGGTATGTGGAAGTAACAGTCCCCCTGTACAAGCATGTACAGTTTAAATGCCTTCCGTGCATGCAGTATATTTTGAATGGCGGAGATATTATTGTGCTAGATCTATCTATCCCCAGTTCGATTTCTTATGAATTAACCCATTAAATAAATTAAGAGAAGTTAAAAATATGTAATCTATTGTTAGTAAAGACCGTCCAGATAATGAAATAATTTTACAAGCATGTATTTTTATAGAGGAAAAAAATAGTGTTTAAAGGCACAGTTTAAAATACATATTGATTTCGAAGGTTCTAAAAATTTTACAGAAATAATTATTATTTTATGTGTGTAAACTTGTCTAGTTATATGTTTGCATATGGGAAAGGTGGAAAGTGTTAGAAATTCCAAATATATATCCATTAAGATTGACATTCATTAAAAAAACCTGAGTTGTACGAATAAATAACTTTAAACATCACCAGTCTCACTATCTATTTAGCCACCCCCCCCCAACTTTATTTTGACGGGCATTTTTTCCGCACACCAATTTACTTGGAGAAATTGATTGGTCTAGTGCCAACTCACATTTGTTCATTTTGAATCAAGAAAATTCGTAAAAGTTGTGTTTTATTTTATTATCGCACAAAACCTACAGATTAACACACCCAAGGTGGAGGAAGGACTGGGATAAAACTCTCGCGAATATAACACGTGGGACCTTTTCGTTTTCTTTACATGTAATAAGCATTTGTAACACCATTAATTAGCACTAAACATAAATTGTTATATAGTTAGCACTATTTATTTTCTCATTTAATTTAGCTCTACTACTTTAATGTGAAGGGGAACTCTTCCCCCTAAAAAAACAAAAAATATACATATATATATATATATATATATATATGTATATATATATATATATGGGTGCGTCACTGAGCAGGGGGCCCCTTGGTAACATTTGCTACGGGCCCCGCGCTGTCTTAATCCGGCACTGCGTGGCGGAACGGCAAAGGTGCAAATTTTCGCCATAGAAATAACTTTGTGGTTTATTAACCCCATTGTTGGCAGACGATTGATATGCATAAGCTCCGTAAGGTTTGATTTATTTGGAAAAATATTTGTTAGAAATTGCATCTATTTGTAAATGTTGTGTGGCAAATGTGGCAACAGTGTGTAGTGATAATAAATGTGTTGTTCTAAATTCTGATTAGAATAAGAGCAAGTATGATTTTAAAAAAAAGAAATGAAAACCGACTTCGAATTACTTCGCCACAAAGAAAAATTAATCGCATTCTAAATTGAAAGGCTTTGGCCAAATTCTCACGAAGTATAGCAGATATTGCCAAATAGAGTTCAGTCTTGGAGACTTAATTTTTGACGACAAACTTGGCGATAACTCGCCAAAACTGGTAATATTTTGCCATAGAAATAACATTGTGGTTTATTAAAACTCATTGTTGGCAGCTAAAAACGCCTTCTTTATTTTGACGCTTTATCGCTTATCTGTTAATCACGAACGTGTTTTTACGGTATCCACTAATTTAGAGAACGGCTAGGTGTAAGAGAATTTTTAAAGTGTCTAAAAAGGCCTTAGCCTGTAGATGTGTGATCAAAAGAGAAAAATAGAAAAAGTCGAACAGATCAAACATGGCGGAACGGCAAATGTGCAATTTTTCGCCATAGGAATAACATTGTGCTTTATTAAATACATCTGGAAATCATAAAAGCTTTCTTTATTTTGGCGCTTTATCGCTTATTTCCTTATTTTTTCTATATATTAATTTGAAACATGTTTTTCCGGTATCCACTAAATTGAAAGAACAGCTATGTGTAAAAATTTGGTTGAGAGGTCTAAAAAAAGGTCTTGGTCCGTAGATGTGTCATCTAAAGAGAAAAATTTTTAATGTCGAAGGGATCAGGCGTAGCGGAACTTCAAATATGCAATTTTTCGCCATAGAAATAACATTGTGGTTTATTAAATACATTTTACTGTCATAAAAAGCCTTCTTTATTTTAGCGCTTTATCGCTTATTAGCACTAGGGTGCTATTTCGTTCACGCACAGACTTACTTGTTTACTCGATTCTGTCGATATGATTTGTAGACAGGTTTTGTAGAGATGAACTGTCACGGTAGAAATCTTTATAAATGTGTTTGCCACATAACGCGGAAGGGGGGAGGGGGGGGAGAATAAGTCTGACAAGGTTTGCGATTTTTGATAATGATCGCCAAGTTTGCGGGGAAAAAAAAAAAAACTTAAAAACCGTACCATGCCTGGCGATGGCTGTAAAATAGCTTTAGTAGGCAAATTTAATAAAGATATTAATTCCAAAGATGTGTTTTATGCAGCGATTAAGAGAAATATAACACACTCATGGATTATGATTCTCATTCCGAACAGTATTCAAAATGGTGAAGTATAGTTGGAATATGCTTGGCGAAGATTGTAAAACAGTTTTAGCAGCTATAGATTTCGATTCCAAAGAAGTGTTTTGTGGAACAAGGAAGAAAAATACGCACGGCCATGAATAATGATACACTTTTCAATTTAATGAAACAAGGAAGAAAATAGGGACTGAGCATGGATTATGATACGCTTTTAATATACAGCACTTTAGTGAGTATTTAAAATATGAAAGTGTTTCAGATTCTTTTCAAACTTTACTCCATACAAATACATTGTGGTTTGTTAATGACATCGACGGCAGTTATAAACTCCTTCTATAGTTAGCGATTTATCTTTGAGCTTGAGAAAAGGCAAATAAAGCAGGGAGCGCGAGATCGCCATTTGGCGGATTAGATTTTTTTGTCTCTTGCAGAATTCTGCAATTTTTCACTATTTTCGCTTCATACTTTTGGCGTTTACCTTTCTGCACCCGTATTTTCTCATGGAATATTGTATGTCACTCTTTTAATGGTTAGATCAAAGAATGCTGTGGCAGTCAAGATCATTTAAGAAAATTCACCTGGACGTTTCGTGGTCGACGACTTTACCCAAAATATCGTCTTCAACGAAATGCTCAATTAGAATTTGTAACTGTATTTGCTCATTCGTCATTTAATATCTACTATTCTTTTTTTTTTTTTTTTTTTTTTTTTTTACTTCATAAAGATAGTTAAAAACAAATCTTAAAGATTTCAATCATTCCATCGTCATTGTACAATTGCTAAGAACTGGCGTGAAACGTTTTGTTTACTTTCTGTCACTAGTCATGTTCCGTCCGCGTCGCTCTTTGATTTTTCCTGTTAGATTTGTTCAAGACCTTGGTGACATTCTTGATCGTTCCCATTTATTTTTGAATATTACAGTCAATAAAGTGACCGTCGAATTTGACGGGTTCCAGCTAGTTTGAAAGTAATTGTAAATTGTTTTTTATTGGCAAAATAAAAGATGCAAAAGCAATTATGACTAAACACGATGAAATAAAATAAGTTTAACAATCATATAGTATGCATAATTTATTTTATGAAAATTTTAAAATAAAAAACCTGTCACAAACAATAAAATGCAATATTTCAAAATTATAATTAAAAAATCATGGCCCACAATAAACACAGAAATAAATTAAATAATGTATTGAGGATTGACGCATTTTGAGAACGTCTGAAGGGCTGCCATGATGACTAAGACCCGGTACAGGAGTTTCTTCAGTCGATGGTCATTTTACCCAGTAGTATGCCTGCCCACTTTACGTCATAATACTGGACACGCCCAGAAACATAACAAACTAAACAAGTGTAATTGACACCTAAAAACATACTCTATTCAGTAAACCAAGCCACAAACCCTACCACAAGCGATGTCATTTCGACACGCCTTCTTATCGGCCACACGAGACTTACTCACAAACATCTTCTTGGTGAGCCTGCCCCTTTGTGTAGTCATTGCAACTCTCAATTTTTATTATACTGATTTTAACTCTCCTAAACCCACACTTGGCGATATTTTAGGTGAAACTCCACACTGTAATTTGTGTAATTTTCTTGAACGTATTAATATTCTTTTTTCTGTCTGAAGTATCTGCTTTTGTCTGACTGGTATCTGAATGGGAGCCCCCATCCAGATGTCCTCGACTTACTTTTGTCTTTTTTACAACTTTTGCTTCTTATCTTTTTAGACTTAAGGGTCTTAGGAGGATTAAGAATCCAAATAATCGATTTTTCAATTTTACTTTCATTTGAAACCTTAGTTACTTCTGAGCATTTTGATCCCAATTTCGTGCAATAAATCCAACTAGAACCGGGGATGCACATAAAATCGTTTCATGAAAGCTTCATATTTGAATGCAATAAGGTAACTTTAAACTGCGTTTTCTCAAAACGCATTTTTATGAACTATCTGCAGGATAACAAAATTTCTATGATTCGCATCTTCACGAAATTTTGTATAGTTATAACTGGTATCAGTATCTAGAGAATAAATTAATATTAAAAGTGAGAGAGTAAAACTTTTGAAATTTTAACAGAAATATAAGGATAAATTACGATTTTTTTCAAATTTCAATTTCAAATACAATTTTGGAATTCTTAATTTTAATTTTTTTCTTAAATATTAATTCATTCTCTAGATACTGATACCAGTTATAACTATACAAAATTCCGTGAAGATACGAATCATAGAAATTTTGTTATCTTGCGGATAGTTCATAAAAATGCGTTTTGAGAAAACGCAGTTTAAAGTTACCTTATTGCGTTCAAATATGAAGCTTTCATAAAACGTTTTTATGTGTATTCCCGGTTGTAGTTGGATTTATTGCATGAAATCGGGGTCAAAATGATCAGAAGTAACTAAGGTTTCAAATGAAATTAAAATTAAAAAATCGATTTTTTGAATTCTTAATCCTTCTAAGACCCCTTAAAGAATTTTAGCTTTTACTGGTTTTATACAATACTTTTTATCTAACTGCGTTGTTTCTCCATGTTCACACATCCCAGACAGCACAGCAAACTTGCATCAAACTTGCAGCAAGCTTGATTTATCAAGTCAATAAGCTTGAATTAAGCTTGAAAATTCCAGGCGTGTAAGCTTGATGCAAGCTTGAATCAAGTGTTCTAGTTTACACTTGCCCAGCTTGCATTAAGCTTGACATTTCAAACTTGAATCAAGCTTGACATTTCAAGCTTAAAAAATTTTCCAAAAAAAATTTTCTAAATACACGGGGCGCCCGCTGGCGAACGCGCCCCACATACTTTATTTTTCCGCGCATTTTCCCCCCTCTATGCTGTAATTTTAAGTTATTTTAATCTGTTTCCATCGAGTGTCCATGGCTAGAATAGAACCCGGGACCTTTCGGTTCACAAACAGAAAACGAAAACAGGAATTCAAAGTCATCCATAACGTGAAATCATCCGCAACTAGAAGAATACTATTTCACCGTACAACTGCCTCGCAAAAGCCATCCTTCAACGGCTTTAACTTTTCCCGCCATTAGCGATGAGGGTTGCAAGAAATAATCAGTTATCGCCTTCATTTGGCATGGGACTTCTGCATTCCACCAATGTTCTCAGTTAACATTAGTTAGGAAAAAAAAGTTTAAATAATGTTTCTAACGAAGTTACACTAACTTCTCAAAAGCAAAACGCACAAATTTCTTGTGTTCTAATATTTAACTTCTATTTACATTTTTCTAAATTTATTTATCAAACGTTACTAGCAAAACTATAACGAATATTTTAACCCTTTGAGGCGCGACCCTCTCCCAATGCTGGAAAAAGGGCAGCCGTTGCCATCGCTCGACTTAACTACCAGCAAGATGGCGGACGATCGAAACGTTCATCGCGTGCCACAGATCTAGAGACCCCTTTTTTGACGCAGCTGGCTGTGCGCGGGCACCATTTTTCAGCATTGGGCAATCTATCCAGCTGTACTCTCATTCTTCCATTTTCCAGCAGATGTCAGTGCTGTTAAAAAGAATCGTGACAATTTCTTTACGGGAAATGGCGTGCTAAAAAGTAAAGGATTCTCGTGGAGCTATGCCACCCGCAACTATTTTTATAGAAATAGAATCTATTCTTCGTGACTGGCAACAGTCAAAACGTCAGAGTTTGGTGTTCCCAGAGCGGGATCACTGCGCGATAAAGGGTTAAGTTAATATACGCAAAACACATACATCAAGTGTTTGTAGCATATTCTAAAAAAGAACTTTTGTTTTCAGATGTCATTAAATAGCTATACACCGGTGATCAAAAACCTAGGAAATTTCTAATTATTAACAAGGTTACATTTAAAATCTAAAATCAAAAACGGTGAATTGATTGCGATTTCTAATTGAAAAACTTGGCGAAACATAATGAAATTTATTCATTCACTACCAAAGCACGTTACACAATTGAACAAATATAAATTAAATTTAGAAAGATAGGTGCATACCCTCAAATTTTCGGAAACTTCAAATTTATCTCTCTTCAGAAAATTCATCCACTTCTTTTTTTTTCTCCGGGTCAGCTGGAAACTTAAATACTGATACGCGTGGGCCATTTCTAGAGTTCCCACGGCATGCAACTGCGGAACATCTATACAGCATTATAGCCTGTCAGTAATTAAAGTATTTAAGTCTCCTGGCACACAAATTAACTGTACTTTTTATAAATTAAGAAAAATATATACTATAATTCAACAGAAACTAACCTGGAAGGCACAAACACACAACACAAGAAAGAACAGAAAACAGTTCGCTACGTGCGGTCTCAGTCGATCGGCTACTGATGCTCAAACCGGTATATTGACTGTGACTACGGAATGCTCCATGTTGCCACTTTCTGTTTTCGGTGTGGAGGCCTTCTATATCGGAGGTTACGTGTCACCCCCCCCCCAACTTTTTGAAAAAGTACTTTTGTCGGCAAAACCGTCAGTTGTCAAAGAACTGTCGGCAAATTTGAGCTTTAACCATCAATCTGTTAAGTGTTCAGTGTATAAATTACCAGCTCCGTCGACAGTTTATTAAAAGTTATACTATATATGAACGTAGTCTTGTTACGATTTTCATGCTTTTTGTGCTTGCTAATGTTCAATCACTTTTGGATATGATTCCAAAATCAATATCAACGCCTGATACTGAAACAGTTCAAGCAGAGCTTGAAATTTTGACCGACAATTGTTCAAATGCAAAGAGTCTCGAAGAAATCATTTTAAAATCTAACGAATTAAAGAGTATTATTCCAAAAGCAAATTCTGTGGTTGAACTCTGTGGCACTGTTCCTGTGACAGTGTCAACAAATGAACGATCTTTCAGTCAACTCAATTTTATAATGAATCCTCTAAGATCAAATGTGGAAGAAGAGAGACTTGACTCGTTTTGTCGATAACATGTGAGAAAGATATTGTGGACAATGTGGATATAAAAAAGTTAGTCAAAATCTGGTACAGTGTGAAGAAACGACGTGTTCATTTTCAGTCCGAATCCGAATAATCAAATTATGAAGTATTGGAGATGGCGAGAAACAAAAAATAGGGAAATGGACAATGAACGATAACTTGAAGAGGAGACTCCTTCCATTTCACATAACTACATTTGAGTGTATACTGTGAAAGCGAAAACGGTCCACATCACGTACTTTCTAAATACTCAAAAAAAATTTATTTTTTGTGAAATGCAGAGAAAAGGAATTAACCAGGTCTAACAATAAACAACTGAAGTAAATATTTCTATTTCGTTAAGTGCTTAAGCTATCATTATCATTATTCTTATTAATTTGAAAATTTTTGAAAGAGAACTAAACTTATATGATGAATTAGACAAGTTTTTTTGTTAGATTAAGACATTTTTTCTAGAAAGCACTTGAATTAGTAAACATTCCAGAAAAATTGATTTTCTGCCTAAAAAGCGTCATTTAACCAAGATTGTAGTAGCTTCTATAGTTTGAATAAAAAAAAAAGTAGTGTTTATATTAAATCTATATTCTAATTTCATCAATAAAAAGTAGGTGGAGCGGTATAAGTAATTTGTTAGCAGGATTGATTGAAGAATTTTGAAATGATTGAATAGTGATTGTTTACAGTTTACACTTTGCTCTTAATGAAATTGAATACCGCAGCATATTTTACGTACATAGCATATTTTACGTTCATTAAAGTAAAAATGATAGGTAAAATTGGTATATATTTTTGAAGGCATATTGGTATACATTGTTGGTAAATTTTAACTTTACCCCGCTCCCACCACCACCCCTTCCAACATTTTTGCTTAAAACCGGCCCTGGGTATATCTGAAAGTTGGTAAACCACTAAAAACATAATGCCTGAAATTTCGAGTAAATTGTACGGTTAGTCACAGAGCCCGGCCTTTTAAAGTTGACTAAGAGGATTTGAAAACTATCCCATTTCTGCACAACCGGATTTACGAATCGGGTACGGAAATTCTTCCACTAAATTTGATGTCAAAATTTCCCAATGTTCATTTAACTTTATGTGACAGCTAATGCTTACTTTTCATGAGAGCTCAGCTCCTGTACTTTCTTTTTGAGCTCCTGTGCCCTGAGCATTATTTATTAGTGCTCCTGTCAGCGAGAAGCAAGGGGCTGGGAAATAGGGGCCTCCTCTCATCCCGAAATTTCGGATTAATGAGAAATTCTACTTCCCTTCTTTTAGAGCCCCTTCCTCGCTCTCGCATTTTTTTTAATTGACTACTTTCTTATCAAGGGTCCTGCCCTTCTTTTGCTAGAATTTAAACCCTGTAGACGCCACGTATTCTCATGTATCAACACCACAAGTGGTTATTTGCAGTGAGTACAATATAAATGTATAATTAATAGGGATCGACCGATACCACATTTTGGCCGATGGCCGATACCGATACTTTGCCTATAAATTCATTTACAGAAGTAGCCGATACCGATACTTTTAAGTTATGGTATCCACTGATACTGATACTTTACATAATTTAATGTCATTTAAACCTACATCTGTATTCTGGGCAGTTTTTGTAACGCAAGTGTAGTTCTCGTTAAAATGAATAACAGCATGATGAAATTTGAGCCCAGTAGAAAGCATTAAAAAGAAAAAGCAGTGGATACATTGAAGTGTGAAATTACAGTAGTTCTAGTCTTTCTTTTCTATTCAATCATGCCGACGAATGGCTGAATTTATAAAAACCTGAGCGCTGGGAAGCGTCTTAGTGTGCAGGTTTGGATTCCTTTCACCTCGCGTCAGGGTTGTTATGATTTTGCCCTACGCGGAAAAAAACGACGTTTTTTTGAAAAAACCTGAGAAAAAAACCCAACTGGGTTTTTTCAAAATTTCAACTTTAATTACGTAGATAATGCATCGCTTAATATCAGTACACCACTTGTAAAGTTTATAAACAGCTCCCTACCTCCCCCCACACCACCACTCCCTAAGGGAAAAAAAAAAATCAGACTTCACATAGGCATAAAAACTTCTAGGGTATATTTTTAGGCCTATCTGTATTAAAATGAATAAAGATTTTTTAACCCTAAAAAATCATTAGTTTAAAAAGTTCTAATTAAGCACTAGTATATCACTGTTAAAATTATTATTAATAGTCAATTTATCTAAGAGCAAACCATAATTGGAGTTGCTATTGCTACTGATTTATACATTTTTTCATGTATGATTAATAATTGTAATTAGTTATTACAATTAATTTAACCATTTTTTATTTGTAATTGATTTTTGTAATCAATTAGTTGCTTTAAGTTGTATTTAGTAATAAGCAAATTTTTTTCAAATATTCTGAAACCCCATCCCTTCTTCTGATAAAACCCAAAAAATCCAGATAAAACCCCCCAAAACTTAAAAACCCAGTGGGTTGGGTTTTTTCTGAAAAAACCCGGGTTTTTAACAACCCTGCCTCGCCTTAATAAGAAATCCATTTCCAGAGCCGATTGGTGCAAATATTTAAATTAATTTTTCTCAACCTCTATTTTGTCGCCTAATTCTTGCTATGTGCCAGACGGTTTCCATATTAGACCCAAAACAGCTTCCTGCTAGCTCTTACTATATGTGTCTTTGTTTTTGGTTCATGCCTCGATTTTGTGCTTACAAATGTAAACCCATGAAATATATTCAACTTCAAAGCTTGCAAGTTTTATTTAGATTTTCTTTCATTATAATTCTTTCACATATGAAAATATTTTTTGGATTACTTAAACTGCATTAAATTGTGATAATGTGTAAACTGTACAATATTATGTAAGTGCATATGTATTTAGATATTGCTCATTAAATACGAATGTAAATTCTTCCCTTAAAATGCATAATAAGTTCACATTAATTAATGGTTTTATTTATCTGTTCCAATTATTTAACCACTAAGTGAATTATTAAATGTTTTAGCAAGATTTCTTTTCAATATAAACTCATATGATCATTTTTAAGTTGTTTTTGAAAATCCGAATATTTTGATTCTTCGGACAGGGTTAAGTCACAATTAATCCGGATGATCTAGAGCACAAAAGGGGCGCCTTTTTTACGTTTGAGGGGCACCAGGGCAGGGGGGGGGATATGTCCGACAAACGTCATTCGGTTCAAACCCTATCCCCGTTTGCATGCGCAGAAATACGATTCACTTCCGATAGCAGAATGCTACATTCGGTTTCAAATATTTCCGGCTGACTAATATTAAAATGTCTGTATCTGAAGTTCTATAATCTAAATAGAAACAAATTCCTCAAACGTATTTCGAAGGCTGAAATATTACACTTTAACACAAATATGGGTAACCGCCGGCCCGCGGGCCGGATGTGGCCCGCCACGGCTTTTGATCCGGCCCCCGGAACATTTGAAAACTCCGTATAAACCATTCAATATCCTATATAAAACCCAATTATACAGCCCGCCACTTCACTAAAATCCGCAAGTTTGGCCCGCGACTTCGCTAACATCCTAAAGTTTGGCCCACAACTTTTCAAAGGTTGCGCATACCTGCTTTAACACTTTAAAAGTCGTCATCCCCTGAAATATCAAACGATGTCCCGTCTCTCCCCTCAATTTTGATATCTATATCATGCCCAAGCCGAATCAGATGTCCTTGCGCCAATTTTTTTAAACAAAAATTTAAAGCATGTCTCTTAAGCGCGAAATCTCTATCAAGAGCTAGACTTTCTCCAACGATATCAAAAGCCTATATATACAGTAGAATCTCCCTATAACGAAATCTCCTTACAACCAATTTCTCCCTATAACGAAATTTTTCATGGAAACGTAACTTTAAGGCTTAAATAACACTATAAACATTCTGCATATAACGAAGAGCTTATCTTCCCATAGCGAATATTTCAGATTTACCTTTGATTTTTTTTTTTTTTTTTTTTTTTTTTGTTAGTTTTGAAGAAAATTTTAATTTTTGAACAGACCACTTAGTGGAAGAGTAACAAATGATAAAAATGGAGGCCAGGAAAGTGAAAATGACTCCGATAATGAAGACACTTCACCAGCGCCCGATTATGACCAACAGGGGCACCGGGCATTGATAGATTTGGGGGCCCCCAATCTATGAAATTTGTTATATTTTTCATAAAATTTTGATATAAAAAAGAATATTTCAGAAAAAAAAATTTAAAATTGCGGGCCCTTTCAAGTCGGGGTCCCTGGGCAAAGTCCCGATTTGCCCATATAATAATAAGGCCCTGCGCTTCACGACCAAAACCACATCAAACTTTAATGCTTGAACCTTTCAAAACCATTAAAAAGAGATTTCCAAATGGAAGAAAATGTGCCTCACTCTATTTTCAGCGGATTTTTAAAATGTGAATATTTTAATGAAAATTTAAAATCACAGAATGCAAAACAATGTAAAATAACGGAATTTTGAAATAAAATAAACGTAAGGGCATTACATATTTTATTCTCTAAATTCGTGGATTGTCTTTACTTTTGAACATTTCATTTATAGAATGAAAAGTAAGAAACCGTAAGTTTAACAAATTTATAATAAATGCCAATTTATTTTTAATTGAAAGTCATAATTTAATACTTTTGAACATCGAATCAACTAAAAAGTTTGCAATAATAAAAAAGTTTGCTGAAATAACTGTAAAAATCTCTAATCTCTGTACAACGAAATTTTCTCTATAGCGAATTTTTTAACTGGAACCGATATAGGGAGATTCAATTGTGTGTGTTGCGTTAATCTTTCAGAATATTGTTCTATTTTTACACTGTTCTATGCATAAATGCTAAAAATTTCGCCAATATTTGGTAATATAATTTCATACTATATATATATATATATATATGAATGAACTCTTTTTCGAGTTCACACAGTGAGAAAATAAACGTTTATAAAACTGAAGTAAAATTATAGCCTACCTCTCGACATTTGCTTTTGCAATCCTTGCAGATAGGGTATTTAGTGTTGGCCACCAATTCAAAACAATTTAGAATAGACGATTGTCCTGTTAAACTGTCATCGAACGATTCTTCGTCCATAATTTCGACCACACTTGGTGATACGACATCCATTTAGCGATGGTTAGAATTAAAAAAAAAAAAAAACAGTTCGAAAACACTCGCGCAAACAAATGTGCCAATGAAACGACGCCTCTCATCTCATTACCAAAATAAAGATTCTAGAATGGTGTTGCGCCTGCGTGGTTTCTTCTGAAAAGCGAAGTATCGGTTGAAAAGTATCGGTGAAAATGGATGAAAGCAACAGAAACTGATACTTTCCCGATACTTTTAGAATCGAAAAAACCGATACCGATACCTAAAAAAAATAGGAGGTATCGGCGCCGATACTATCGGTTGCCGATACTATCGGTCGATCCCTAATAATTAAAGACCAAGATTTTTTTCGGAAAACTGAATGGCAGTGATCCTCTGAAAAACCGATCCAATTGGATATCCTGGAGCTTTGGTGGGTTTGTTCTGGTACTACGAAAATGCGAACTAGCTCTCATAAGATTTCTAATAACGCATTCTATTCTGAGGCCTATATATCCCAGGTTAAGAAATTTGCCTTTAATAAATCAAAGCAACAAAATTATTTAGATTTTTGTTATTCATTACTGCTGTAGAATTTTGTTAAACATTTATTTTTTCTCTTTAAATAGTCATTGTAATTTAGAAAATTTTATTTGTTCGTATTGTATTTTGAATAGTTTCAAAGTCACAGTCAGACACACACACACACACACGCAAAATAAAATAACCATAAATAGCATATTTTTCGGAGCTAAAGGAATATAGTGAAATTGGCTTATTAAATTCTCAAAAATTGAATTGTGCTGCCATCTAACGAGAGTAATTGTTAATGTTAATGCAATATAGCATCGTTTTAAAGAAACCGTACAGCTTAATGTTTATGCTTCTAAGAGCCAGTAGTGACATTCAATCAGTAAATGAAGATGTAACCTTTATGATAGCCTATAATGAAATATAGATGAATAAAATAACTCATCAAGATATTCGAACTATCTAAAGTACCATGATTTTAAAAGTATTTCTAAAATGCACAATTTTAAAACTATAAAAAGTATCGTAAAATGTTAATACGAAAGTTTTAAAAGATTTTACTTCAAAATAAAAAAAAGCATTAAGTGCATGGCATAGGTTTAAAAGTGTGATAACAAAAACGAAATATACTGTGCACTCTTCGATGACGTCAGAGATTTTTAAAATATATAGAAGTTCAGCATTAAAGAAAACTGTTGAGAATTTCCTTACATGTTTATAAATAAGTGGCAAGCTTATTTAATATCGGATCACCAACAATATTGAGTCCAGAGATGGCAGCATATATAGTGCAGTGTTTAATTTCCTAAATATTCCAATAATTTCATAGGGATATTAAATATTTTATATTGGATTCTCACAAAGTAAAATATAGCTCTTTAACTCAATGATTTGATTCCTTAATGAAAAAGCTAGAAAAGATGAGCAAATGGGAATATTAAGGATTTGATAAGATTATGAAAATATTTTGGGATGAATTTTGACCGATTAAAAATAATTCCATGCGCTGGTTTTGCAGTGTATGCATCCTAATAATTGATCTTGTTAGTTTTAGCAGAACGATAAAATATTTTAAATTCATGAACATGGAGCAAAGCACCAGGCGAGTGCAAATAAGGTAAACACATTCGAAATTCAATGAGAAAAATTTAAAACATTCTAAGTACAGAGTGAAGCACCTTTTATTTATTTATTCATCTACACATGCACGTAGCCCGGTTTGAGGGACTTCAGCACACCCCCCCCCCCTTCCCCTCTTCCGAAATATGCATGTTCATATTGCGGAATGAATGATTTTTGGCATGTTCATAAGGATAATGCCAGCTCCACAAATAAAAAGTCAGAAACAAAACAAATGGGACTTATTTATAAAGCTCATTTATTAAACAAAAGATAAAGAACAAAAAAGATAGTGTATGTATGTCACCATTCATAAAAACTACGATTTCTGCTCCTTGGAGCAATAACCAAAAGTACCCCGTTCACAAAAACTTAACATTACATGGTTCGTCCCAGACAGCACAGCAAACTTGCATCAAACTTGCAGCAAGCTTGATTTATCAAGTCAATAAGCTTGAATTAAGCTTGAAAATTCCAGTCGTGTAAGCTTGATGCAAGATTGAATCAAGTGTTCTAGTTTACACTTGCCCAGCCTGCATTAAGCTTGAATCAAGCTTGACATTTCAAGCTTAAAAAATTTTCCAAATTTTTTTTTCTAAATACACGGGGCGCCCACTGGCGAATGCGCCCCACATACTTCATTTTTCCGCGCATTTTCCCCCTCCATGCTGTAATTTTAAGCTGTTTCCATCGAGTGCCCGTGGCTAGAATAGAACACGGGACCTTTCGATTCGTAGCCGAGCGCGTTTTCCATTCAGCCACCGGAGCCTTGTGCAGCTATGACTAAAGTTTGAAGTGAACTATTAAGAGGTTTTCTGGCCAGATTGATAAGTGGGCGATATGTTTTTTTTTTTTTTTTTCCATGGGATGCATCAAAATTAAAATAATTTATGTGTGATTTAGAGATTCTACTAATAGGGAAATAAACATAATATAAACTTAAGAGCAACACATGTTTTAAAACTTTCGCAACACTCATGAGCAATACTGCCGCTGGCCAAAATCGAGACAAACGAATGATTTTGAAATCAATTTCGTAGTATAATTGTATTTTATTTTGAAGAATTTCCATATTTGGAAATATAGAATGGGTTTACTTACTTAACACAAATTTTGTGTTAAGTAATCTGAAATCAAAGAAACAGATAGTTAAACGTTACTTCGAAATGCTATATCACAGTTGCTAACATAACATGTATGGAATACAAACACTTTAGTCATTTTTGTAAATATTTCTTATAATAACAAATAATTGAAAAATTTTGCTATTTTTTAACGCTAGAAATTCTCTTTACAAATGTGGTTAGTTATTTTCCTACATATATTGGTATGCTATATCGATATAGAGCATTTCGAAGAATTAAAAATAAGTTTAAATTAATTTATACAAATGTAAATTTGAATTATTTTCATTGTTCATACTTTATAATTAAAAAAATTATTTAACTTCTGAATTTTTTTTTATCCTTTGTAATTTTATTTTAAAATTACAAAAGTGTAAGATGTAAGATTTTTAGGCCCTAAAATCTGTAGGCCCTGGGCAGTTGCCCCGTTTGCCCTGCCGGTAATATGGCACTGGTAATAAAAAACCCATCCCCGTTAAAACACATCTTTTACGAACTTTCAATAGATTTGAGGACGCTAGACAATTAATGTCCATTCTCTTTCACAGATGGCGCCATCACCGCACTTTGCAAGTCAAAATCCAGCTTAAGCCAACCTTGCATTGCCAAGCCAAATCTCAAGCTTGATTTAAGCTTATGTGCTGTCTGGGGTATGATGGTTAATAAGAGTTTCCTAAAAGTTCCCGTACTGTCGAAATATATATTTCTTATTCACCTTATAAAGATTATTTTTATGCTAATGGTAAAAAGCACTTTTAACATCATTTAGAAAAAAACACTGAACTTACATTTATATTAAATGCTCAAAATATCCACCCCTATCTTGACAGCACTCGTTTGCGCACTCTTGTGTACCTTGATTGATGGGAATTTCCATATCATCTATTGTTTGAGGATGAACTGTATAAACTCTGTTTAAATATCCCCACAGAAAAAAGTCCGGGATGCTCAGATCAGGAGATCGAGGTTGCCAAAGATATTTTTTAGATGAGTCGATCACCGAAAAAATCTTCAAGCATGCGCATGATTTCATTACGTATGGCCCCCTAATAGCAATAACGCATCGGTCGCTGAGAGGCCGGTGAGTTTAATCCGAGGAGAAGAAGCAATGGCTGATCACGGCTTTTCATCCAAAAAAGAGGAAATTTCGTCGGCAACTGGTACAAAATGTCCGCTTGGGGGGCCATAAGCCGATCATCGTTACCCGATGACTCCGATGAAATAACTAAAAGGAACCGATGAGAAACCGATAAACTATTTAAAATATATTTGTTAATAAAAAAAATAAACGACTGGCAGCAAAATTTTCAAAAAATGTCCTTTCCGTTTATTATGTTTTCGTTTTTTGGATGCTAACTTTCCGTTTTCCTGGGAAAAAAATTCTTCCTTCACTGGACCCGAACTCTGAGCGTTCAGAATCTAAGCCTAGCACGCTACCACAAGACCATCCACACTTATCATGCGTGAGCCAAAGACTGAAATGCCGGTTATTTTAGTCACAGATTGGGACTTTGGTGAAATTTTGACAAAGTGTTGTTCAGCTATTATTAATAATAGTCAAATTATTCGATTGGTAACAAATTAATTTCACTTTTTACCAATGTATGTAAGTAGCAACAACATTCAAAATTAATAATTAAAAAACAATATTGCAAATTGTATAGGAATTTTAGTGTGATTTTAACTTTCATATTTCTTGGATAACTTTTAAAAATTAACTGATTTTTCTTCTTGCTGTTTACATTAAGGAGGTTTCAAAAGAGTTGCTCATTTTAATGAAGTTTCCTTTATTCTTATAATGCAGCTGACGCTCAAACAGATTTTCTTTTCTTTTTTTTTTAAACACATTTTTTTTAATTATTTAAATATTACAAACGATTTTATATAACAAACACTTAATTTTTTTGTAAATATTTCATTAAAATTTTGTGGGGGGGGCAAGGGGGGATATCACCCCCTGCCCCTTCCCAACCCCAATATAAGAAATTTGAAGTAAATTATGTCATTCATTCAAGAATTGTTCAAAATTTCCCTTAGATTAGAAAAGGCACATTAAACCACTGGGACACCTGCAAGGCCCGATGACTATAGAGCTGCAGTTTCGAATAAGATTTTGTTTTTCGGTTTCCCATCGGCAAAACCGCTCGTCTAGATCACTTCTATCCATGAATAAAAAATCATCTATTGCAGAAAAAGAAAAGTGCACTTGCCGATGACTGAATTAGATGAGTCCGATGAGTCAGTGGCGGATTTTGCTCTTGAGAGGCCCGAGGCGCAACTCAATTTTGAGGCCCCCCTCCTCAAAAAAAATAATAATAAATAAAAAAATCACTAACTCTAACTCCTTTACATTATCACTAATTATATTAAAATGTTTTAATTCCTTTTATATCTAGTTTATGTCTAAAAACCAGGGCCTGACTTTCACTATAACACTTTTGTGCCCAGGGCACTTTTCAGATTTTGTGTCCTTTGGCTGGCTCAATTTTTGTGTCCCTGTATATCGTGTTGAACTCAATTTTTTGGCTTATTTCTCCATGTGTGGCCAGGGCACGTGCACCAAGTGTCCGTCCGATAGTCAGGGCCTGCTACAAAAGGAGTATTAAAAATTTAAAATAATTTTTATGTTTATAGATTTGTTCATCTTAAAAAACATTTTTTATCTCAATAATTTTTGTACTACGTTTCACTTTTCATGATTAACACTAAATAAACATCAGCATACCTCTAAGTATAACCCAGCAACTGCAGTTTTATATTGATTATTTTTCACTGTTACTTAATTACGTCCAATTACTTTTTGTGAACCACTAGCATGTCTTGTTTCAGTCAGGAAAATTTTGACTACTTAACAGGTAATTTTGATGGTCAGAACAAGGGAAACTTAACCAGAAACATGACTTTGACATCACACAGTTCAGAAGAATTCTTTACTTGGATAAAATGAACAAAAAATTTAATATTCCTTCAAGAACATATATTTATAAATATTTAAATACTAGCTGCGTGCCCGTTCTTCGCACGGTAGGAAACGAAAATTTTCCTTACATGTGTAATTCGAAATTATTCGTGATGTGGAAATAAAAAAAAAGAGCAAAATTATTTGACTCTTAATGTAAAGTTTGTGTCATGAGTACTAACCTGATCATTGCAGTATAATGACTCAAAAAACTACGTCAGTGTCATTCACTATCAAAAAAGTGGAAAGCTTAATGGTTTGCAGAGAACTCCTGGCTTTCAAAATGTCTTATTCAGGGGCGTAGCCAGAGGGGGGATATCGGGATATATCCCCCCCCTGAAATTTTTGGATTAGTGATGAAATTCCGTCTATTTATGCATATAAGTTCATATACCCCTCGAAAAAATTTCCAGGCTCATATCCCCCCCCCGAAAAAATTTCCTGGCTACGTACCTGGTCTTATTTCTACATCATACTGTTTTTTAGGCTCAAGTTGTAGCATTAAATACCTAAGACACTACATGAAATGGAGCACCATTTATCTCTTTCCGAACATGTACCATATAAGGAAAGTATTGTAATCGTGAAAAAATTCGACTTCGAGATTTTGGTGTATTGACACGTTTTGAGGTCTTCTGAATTCATTTATGCTATTTTCAAGAGATGTTTTTAAAATAGCTGCACACCCGCTCTTCATACGGGAAGAAGGGAATATTTTACTACTAAAATCATATCTGCATGTGACAAAACAGAATTTCATTTTTAAAAAAGTTCAAGTAATCTCCTCTGTTGAAATTACTGCGGGATATATTAACGCAAATTAGAATTACTTTTCGTTCAGTTGGTTGTAAGACAACCGTTGAAACAGGACACTTTTAATTTCATGAAATATTTATTAACGTGGTACATTGCGATTTATTCATATTATCTTTACAAATCTAATAATACTACCTATTACGTACATTAATACTATCTATATTCGCTTCTCCCTCTTCAAGGCTCCCTTTAAAGAAACAGCTTAGATTATTTGGCCTCAATGGGATCTTTTGATTCTGTGGCGATTCTTTGCAATTTACGCATTAGCATAAATAATAATCATTTCACATAATGGTTGCCATTAAGGAAACTCTCCATATATATTTAATTTATACATAGTTTTATAAGATGGGCGTATTTAGCGCCGCAAACCATTTCATCTTACTGTGGGGAGAAAATATCCAAGGGGTGCCATTTTAACTATCCATGTATCTAATATAGCGATATCTTTTATATCCTCCATAGTCCTGTCTCCTGAAAAACATCAAACTGTGTAATCTCGAGGAGCTACTTATTCCCACTTTAATTGTGACAGGGCGTTAGAGTTGCAGAGTTTACAAATTTCACGCATTTTTTTATTTATGACGTCACTGACTGCCGTAAAGGATACCCCGGTAGGTTGAGGGAGTTAATTTCGATATTTCGCATAATTGTTTTCAAACGGTATCATTAAAACTTTGCGTTATGTAACCTTTATGGAGGAACGTAATTCAACGTTAAAATAAAATTATACTCGCAACCTGCATGCGTATGTTAGGCAACGTCTGCGCTAAATTAAATGCCAAAAATAAAAATAGTAAATAGAAAAAATTTAATATATCGCGCTTTGAAACGAACTTTGTAACTTTTAAAATGAACATTTTCAGCGCCGTGAAAACATTTCAATTTTTAAATAACTACCGGATTAAAATACCACTTCTAATAATAATAATCGTGAATTTCTTAGTTTATTTCTACAGTAAATTTTAATCAAAATATCATCTCCCTGTGTTGAAAATAGAGCTGGAATAAATGAGTTAAAATTATGGAGTAATTTTTACGTATCTTAAAGCATTTGACGTCATAGATCCTCACTTGCGAATTGAAATTCTGATATCCCATTTAAAAACTCGATTGGTTGAAAAAATCCTTTTTTCTAATCCTTTCTGTGGCAACAACCGAACATAAATTCTCGTGCCGTGATCGCAATGTAATGAATGGCGTAAGATCGCGTTGATGCTATTAAATTCTAAACATTAGGCTGCATTAAAATTCGTAAAAAATCATCTAATTTACATAATTTTTTCGTTTTTATTTTAAAAGAGGGAGAAAAGAATGTTTCACGATTTGTCAAAATATCTAAAAGTTATGACGGATAGAATTCAAGATGCGACAGTTTTAAAATTATTTTACGAAAAACAATCGCGAAGCAGATGCTTAGTAAAAAAATTCCTAAAAATCGGTAAATCATGTTACGTATTCAGAACAAACTGTTTTTAAAAGAAAATTTCCTCCTCTATCCGATGATACAAATGCCGTTTTGCTGCGAGCGTAATTTCCGCCGTTATTACGAATTAGGTGAGAAAAAATGCCAAAAATCGCATAAAACATAAAATATAAAAAATTCTAGGTCGAATTTTGAAAAAATCGCTTCGAGGTGCACAACTACATATTTACATCTTCCCGAGTACCAAATTTGGTGTTTCTAGGTATAGCCGTTTGTCCGTAACGCTGCCGACAGACACACACACACACACAGACAGACACCTTCTTTTATAATAAGTAGAGATATTCATAAATTTCACGTTTGGAACTGCAAAACTAAGTAGTTTAATAGTAAAAGTAAACTTTCGGTTTAGTCTAATTTTTGTGTTTATTCAAAAACTGTCAATAAGTTTAGGACTATTAATAATGAGTAATTAGGTTTGAATAATATATATACACACACACACACACACACACATTATTCTATAATTTAAATAGAATGAAAAAACTACAAGAGAAATTAAAAAAAAACAATACTTTAAGTAGTTAAAGTACAAAAAATATTATTGACTTAAAAATAAATTCCACTTTATAATGGGTAAATGGGTATGCTCTAAGCTTCGGTCCTAGGTTTAATCTTAATGTTTAGCATTTTCATCTGCGGCTATAAAATACATGCCGTATTTATAATATAGTTATCATAAATATTTTTTAGTTGAAAACAAAAAATTAAATTAATCATCATTTGTTTTTTTAAGTTTTTAATTAACTGTGTATGACATTCCAGTTCAAAACTTGCCATGGATTTTAACCCACTATCATCCGATCGAGCTGAAACTTTGCACGCATGTGAAATTTCGGTGACGCTAAGTATTGCTTTCTTTAATTTTTCAATACTTTTTTTAACTATCAAATATCTTCCCCCAATCCCCCCCCAAAAAATAAGTGTTATCTCACATGTATCAGCTCATATCTTTTTAATTATTGGTCGGCAATTTTTTATCATTGCATACTCGGAAAGTTTCGATTTCAAAAAAAGATAAAATCGGTTATCCCTAGCTTAAATTTTTAATTTTTAGTGATTTTTCAAAATAAGATAAATTATTGTTTCCAATTTCTTTTACATCGTGACAACCAACAACAATTATATATTCTAGGTATATTTGAAAATTTCACTGAATACAGAGTGTCCTTTCCTATGAAGAACGGCTGAAAAATATAAAATATTTAATTTTTGACAAATTTTTCAATCTCAAGCTGTAGAATAAAGCGGTTCAGGCTTTTCTCTTTTAAAATGAGAAATATTCTTATCGGACTGTACACTTTTTGATTTGGGGGGGAGGGGCGGCAATCTATAAAGCAGGTATATTTGGATGTCCTACTGCAATACCAGCTACTGAGCCGCAATCTGATTCAGTGCGGCCCAACCAGTGGCTGAGCGCATAGCACTCTGAACTGGGAGACGGAAGGTGCCTGGTTCAAAACCAGGTCGCGTCCAACAACTTAACCGTTAGGAATTTTCCGTGGTTTCCTTCAAAACTTAGCGTAAATAGGGGTTAGAATCCCTTAGAAAGACCCCCAAGGGGAGCACCCACACCCATCGGCATAGATCCCACTTGCAGATAATTGGTCGTAATCCCCCAACACAACTAATTGATTCCGGATAGGAAAAATGCATAGGGACCCTCTGCACCTGTATTTTTTTAGATAAAATATAGTCAGAAAATTAAAACAATGCAAAAAAATCTAGGAATTTTTCTTGGAAATAATGGACAGTTGAGGGCCCTAAAATTCCAAGAATGTTTCATGAAAATACCAGGAACTTTATTGAACAGCTCAGGAAAGATCCACTGAATTGCATATTGTTCAGTAAAGTTCTTGGTATTTTCGTGCAACTTTCCTTGGAATTTAGGGCACCTCAGCTGCCTATTATTTTCAAGGAACACTACTAGATTTTTTTTTAAACAATTCTAGTCATTTTTAAGTGAACTGCCTGTTTTTTAAGGTCGTGAGACCACTATTCGGTTAAGTGACGGGTTGAACGAAACAGTAACGTTTTCAAAGGGAAATGTATACTTTCCGTATAGTATTTGTAAGTCTAACTTATCCTTATTTCCAAGGAATGTTTCTGGATATTTTTACAGTGAAATACAGAATTAAAGCATCAATTACTTATAAACTAAAAGTATTAGTATTAAAGTATTAGTTTAAATTATGGTCCAATGCTGTGAAGAGGAAAGGGAGTCACCAAAGAAAAGATTGTTCAAAAGCGCTTTCTACTCTAGAGGCAATCCTGAAACTATGAACAAAGTTTATGTCTCTTGAACAGATATTTACATATAGTTTTTTTTCTTTCTGAAAACCGAATTTGGAGGCCTCTTAGAAATATGAGGCCCGAGGCGCGCGCCTCATGCGCCTATTGGGAAATCCACCACTGCGATGAGTTAACGATGAGTTTCTGAACGACCGAGCAGAAAAAAAGCAGTCATTGCTAAGGGGCATGTTGCACCATCTGGTTGGAATCAACAATCTCGCTCATTCACTTCTAACAATGCAACAAATTGCTGGATAAGTTCCCTGTATACAGAACGATCAACAGTTGATTCGAAAAACATCGGTCCAACAATCCTTTCGTGTGATACAGCGCACCATACGCCAATTTCATGAGAACGTAAAGGTTTTTGCATTAATGAATGAGGATTGGTTGTCGCCCAAAAGCGAGAGCTTTGTGTGTTCAGGTAACCGCTTAAATGAAACCATGCCTCATCGGAGAAAAATGTTTTGTCCAAAATAGTGATATTGTTACGAATAAATCTCGGATCCACCGGCAATAATGAAACCGCTTCTCAAAATCAGGTGCCTTTATCTCCTGTACCATTTTTACACAATAAGCCCGAAAGTGCAAAGCTCTTAAAGCCTTATGAGTCGATCAACGAGGTGTACCCATTTCTTGTGCCAAACACCTCACAGATTTTTGGGGAGTTTGCAATGACTTGCAGAAAGGCTGGTGTAACAACTTTCGGTCTTCCACTCCTGTGCTTGTCTTAAACCGAACCTGTATTACGAAATCGTCGAACGAGCTGATATAGTGCATCTTTCGGCATTGTATCATTTGGATATTTATTTCGCGAAACATCTTTGCATGTTTCATACGATTTGCATTCAAAATAAGCCTTAAGCAGCACAATTCTCTGAATGCATGATAAATTCATTTCACTATGAAGAACAAAATAACATAGAACTTTAGCCTCTCAAAACTTGAGAGCAAAAATAAAAAATAATAATAATAACGACTAAAACTAAATAATCCTCTGCAATGAAAGGCAGACGATAAAATTGAATATTTTTAAAAAATCCATGGATAATGAGTTCTATAAGTTGGAGTGCAGGAACTTTTAGGGCACACTGTATATTGTATGTCTCCCAGACAATAAAATAGTCAGTACAACGCCTAAGCATGCTGAGTATCAAATTATCGAATTAATCTTGGGGAAGGTATAATTCCACCCAGCAAGCAATGCTCCTGAAGTTCAGGTACACAGGCAGAAGGTGGTTGACGTGCTTGCCGGCCAGGCATGTCCCACCGGGGCCGTCGTTATTAGCAACGGGCCTGCGTATGAGTTGCCATCACTAAAAATGAGTTTCTCATTGAGGCCTGTTTTCCCCCAGTCACAGTGTTCTATTTTATTATTCTAAGTATTATAAATGTTATATTATTTTATTATTTTAAAACAATTTTTTTATACTTTTGTCGTACTAAAGAACTTTAGATGTAGGTAATCGCTTGGTGAATCTTGAGCCATTTCTTTCATGAAAATTTATCCTAAAATTCGAACATTTTGCTCTGAATGTAAAGGTAAGTGAACGCTTATAATGTATTTAGAAATTCTAAATATATGTATGTTAATCATGTTTCGTGAATAATTACTCATGTGTTATTTATAAATAAATTATTTTAATCAGAAATCGTATTACTTGAGTAGTTTTTATTCTTGTAAATAAGCATGACGTTGTGATACTATTTAGACAATTTAATTTTGCCAGTTGAAAATGTTATTTATCAGTTATATATGCCTTGATTATGTGATTAAGACTTACATCTGGTACAGTGCAGAAATACAGTAAATTATAAATTATTGATTTTTGCCCGTTTATACAGAAACTTCAAATGTAGTTAATATTTTGTACAAGCGTTCATTATGCTTGCTCAATTCCTAAGTTCGATTGAGAAATCGACAAAAGAATAATATATACTACATGAAATGTCTTTATTAAAAAATAATTAATTCAGGGATCGCGCTATAGAGCGTATTTTATCAATTTTCTCCAATATACAGGATATCCCGAAAACACTGAAATGCGCTTTAATACATCATTTGTTAAAGATTAATGTTGAATTGTTTAAAATAACGTAGGAAATACGACTACGTTCATGAAATATTCATTATAAAAATGTCTTGTGTATTTAGTTATTTTAAAGTATATTAAATATCCACTTGTGAAACTAAAATAAGCAATCGTGAATCATGAGAGTAAGCGCTACTTTGTTTTTCCTTCAAATTATATGCATCTATTTTCTTTATGTCAATATATATCATAGCAAACAATTTAATCATGAGTTCGTACTTGAATTAGTAACACAATTACTACTTAAAACTATATTAAATAACGTTTGAAAGCACTGGGAAGGTTAAGAAATGCCTGATGTATACGTGAAGACTCGAGCATCCGCAGGCCTCTTTGGATGGCTCATCAAAATACACGCGCAGGCCCGTTACTAATTGCGAAGGCCCCGGTCCCACCCATGCTCGATCGCATTCAAGTCAGGTGAGAATGGCGGCCATTCCATATGGGTGATATCCTCCGATTGAAGGCATTCGTTTACGATGTTTGCACGGTGAAGCGGGCGTTTCATCCATAAACACAAATTCTGCGCCCATGGCACGCCAAAACAAACATACATGTTCATGTCCTGATAAATTTGGCCTGTAATATCTCCGATTTGAACATGCAGATCTGTTCTGGAACCCAGTATCTCAAACGAGCAATCCTGCAGAACCGTAACGGTGTCTTTCAGTGATGTTCTCTTGGTGGTAACGAGTACCTGGCGCTTTCCGTACGAAAGTCCGACGTGAATTAGATTGCAAGCTAAGCCTGGAATCGCCAGAAAACATCACACAAACTCACTGTTGCGATGTTCACAATGAGTGTTCTACTCCAGGGTAACAGTTGGCGACAGTGAAATGCCGTGAGCGGAACACATCCGACAGGCTTGCGAGAATATAAACCAATATATTCCAAACGTCTGTGTAGGCCTGCCTTGAAATTATCGTACCCGTGGAAGAGAAGAGAGCTAAATAGACATGTCTGATGCTGTGCTCCGTCTGCTTCTTTTGGCAGTTACTCCCAAATATCTATCCTCATTCGACGTTGCAACTTGGGGGCGACCTGTACTGTAACGACTATTGACATTTCCATGGCCGATAATACTACCACTTAAAAATTCATCCAAATGTATCCTCTGCGTGATAACTATTCGGTTATTGCACTGAGCCCCTTACAGAACATTTGTGAGCAGTTTTACTTATTGGCCACAATTCCGTATATGCCCGTCTCACACTCTTGTCATTATGACGTACTGTCAGTGCTATCTGATGTCTTCCTGTAATTTGCATATTATTCTTTAAGATGTGTGTAATCATTTTACAGGTGAAGCATTTACTTTAGAGTTCGATTTCCGTTTGATTCTGAGTTATCTTTATTTTATAGACAAGAGTGTGTATCCCATGTTAAAAGTCCATTTATATACACGGATGAGCAATTGAATTAGTTCCATCTATCTAGTAGCGCGTAGCACCACCTTTCCTTTGATGACGGCTACGATTTGTGTTGGCATTTACTCTAGAAGACACAAGCGACTACACCGTAGTCGGCGACAGCCGAAAAAATTAACGTGATTGGATAAGAAATTCTGTGACTGTTTTCCAGATTTCGCGAAATATAGAACGTTTGGCGATTGTTCCTTAGTTTATTTTTAATAAGAAGTACAGCTGCGGAAAAAAAGGCCCACTTGCTCTTTATTTCGCCATCGTTCGTCGTATAGCAAAGTTATATATACCATTCGTTTGCAAATAACGCGTACTTTAATTTACATTAATTTAATTTGCATAAGGGGCCGTCTTCATATTTAATTCTGCATAAACTTCGTTTTTCTCAATGGCAACCCCGTATTTTGACTTTATTAAACGAAAGAAAACCTTCAAATTACCCTAAATATTAATTTTCACCAATTTTCTACGATAATTTCCGGCGATATTGCGAATTCATTTTTGAACGTTTTTAAGGGACTTTCTGCAAATTGAAAAACGCTATTTGTAGGTTCCGAACTTTTCGCCTTTCATTTATTTCGCTCGCGAGAATTAAAAGAAATTAATATTATTTTCAAGGAAAATATTGTTCCCATCTCTCTTAAAGTTTTTTGTACTGAGAATATCAAGGGTAGAATAGAATATTTAGTCTGTGGTCCAAATGACACGTGAGTTCATAACTTCCTTGGTTCGTACACATGATTTAAGGGGAAAATGCAAAATGACGGCTAAGGATTTTGGAAATCTTTGTAATTTTGAAATTGTTATTCAGTGTTTCCCTTGATGTTTCTCTTACAGTCGTATTCACGAAACGGCTAGTAACCGCCTGATTATGAAACTAACGTTTGACCGTTACTTGCTGGTAACACACCGGTAACCTCAGAACGGTATTCACCAACTATTTAAAACCACTGGTTTCCTGACCAACGTTTGACCACCGATTAACTTGTACTTGTGCATTCTGCTTTGTAAGCTCGTCTGTGATTGGCTTAGGGCACTGGCTATCCAACCAGCTGATTGCCGACCCTTGAACCCTCTTCGCGAGCGCTCCAAAATAGTTGAAAATAAGCAGGAGTGTAATGTGTTTTCATGTATTTTTATATTCACAAATGCTTCAATTATTTATTTCGGAGATTTCTGCTGAATTTTTTGTAATTAATAACCGATATTTTATTTATATACTCCTACGAATTTAAAAGATATATTGATTTTAAAAGATAATTTTTAAAGGTATTCGAAGGTTTTCTATTTTTATTTTTTAATGTATCAGACAGTCAAAAACAGTACGATTGTTTAAAAATTTGTGAATACATACTTAAGAGCTTACCCTGGGGGTATTTTATTTGTTTTACTGTAGGAGATGGTATGTTTTTTTTTTTTTTTTTTTTTTTTTTTTTTGAGTATCAATAATTAAAATTTCAAATGCATAAAAAAGCAAATATTTTTACAATGTCTTAATACAATTGTAATGATTCTAATGTTGAAACCTACTGGTGACCATACTTTAATCACAAAAATATGGATCATAGTGCAGCTCTGCAATTTTTTGTAATTTTATACAGTAAAGGGTAAATATATACGTGAATATTAAAATGTGATTGTGTTGAGATGGTTCTTGCTGGGTCTTAAATAATGATTTATGAGGTAGCCATTACTCAATTTTTAACTGAAGTTATGAACTAGGCTGTCTCTTGATTTTTCATATCAAGGACTAGAAATTTTTGGACCCTCTCCCCCCCCCCAAAAAAAAAAAGGAATTGCAGATCTCCACTCGAAATTGCAAGTTTTTTCCCACAATAGACACTTTAATCACTCTGTAGTCAGACATTAAAATAAGAGTTTTTTTTTTTTTCGCATGTGATTAATTTATGAGTAATAACTTAGCACGAAGTGTACAACTTATTTAAATAAAGCAGGAACGGGGAAAAAGAGTATTCAATTTAAATATTAATAGTGAATAATGCCTCTGATGTATTTTTATTAATGGAATAATGCAAAAATCAAGAATTATATTAGTTATTTTATCGGATGTATGTAAATAAATATTTAATACTATAAGCTTAAAACAGACTCTGTTAAAATTTACATTTTCTTCCCCCTTGAAACAGATAAAACAAATGTCAATGAATTTTTTTTACCTATATTTTTTTTTACCTATAGTTGAACTGCAGAATCAATGCAAATAAAAAAACTACTAATTTCATTAACTAAAATTTGGGGGGGGAGGGTGGGAAATCAAAGGAATTTTAGAAAGGGGACTAATTATAGAAACCTGTTCCAGCCCAGCTAACCCCTGCTAATTCACATGGCTTTGTCTATTAAATTTTGCAATGGTCTTGCTGGGAAAAAAATAAAAAATTAATAAAATTATTTCTTTTTTTCTGACAGGATTGGGATCATGATTGATTTTGATGGTATTGTAGTATAATGTCGAATTTATACACATAATTAAAATGGTTAAGTACTTCATCCCAGAGGGCCTTACTTTTTTAGAAATAAAAAAAAAAGAGATGTAAAAAAAAAGGGGGGGGTGAGAGAGCAAGAAGGGATACTTTGGCCGCAGCGAGGCCAGAACCCTGGAACTACTGCTTGCCAATCGCTCGCTTTACCGCTGCGCCATAATTTCATTGACACGTGTGCTGTAAATTTAAAACATTTCCTTTTTCGCCTGTTTACCGTTTACTTACTTTGATGGTAATGTATTGGAAAATCCTTGACACACAAGTCTTCTAAACCGTTTACTTTCTCCTCACACATAAATTTTGCAAATCTATCAATAAATTCTAAAATTTCCATACCTTCTGTCTTCAACAGCGCTGTAGTCCGCCATGTTTGTTAACAGATTAGAGCCTCACAGCGCATGCGTCGAATGTAACAGGCCGGTAACCATCCGAATTCGGCTGGTTACATTCGTCTGTTAAAAACGAGATGTAACCAGCCGATTTGGCCTTGTGAATACCATTTTTTTTTAACCATCCGATTCTATGGTAATCCGGCTGTTACCAGCTGGTAGAAAGTTTCGTGAATACGGGTGTTAGACAGCTGAAATGTTGGCAGGAGTTAGAGGCTGCTCCCTGCTCTTCTGACTACAAGCATGAATATTGCTCGACTCAGCTATGGTCGAACTTAAAGAATGGTTTCATGATTGAAAATTTATTTGTTTGAATTTCATGTAAAAAACGCAATGACTTTTTTGCCGACCCAATATTATCACTGTGTTTGTTATTTCACTTTCTTCATTTAATACTATCGCCTGCAATGTGCAATATTCTTAAGACTTTTGGCGGTATTTTAATTTATAGTTAGATGAAAATTTTTTTACAGAAAAACGTGATTTTGAATGTTTGATAAAGTATGGGAAATTCCAAAGACCTAATGTTTCCGATATTAAAAAAGGTCACATTTATGCCTGGAAAGTTGAGGACGTTAGTTTTTCAGAAATAGGACGTTGTATTAGAAGACATACATCTACTGCATCTAATTCTATAGCTGGAAAATATTTTATTTGGAGGAATATGGTAGCGGACGCAACAATACACGCTTTATAGAATCCCCAACAAACTGTAAAAACCTCTAATTTATTTGCTTCAAAATTTGATATTTTTAATACTGGTATCTTTTACTGTGTTTTTGCACAAAATAAATCTAATTTACATTTATTTTATGCAATTTTCAAAAAATTTTCACTTAATAAATTTATATATGGTCCCTTAACTCATGAAAATAACACATTTTATTTAATATAAATTAAACTACTGAACGTAAAAATTTGAACGAAGTAGGGGGCGAAATCTAGGGGTTGCTATTGAGAAAAAAAAAGTTGGTGCGAATTTTAATATGTAGATGGCCCCTTATGCAATTTTTATGCATAGCAAATTAAAGTGTGCGTCAATCGTAAACGATTGGTATCTGTAACTTTGCTGTGCGACGAACGACGGCCGAAAAATGTACAAGTGGGCCTTTTTTTTTCCGCAGCTGTACATACTTACACATACGCCTGTCATATACCGGCTTTTGCTTTTAATCTAATTATTGTTAGCTGTATCCCGTTGCTCTTCCATTGCACATTGATTTAAAATTGTTTTTTAAAAAATATTTTCTAATAAATGACCACTGAATATAGTATGTAAAATTAAGATTTTTTCCCTTTAAAAGTACATGATAATTTGAGAGTGTGCCATTCGAGCAACGTTTAATTTCTTAATATTTCTTCCCCTTCTTATAATCTATACTATTAAAATCTGTGCACGTCTGTCTGTCTGTGTGTGTGTGTGTGTGTGTGTGTGTAGCATCATCTCCTCCTAAACGGCTGGGAGCTGAGTTTCGAACGAGGTATCCACGAATGCGGGAAATTTCGAGAAAGAACCTCCGCTAATTTAAATTTCGAAATTCGAATTAGTTTAGGAGATATTGATAAAAATCCCCATCAAAAACGCTAATTTTTGCTCTCCGCAATTCCGTTATTGTAACCCCTGTAGTCAAAAAAGTGAGAAATAAGCATCGAGGTTGCCATGTTTGGCTATTTTATTAAATTATTTAGACTCCTGCAGTAAAAATAAAAGAATAATGATTTTTTTTTTCTGTTTAGATTATTTACAAACTTATTTTTTAATTAAAATATTGCGTTCATATTAAATCAGAGCTGGAATTCAATGTTTTTTATGTGTAAAAGAATAAGGGATTGAGAGATTTCCGAGACTAATATGTATATTTTTTAGTTTGGCCGAAAAAAAATGGCTCATTTGGCGATTTTGAGAAAGTAGTACGTTCTGTCGATTTGTACAGTTTTGGGCTTGGCGCAAATTACTGAGAGCGTAACGAAACAAGTATAAGGTTTACGGCGCTATACTTCGATTTTTCATATAGAAATAATGCAGTTATTAAGGCGATTTTAAACGATCCATAGAATTTTCACCAAAAATTAAGTAAACTGATTTAAGTTAGAGGAATTCCGCCAAATTTCAGAAAATTGAAATTCTCGCATTTTGTACATGGTAGTTAACGGTGATTAAAACCCGTTATAGTTAATAATAATTTAAATAACTGCTACTTATCAATAATATTCCTGAATTAAATTTTGGCGATGGAACCATATAAATGATAGATAACTATTTCCCATTTTGATTGCTGTTAAATCAATGCTTCGAATGATTCCCTGAAAACAAAAAAATCTTGCAAAATGGTGTATGTTGGCATTTGGCGATCGAAGTACTGTGTAATAAATAATTGATTCTTATTTGTTAAAGCAGCGCTACGGAAGTTTCTTTTACTAAAAGCTGTTAGAAAGGCGTAATTAATACTGCCTAATGTATTTTTTGTTTTACGAATTGAAATGTATGTTGATTCCTACTTTAGTACATTTCTTAGCAAAGTTGGCGAAAAATATTCAAATGTAGTGCAGCTCTGTACTTATTTATAATTCCATTCCACAATTGAGCATGTCACTAGCGTATGCATAGATATTTTTTTTTTTTTTTAATTCTGGCAAACAGAGTATTGCGTATTGCCTTTAGTGTCAAGTTTAATTTGTGGTTTGAACTATTTGCCATCGACTGACGGTGTTAATTTCGCCAATATGGCAGTTTTAGCAAAGTAAACATGAATAACTCATTTCATGTTCTATTTTTAACATTGCTATAGTTTCCGTAGCAACGGAATCCATTGTTGCCACTTAAGTTGTTAAATTTTTCAATTAAGTGAAACCACTCATTTCTACAGCTTTTACGAATCGAAAAAGTGAAAACGCATCAATTGTGAAATAAATAGAACTGTAACAGACTTGCACCTTAAAAATAATCGAAGTTTTTATGCAATTCTACATTGCTTTAATTTTATTTCCTTCGAGTGTGGATGTCATTTTTTACGTCATTTTTGCTTTTTTGCTGGCAGATTATCCGGAGCAGCACATAACCTCTAATGTATTTGCTCCTCCGGACATAAGCAAGAGCGCATGTCCGGCGCGTATTTGTGTAACCCCACTGTGTTAATCAGAATTTTCTGGTGTCAGATTTTTTAGACATTTTTTTTTTTTTTTACCGCGGAGATTCCGATCCTGAAGTATTGATCACTGATACATGAGAAAAAAAGATGAATTATATGCAAGCAGGTGTAACCAAAAATTTTTCATGGGAATGTTACGGGAGTAAAGAATATATATTTTGTATGGCAAAAAACACCGCATGGGGGGTTGTGACCCCCTATCCCCTCCTTGGCTACGTCACTGTACGCAAGCATCAGTTGTCACGTCATGAAAAACTGTCGTAGATGGCAAACGCCGAAGTTGTTTTGAGGGTTATACAGAATTAAAAATTTTACTTTTAGTAAAGTTTACTTTTGATACAGTTCGGATATTTTCTTTTAATACATTTCGGCCACCAAGGTGAGATGAAATATTAGTAAATATGGCAACCCAAAACTTTCTTAACTATTCAATTTGACACTATGCAACTACAGTAGATTCCCTATAACAAGGTAGATACGTTTCGTGTTATAGGAATCCGTGTCGTGCGGGTCCTGCGCTATACTCCACCTGGAGTGCGGACTGCTCGGTATAATCGCGGCAAAACTTATTTGCGCTCCGTAAAAATACAATGATGTTTGGTGTTGCCATTCAAAAGGTATGTTAATTACAGGAGCTAAAGCGTCATAATATCAGTACATGTGTCTCATTTTACCGTGCTGTACAAGTCGCTTTTAACGTGTTACATGAAAACGATCGTAATGTTTTCGCCGTGTTCTAAGAATTCGTGTTGTAGACCCATGTTATAAAGGATTCCGAATTACTGGGTTTAATTCGAATTATATATGTAAAAAATGAAATATGAAATTAGTTATTTATTTAGTCCGAATTGACAGTGAGATCAACGTCAGTTTTATGTAACAAGTGTGATACTGCATTCAGAGTTCAATTAGGGTAATAAGCTTTTTCTCAGAAGTTACATCACGAACGTTTTCATTTACAAAAGCGACATGATTTTTACCGGAGCAGGGTGCATTTTTGGCATTTAAACGTAAATGATGCCATCCATTGTTTCATGTAGGTTTTTTAATTTAGGTAAAATTTAATTAAGTCGTGTGTAACATAACTGCGCTAATGCATTGTTCACACTTTGAAAAATGCAAGATAAAATTGTTGTCAACATCTTGTAATTTTATTTATGTGGTATTATATATTAATGCTATAAATTAAACCTCACAAAGAGAATTATATGATGTAGAAATCAGGCATTTTTCGAAAGAGAAAAGTTTTGTCTGCATACCGTAAAGTTCTTTCTTTTTTGATAGCCACTCACATTGACGTAGTTGGTTTTGTGTCATGTTGCAATCGTCTAAAATTTGCACTCATGACGTCAACTTTTAGTCACGATTCAAGTATTTTTTCACATTTTGAGATTCCGAATTACTGGGTTTAATTCGAATTATATATGTTTAAGGAAAATATGCGTTTCTCACCGTGCGGAGAACGGGTACGCAGCTAGTATTTATTAAAATTTGAATTACAAATAGAATATTTTATATATAATTTAGACTGAAATCTTTCACAATCATTTTAATGAATCATAATTATCATAGATATATTATAAATATAATTAAATGTAAATGTAGATAAAACAAAATTTCCTTTTCCGATTTTCAGTTTGAAATTACTTTGTAATTTCTAGTTCATCTTTTGAAATTATTAAGAATTATTGTAATAATTAACAATTTAACTAAGAAATTAATTTACAATGAAAATATTATTGACAATGTTCAACAGTGTTTGATTTGGATTGTTGTTTATATCACAATTAAAATTTGAAACAATCTGATTTAAATTTAAAAAAAAAATTCGATTCAGATTTCTATGAAGAAAATCCTAATTAACACCTTGATCGTGAATAATGAAATAGTAAAATCTCTTCTCACAGTAAGTGCCCTGGAATTCCATGTTGAAAGTTTACACGTGCACAAAACTAAACTAACTAATGGGTGCTCCACGGACAAGCTTGTTTGTCGCAGGCTAGTTTGGGATTTGTTCTGATTTTTTCATGCCAAGCGCCAAGCCGATGCATTTCACTCTGTCCAATCAGGTACTGTCGCCGACTGGGGCGCAGCCGCCTCTTAGAAGACACTGGAAGCAATGGGAAGCCATATTTATCCACAACTCTCTCCTCTTCTGAACTAACTACCACAATTCAAAGTTCAGATGGAAGGTTGACATCTGTCGAACATCTGTCTGAATTACATCTTGGATGTGCTCGGTGGGATATAAGTCAGGTGACTTCAACCCCACTAGGCTAGGCCCCACTGATGGCTAGGAAAGCGCGTGCAGATCTGCAGAATGTTCATCCAACCATCTTGATACAATTCGGAAGCGATGACACGGTACATTGTCATGTTGAAAGACAATTTTTATTGTGGGCTTTCGAAGACTTTCGAGGGAGAGACGATGATCATCAAGGATATCCCGGTAGCTTTCACCTGTGAGATACGATGTCACACATATCAGAGGTCTCATTTCAGTCCATGTGAAACACTTCCTAGACAATAACTCTATCTCCACTAGCTTGAAAAGTCCCCTACTGGCAGGAACGATTCCATCGCTTCATGTCTTTTATGCCGTACAAGCAGGGCCGGATAGGGGCCATCGTGATTCTACCGGGCCTGCTTGTGCACTCGAATGAGTCATCCAAAGAGGTCTACGGATGGTCACTTAATGGTTCCAGCACTTAGATGTGTCGTGTAACGGCCGAATCTAACCAATGAGGAAACGTCCTCTTTCGGAATGCATAAACAGGCCAGGTAGAATCACGATGGCCCCGGCCGAATGTAGGGGAGGGCAACCGGGGCTGCAACCCAGGGGCCTCCACAAGAGACATTTTAATGTAAAATTTCATAACGAATACCAAATTATGTGCAAAATGATATTATGAGGATGGAAGACCGGTTCTCTCACCTTTTCCACTCATTTTTCGTTTTGAACATTCCAAAGCGCGTTTCGAATTCTTGTCAAAATGATTAATATTAATCGTCGATCAGATAAATCATGCGTATGTTTGTGACAAGCAGTCACAAAGTAAATCATCACACTATCATACACTCAAGAAATGAACCCCCAAACAAGTCACATGCAAAGCATCTAGTTTTTTGCACAAATTTCGGATACTACTGGAAGTCAACATGATCGGGTGCGAGCCATATCGACGTTACGCAAAGAGTGCAACACCAGACAAGAAGTGATCTTCCTATGCATCAGGTAACTGATTGCCAACAAACCAAATCATTTCAAATTTTCCATCGAGATTTGTCCACCCGTAATCTGTTGCGGACATGTTATTCATAGTTTTATTGTGTGCATTCCTCCACAAGCAGCACGCAGTATACTTCGTTCGCAATAAGTGATGCCGTAGCTCAGATTGGCAAGGAAGCAAGCAACAAGCATCGTAATTACGGACGTTCAATGAGAAGTGCTGCGACGTATCTGATACTTTGTAGCTCTTATGGAAGATTTCTATTCTTGCTAGGTTGACATCAGCTAATTTTTTCAAGCCATTAAGTGACACACAGAAGATTGTAAAATGTCAAAAGAATCTTCTGTATTATGATTCTCTGAGCCTACATCTGCAAATGTTTTCCGAAAAACATTTGAACCCATAAAAATTTGCAGAGGTTCTTTTTTGCCTCGTCTGTAAAGTGCCGGATTGTAATCACATCCTGTTAGCGCGTATAGAGCTGGCGAAATTATTGGGCCAAGATTAGCATAGAGAGCAGATACGTCAATATAACAGCGTACATTGTTAACTCCAAGATCCATCCATATTTTAACCGATGCTTGTAGATGTTCCATATTCACCTACATGATGACAACAATATCTGTGTCTGACGTACTGATTGTAACTGTGGTATCTTCTTTTATTTGACTTGCCAAAAATACAATTTTTGTATCTGCTTCTTCATGATCAGGACATGAGAGTTCATGGGCGATTGTTCAGGTCAACTTTATTATCGGTAACTGAATATACATAACACATATCATGATTAAGATATATTGTTTTGTTACTAATAATAGTAGCCATCTCCTAATCAGCTAAATGATGAATTAAAAAGTTGACAAAAGCTTCTTTGAATTTGATATTTTTTAATTCTTTTGCTGTTCTTGTTTATTGAGGACCAGAGATGTATAACTCCTTGTCATCTACACTAACTCGAAGAGCGTGCTCGTTATCTTTGATCGAGCTATCTTTGCACGCTCTAATCTTCATTGACGATTTTTATTACTTCGGCTCGTGGAAATCGGCAGATTATATATTTTTAGTGATTCTTGCATTATTTCTTACAAAATTAAAAAAATTCAACCGCGCTCGAGAATGTCAAGACAATTTTTTTTTTTTTTTTTTTTTTTTTTTTTGCAACTTCGTAACCCTCCCACTCTCTTACGTTATACTCAAATGGTCAGATTTTCTTAATGTACACTTTTTAGCTAGTAATTAACCCACCTTATCTTAATCTGACGCGCTTCAATATTTCTGACAATCAATTTTTTTTTTACTAATCTGACTAGCTGCCTTGGCGCACGGCCCTACATAAAGGGCTTATATATGGTGGAGGTACTCAACATGATGCAAGGTACACCCCACCCCCCCCATGTTCATCTGCCGCGCTCGAGTAAATCCCAAAAAACACATTCTACTATTGATGACAGATCTGTTTGTTTGTCTTTAATTCTGAAAGTTAAGAAAAAGAAAAAAAATCGATATCATAGCCTTTTCTTATTGCATCCGCATCCATGGATAATCACGTGAATTCCGCTGTATTGTTGACGGAGGCAGCGACGACAATCGCTGCTCTTACATTTCATAAGTTTAACCACTACGTCATAATAGTATGAAGAGCCCAGAATTGGGATGGACACGAGACTGAAATTAGCCTTGTCTTGTCTCGCAAAAAAGTTGCAAAACTATGTGTCGTCTCGCAAAATCCCTGCATTGCAATGATGAAAACACCTGTCTCGTCTCTCGTAAAAGCTGTAAATCTCTCTAGTCTTGTCTCGCACCCATCCCTATCGCAGAAACATTAGTTTCATTCAAATCAACGTAAATTATTGAAATACTCCCAATTTTATCTTTCATCATCAAGATTCCGTTTTAATAAAAGGTGCTGGACTATTCTACCTATAGACTTAGGATTGCGTTACAATTTTCCTAACATCAGGTGCGCCCTAGAATATCTGGCGCCTGTGTGCGCCGCGGCGCGGCCCTGACTGCAGATAATTGGAGTAAAGTATTTTACTTAATGCTAAGTCCTTTTGCTGTGGGTGCTTACTTCTTGGTGTATTCGCTTGTGATAATTTTATTTTATATCCGAATGCCAAATGCATCTTTTTCATAGTCAGAGTTGTGAAATAAATTCTACCTAAATATGGAGGGGATGCTTTCGGTAAAGATTTTGCTTTAATGGACATAGTTTCTTACGACCGGATTATAAAAATCTCGTAGCTGTTGTAAAACAAATGAAGTTATGATATCTCCAAAGTGAGTAAGTACTATTTTACCTCTTCCATGTAAATAAATTTGGTTGCTGCTTTAATTAAATCTCACAGCTGGTTTAACCATGATTTCATTTCTGTATTCTGACTGAAATGTGAATTCGTTTTATAACTAGAGACTATAGGGAAATTATATTCTATTTATTAAAGAGAATATTTTTTGTATGGTGTATTAAGATATATGTAATGTATTTGCCTTGATTTAAAATTTATTTTCTCTGGATAATAATCACAGATTACAGCTCTGATAATAAAAAATGATGAAAACGAATAATTCAAACATATTTTTATCTGTGCACTATTTATAAGGTTACATGCACATGTATGTACACTTTTTTAAAACAATTCTGGTGTTTTACTACCAGACCACCTCCACCCCCACCCCAAAAAAAAAAAATTATTATTGAAGCTGGTGGTGCAGTTACAGAAAACTTATTCTATATTTTAACAACTAAAGAATGCGTAAAAACTTTGTTAACGCTGTGTATCCATTTACGTACACATGTATATATATGGAAAAGTTGGACTAGAACAGCTTTTTCTCAGGTGTAAAATAACTACATGAATAAAGTGCTTCAATTTCTATTTGAATGTATTACAGTGTATTTGAATGAATTAGAACGTTGGTTTCAAAAATGGCTATTTTTTAATGTATAAAAACTATATTCTAGGCTCTAGGGTAAATAAATTATTTTTTAGAAGTATGTAGGTACCCAGTTTTATCCAATAATGTAGCTTATTAGAAAATAAGACATAATATCTTTCAATTGTGATACAAAACCTGATTCCATAATTTTAAATAATGCTTAAAATCCTTCTTTGTGATATAGGGGAAAAAAGAAAAAAACCTTTATCTAATAGGGGAAAAAAAGAATTTCCTGCCTGAAAATAATGGGAAAAAAACTATTCTATGACTGAAAATAACGGAAAAAACCTGATTCTCTGACTGAAAATAACGGAGAGAAACCATCTCGTAAGATAACACGTGCACAATCCATAATAGTACCACACAGCTGGAGATAAAATTCTGAAAATTTTCCACCATGTTCTTGCTGTATTTCAAGGAATTTAAAAGATGCAAAGACTTCATTTTGGAATTCTACAAAATGTTCATCAAATGCTTTGAGAATCTGTGTCTAGGTCACTTCAGTGGAGCCGGCGTGGCTTCAAATCAAGTGTTCTGTACTGTTGTTTTAACTCCTCTCCACACACATGCTGGAATAATGCAGTCTTTGTTTTTTCGTGTTCTGCCCCCATAATGAAATGCTTCAATGTAATCCTCAAAATCTTGCCTACAGTTTCTCCAGGATTTAGAGGGATTTACACCAGCATCAAAGGGCAGGAGCGTCAGAAAATGTTTAGCCATGTCGTTTCCTTTTTTCTTCGACTGATTAAAATTCAAGACTTTATTTTTACTAAATTAATAGGCACAGCTTGTCTCTGACACCATGGAAGTTACATCATAAGATTAAAGAATAATTAGTAGAATTATTAGAGGATTCATTAAGATTGACATTTAAGTTGGAGCATGTGAAGAAACTGCTGACTAACTGTCAGCAGCTGCCATCTGTTTGTTTAGTTCTCAATTTTGCAGACATTGCCATCTGTTGGCAAGCATTTGCATTACGAGTAATGTATACAACACAAACCAACCCTGTTTTCGGCTTGTGTTGTTCAAATGAATCCACTTTTCACTACACATGATGATCCAGTCCAGAATGTTGTCCTTGCGTTGATATTCGAGCATATTAGTGCAGGCCTGAACATGTTGATCCTTATTTGCTTGAGTCAGCTCATGCAGCACCTAGTGATTGAACGTATGTTGAGTTTACAAGTTTATACGATGCACAGCGTGATTAATGGTCATGGAACTAACATCCAACTCCTTAGCTAGCTCTCGAGTGGTTGAATACTGATCTTCTTACACAAGTTCTTGCAGACAGGCCTCACCAACATCAGTAGGCCAGCCAGAGCACTCTTTTTTGAATGTCCTTATTTTTTAACTTTTGGTAGAAAACCTTCACAGTGTCATATGATACAACAGCAGTACCTAAAACTGTACACATAATTTGGTGACATTTTGCAACAGAACTGGAAGTAAATTATGGTCCAACTCTAGTAGAATGATAGCTCGATTTGAGACACCTTATACTTAATGATAACAATATTTTTTTAAACAGATTTCACAACACAATGTTCTAAAAAAGTCTTTCTTTCGAATACCAAAAGTCGTTTGGCAAACACAGTAACGTGAATTGTTTGCGCAGATGATATTTGCAATGGTGGGAAACCTTCGTTACAGCCTAATATATAGTAGGATTTAGAGCTACAATGTAAAATTTGTTAAATATCTGTGAGGACTAAGAATGTCTTAAATTGATAAAGAAAACTCTTTTATAACTTCAACTAAATATTTGTTGTGACTACCTAACTATAATTAATCCCGTCCAAGTACAATTTAGCACCATAACTGGAAAACTGCTATATATTGTAATTCCTCATAAATTTTTCAAAGTTTCTGCCAAGAAAAAACTTGTCCATCAAAATGATTGAGGCAATTTAAATTTAACACAGTACCATAATCCATGGACTGCTACTTATCCTTGCATACTAGTTTTGTTATTTATGTAGCATTTTAAACTGAAGTTTATTTCTTATTTAGTTAATGAGTATCCCTTTTTAGAACCCATTGTTTAGTCTCTTACAAACATAGATATAATTCATTCCAAGCTTTATAAAATACTACAATAAATGAAGCATAAAAAAGGTTTACAATAAAAAGTGATATAAATCCTCAAAATAGGAAACTTTATTAAGATGAAAACAGATCACAGACAATTATACAATGAAAATGTTTACAGATGAAAATGTGTAATATACACATGAATGGGTAAAACAAACTAATCAAACACAAATATCATATTTAAAAGAAAATAGAAAGTAATGTCTGGTACAACAGCCAATTATTAAGCTAGAATATTTCAGAGAAGAATTTTAGCTTGTGAGTTTTTAACTGGCAGTATATTTAGCATTCAAAAATGACAGGGTGGCCACCAAACTATCATTTTTTAAATTTCCTGGTTATTCGAGGTCTTAATACATGTAATCAACTAAACTAATTTTTACGAATCACCTGATATTTACATTACTTTAAGTTAACTTTTCACACAAGTGAAGAAATAATAATTGTAAAAGCCAAGCAATTTGATTCATTAGGATTCAGAAATAACAACTCAACTGTTTTTCTTAGACAAGCATACAATATTAACAGGGCTATCAACATTGGAGAGACACTTTGAGGAGTATCTGTATTAATTTTGAGGAGCATTTTGCTCTTTTGTGAAGCAGTTTAATAATGCGAGTAAAAATCTATAACTACCCACCACATAAACTAGCATCTATAATTATCATTTAACCTAAATATACATATATATATATATATATATATATATATATATTTTTTTTACAAACAACCAACATTAATAAAACTAGAACACATTTTGTATACTCTTAAAAGTCAATGAAGTTAATGATTTTATGTATTTCCTATTTTAAAGTGATGCTTGTTGCAGACGTTATCCATAGCAGAGAACTGATGTAGCAAAACAACTTGTTTTTTTTTTTTAATAACTTCACAGTATGCAGAGGAGTTGACGGCCCAGTATTAATGATGATTAAATTAATATTATTGTTACAGAATAAAAAAATTGCAATAATTAAGAATAAAATTATAAGGAGAAAATGTGAATGTTAGAAAACAATTCTAGATTTTAAAGTCCGAAAAATGCCTCAAAATACCAAAGAGAAAAATAAGCTACTGAAAATTAAATGTGTTAAAACAGCTAAAAATTTTTCACACAGACATATCAAGGGGTTTAAAAGGTGTTCTTTTACAAATTACAGTTATAAAAATCATCTGTTCAGTTCCAGGTTTTTTATTAAATTCTCTGATTTTTTCAGACACTAAAATTCATGATAATTCAGGATTGGTAGCCACCCTAAACTAAGAATAACAGTCTGTTACTTTCAAACTTAAAAATGCTCTATTTTCAAGAATAAAAAAGAAGATAGCACGCTATTATAAAAGCCAATGGCAGATAATTGATGAAAGGAAAACGTTGAAAATATGTATGAAAAATAAATATCAGCTAAAATGCATAAAAAGATGCCTAAGGGGGGGGGGGGAATATATAAATTTGATGATATTTTATAATGAAATTTTTACGAAATGCATATTTTGGATTAACTGACAAGTAGTGTAAGATTACACTTACAGATATTTGGAAGATAGTATCAGAATGTAATACAAAATACTCATCAGCTTATATAATAAGTAGCACTTTAGAATTAATTGTTCATCATTCAAACATAAACTGCGAGCATAAAGATATGAAAGAATGCTCTCTTTAACTTCAAAAGTACAAGAATAACTCACATATTCTTATTAGAGGCATCAGAATTTTCTTTTTTTTGCATAGACTCATCTTCAACTTCCATTTCTTCTATTTTATTTTCAGATTTAATGTTTTTTACTTCCCCAGAGCTTTCAGCAGTGGATTGAATGGGATCTTTTGATTGATCATCTGATTCTTTAGATGCATATATTATAAATGGTCGATTTACTTTGGCTGACTTTTCATCACTTTTCGAAGCAGAATCAGGCATTTGACTAAGGACTTTAGCATGTGCACTTCCACTTCTAGCACATGAAGCTTCTTTTCTGCAAATTATGGCACTATCAGAAATAGATTTTTTAACATCAGACACACAAGATGGTTCTTCAAAATTGAGCAGTGAAAGAGTATCTTTGGATTCCTTGTTATCTGATAACTCATCAGATGAAGACATACTTTCATCCACTAAGAGAAAAAATAGATACAAAAATGAATCTTACTTATTATTATTTCCAAAAATAACAGTAATTTAGAAAATCATACATATTAGTAAAACTTCGGTGACTAATATTTCAATCAAAACTAAATGTTTCATTTTACTTTGCTATTGTTTTACAATTGGGATAAGTAAACAAGTTTTATGAGTAACTAATTGCAACTGATTTATTCATATTTAAGGGTTTGATTATGCATATTTTACTTACTCCCGTACAACTCATTTTTTCAAAATGTTATAGCTCATAAAATTAGTGTAGGTGAGTGTATATAAATACACATATATATAAATTCTAAAAATATATTTACATGTGCATTTGATAAAACTGTTTTGTGGCTTATGCAAACTATATGTGACAAAAAAAAAAAAAAAAAAAAAAAAAGTATCTATTTTAAAGCAAATTTTTAACATCTATAAAATGCTTCATGGGAAAAAAAAAAAAAAAAAAAAAAAAGACTGAAAAGAAACATAACACACCATAACTAAAAATTAATTGGTCATACTGCAGAACATTCATTAGAAAACAATTAACTTTTGTACAAATATACTTATATGTTTATAATAATGTTTTTTCACTAAAAGAAGATGTCTCCTCTTCCCCTTCAGTTGATGAAGAAAAAAAATTCTATATATTTTATGAAATAAATTTTAAAAAGTGGGATGGAATGGGTCTAAAATTAAGCCTAGTTAGCCAAACTTTAAAACTTCTAACTTTTCCTGAATAGAAGTTTTTCTATGTAGTAAGCTGACATATTTTAGAAAGTTTTATAGTCTAGAATGTGGATAATCAATAAAATGTTTCAGTTAAATAAATCAGTTACATTAAATCTCTAAAACTAACATTGATAAATAGTACTAGTAGCCAACTGTGTAATGCACATTTAAGGATTTATTTTATTTTTCAAAAATATGTCTAACAATATTTGGAAAGGTAGCAAGATACAGTAGAACCTTGATCCATTGCTCTTCATGGTATGCATAGAAAAAAAAAGGCTGGCAAATGGCGAATGTGGGTTAAAATAAAAATATGAAAAACAAAATGTTTATCCATACACATAATGCATTCATTATGCTAACAGACTAATTTGTTATTAAATTGTAAAATAAATAAATCAAGGAAGTTACAGAAAATTAAAAAGTAGAAATAAGTGATATTTATTTTTAAAAATTGATAATTTTATGTTAGAGTTTACATTTTTTTAGTGAAAAATGCTATCAGCTCCTTACAATAGATAAAAATTAAGAATATGTCGAGTGTAACATCCTTTGAATACAAATACCATCTAGTAAAAACTTAACAACATTTTATTCGGACTTTAAGTCGAGCATGCAAGCTCTGCACGATACGGTCAATTTACATCCACGGAGTTCTGGTAACAACAACAGCAGCGCGATAATAATAATAATAATACTAGTACTGCTGCGAACCATGCGTGAGCACACTTCCTTTTATACTGCCGGACCGCACATCAGCGTTGCCAGATTCCCTGGCTCTGCTATCGTGGGAGTAGCCACTAGCGCCCCTCACAGGATGCGTGAAAAGATGCGCGGAAGCTTGTTCGATGTGGTGGCCGCTGAAGGATCAGATTGGTGGTCGGGAACGCAGCGATCGCAGGCGCGGCGGCCGCCACACCGACTTTAACGACTTTATAACAAACAATACATGCAGGTTATGTTAATGTTATTTAAATACAATTTGTGTAGGGACCATAGAAGTAAAACCATCAATGTGGAAAAATGCCTTGATGTGGCAGCGATAGATCACGGTTCTACTGTATATAAATATATTGATCTGAAAATTGTCATAAGAAGAGTGACTGAGAAACAAACATTAGGATTCTAAAGAATATTCAATGACTTTTAAAACTATGAGAAGATGCAATACAAATCCTTTATCTGCTGAAAGCTCGAGAAGACAAATTTTATCACAAATAAATGCACAAATGCAGAACAATCCCCATATAAAGATTTGAAGTAAGGAATCATATCTATTATTTTCCTGAAATGTTTGACTTTCACTCAAAATACAAGAAAAGGATCCAAAGCTAAGAGAAAAAAAGCAAGTTAAAGTAAAAATTAGAACTCTTGAAGAGGTAGTAGCATACTTGAAAGCTGAAGAGGAAGAAATAAAAGCAAATGAACATCAATGTTGATTAAAGAAATTAGAAATCAATCCGTTTAAACTTCCATGTGTGGCCTTAAAACATTGTGCAAGCTGTTAAACCTACAGATATATTTGCATAAGCTGTAAGATTTCTTAGAAATTTTTGATAAGAAAAATTTTTTACTTTCCCCAGTAATGAAGTGCAAGGTTGAGAAAATAGATTAGAAATCAAAGTCAGCCATTACTGAAGAATTGTTTGTTAACACAGGGGTGAAACTGGCTAGCACCTAAAAGGCCTGAAAATATTTTTGCAGGCTGGTGCAACAGTAGGAGATGGGAAATGGGAGTTAGATGAACAATACAAAACAGCAAACACCAAATGACAATGCTCATTATGGTATTAAAGGTGTACATCAGAATGTTATAATTTTAACATAAATTTCTAGGGATGCACCGAATACCATATTTTGCCAAATAATGAATACCGAATATTCGGTTATAATTCTAACCGAATATCCGGCCGAATACCGAATACTTGGTTAAAATTTATTAAACCGTTATTAAACTTAGATTGTGCAATGATTAATTTAAAATGATCATGCATTGATTAATTTAATTAGTTTTTTCTTAAACAATATTTCATATGGCGTAAAACTTCAAAAATTAAAATGCTGCAAAATTAAATATCCAAGTATGTTTGTTTCCTTTATATATTATTAATAACTTTTTTAAATATTAGTGAAATGCTGGTAATTTTTTTACCTGCATATTTTATTTAAAAAATTAGCAGTTAATTGGCTTGACATATTTATGAACACTTAATGTTATGAGTTTTTTTTTCCTGGTTACGGTTTCAAATTTAAATTAGTTAGTAATAGTAAGGTTAATGTAATGTGTCATGAGATTTAAGAAAAATTGAAAAGCAACAAAATTCAACTTTAACATCTGAGTTTTTTTCCTTACATTAAAACTAATTTCATTGTGATATTAGTTTTTTGAGTGATTGTGTAACGCTATGTTAGGACTATCTGCCAAAGATGGGGGTGCCACCTTGGTAGGAGGACTTTAGGGTTTCTAACACTAATTCACATGTGATATTAGTAAGAAACAACTTGAATCAGTTTAGTACTATGGTACTATACCATATCTTTCATTCATGATATAAAAAAATATGTATTTGTTTACCGATTGGAGAATACTTAAATTTGTTTACTATTCGGTTGCCAAATATTTAGTATTCGGCCGAACTGAATATTCAGTTTGTTTGCCGAATAGACAGTATACCGAATACCAACCGAATATTCGGTGCATCCCTATTCACTAATTTTAGCAAAATACAAGAAATATTTAAAACATGTGCTGTAAAGCAGAAAATAGGCTTCATGAAGTTATATATTATTGATAAAAATGAGAAAATTCTACCAAAAGTGTAACATTTTTTGTTCCCCAACATATTAAAAAAAAGTTCCAGGATATTTTGACAAAGTTTCACTCTCTGAAAACACTATATTTTTAACTGTAATGAAATTATAAATTATGCTGTTCAGTAAACTTTACATTTTTCACTAATAATACATTTTAATTATAAAAAAGTGAAACTAATGTTTTCACTTTTAAAATTTGACTAGAATGGGCCAACATGAAAATGGAAACAACTTTAAGACAATAACTCACCAAATAGGATTGTTTCAGTATTAATTAAAAAATAGAAGGTTTAAATGTATAAACTTAATCATGATATTTTAGATGTTTGATAGCATATTTGCATATTTAAGTAATATCATCTTGAGATTGGTTGATATAACTTATGCACCAGAAAAGAATCACAGCCACAGTCCAGGATCAGTACTGCAAGTGTCTCAATGTGTGCTTCCCCCTTGTTAGATTTCTTTTATTCCTTTCCCTTTTGTCATCTGACTGAGAGAAAGGTGTTAACAAATATCCAAGCTTCTCACATGTCCAACTTGCTGTCAAACAAAGGAGTAGCAAGTGTACAAAAATCAACTAGTCAGTGAAAGAAATAGAGGGAAGATTGCACTATACTTAGATTAACAATATTAGGTGGGAAAACCTGTTTTTATACTCATTCTACATTACCTGACCTTATTACACTTTCATACTGCTGAATTTAAGATTACTATTTTGCTGGTTTTATACAACACTCTTGTAATGAAACTTTAAGTCTTACCATACTGTTTTATAAAATCAAAAACTCATTTTACTTTGAAGTAAAAGAAAATGAAAATAATATTGGAACATTATTGGTCTAAAATATTAGAATTATTCATTCACTTTTAAAAATACAAAAATTGTAATTTCTGAAAGAAATTATTGCTTTAAGATACATGAAAAGCTGACAGATAGTAATCAGTTATAAACTAATCAAAAATGTATGTGGATGTAAATGGAAGTTTTTAAAAATAAAGCTCATAGATGTTCGGCTTCAATAGGAAATTAATAATAATATCAAAGGACTACCCTACTAGAAATTTTGCTTGGGCTACCACCGGTCACGTAGCCAGCCGATGATGGCCCTAGCAAAATTGCTAGTAGGGTAAGCATTTGGTAAAAAATAAAAATAAAACCATATGTATTAATGTTAATCTCTTACCTAATCAACCTACCTTTTAAATACACACATATATAGATATACATACACAGATATAAAGTCACAAATTATGACTAATACCAGATCAGAAAATTGTTATCTTTAAGATACATTTTCTCATTTAGGTAATAAGAGCATCAAGTGAACAGTTATGTTCATGTGTTAGAAAATGAAGAGACACAGCAAATTCTTTAACAATAGTGTAACATATAATAAATAAAATGCAATAAAGAGTTCAAAAAGTCCCATATGTGTGGTTTCTCAAATTTTGTGTGGATATGTAATATAAATTATCCACATAAACACACAAGGAACTAAAAAATTTGAACAGAATTGAAAGTGGGTAAAACCAATCTCCATACTCTTAAGTAAATGCTTAGCAAAAGTATATATGAAAATATAGTGAAAAAACAGAGCCTTAATATAGTAAACCAATTTTTACTTCATTTTTACCTTGAACTCCTCTGTGAAATCCATCATTTGAAATTAATCCACAAATCACTAACATTATGATACAGTTGAGCAAAAACTCCGATAGAATAACTAAAAAATGAACATTATGGATTTTAAAAGCAACACCAGGACTAGGGTATAGTTCACAGATCAGCAAGACTCAAAAGGTTGCACAAGCTCAAACTACTCATTATAACAGTACTGATCCAGCAAGTTATTTTTTTCCAAGACTACACATAACAATGTGAACATTCTTTGTACTGAAATTACAAAGATTTTGAAATGAGGACTTGCTGAGACAGTAATTTAAATAAAAATATTTTGAGAATATAAACACATATCCAGCCAATAAAAGCTTATGGTAGAATCATGTTAAATATTCTCAAAGTACTTTTTTTCTAATCATTAAAACACAGCAGTAAATGTCAATAATGAAAATGTCCGATCAAACGAAATTTAAAGCAGCACACTTTCAACATACACAGTTTTGAAACTACTACAACACTAAATGTTAAAGCTTGACATTTCATGGAGATAATTTATACCATTCACTAACATAAAAATGAATGCTTGTCACAGAACTTATAAGAACTGCATGCTTCAAATTCAAATTGGCATACTTTGCAGGTTTCCTAAATAATTTTTGAAGTTGGTTGACATGACAATTAGTACAACAAGCACTAAATTTATAGTATGATTTGTAACACATACGGGGTGAAAATTTTCAACCTAAAATAACAGCAAATCCATGTAAATTATGATATAAAAATATCCTTTCAGTTGTTTGGAGGGCATTTTAATACTTGAGTGAATATCTGTAAGTTTATATATGATTTCACACTGTTTGACAAAGAAAATGCAACATCATGAAGATATGGCCAAATAATTATGCAAATTTTATTGTATTTGCAGATAAATAAGTTATAATGATCTGAAAAGCAAGATTGTCATGTGATCATAGCTTGATACAAAAATGAAAGAAATGACAGACAAATGAACAATTAAGTATTCTCTATTACCAACCGAAGAATGAATTTGTAGAGATTTTATATTCTGGAAGATACATGTGCATAAGATACCTGGAGGACACCACTGAAGCAGTTTCATCAATCAGAAGATTTTTATAAGGGGGTCACAAATTGTAAGCATACAGAAGATGGCTTGTCTTACTGCCATATCACTGCTAAAACATACATAGATCTGCCCACTATGCATAGAAACTTGGACCAGATGAATTGATGTAAATTGTAATAAAAGATCAGGTCTACTTAGATGAATAAGATGCATGGACTGACACATCTGGAGGGTTGATAGATTGATCTGGAGGGTTGATAATAATTTTTGACATTTTCTGAAATGTGCAGAAATGCTCTAATTTATAGGAAAAAAAATTCATGATGACTGCCTGAAACGAATCTGTACACAAGTCCTCCTTTAAGAAGACTGCTTTTGATGACAACCTACCTGATGAAGTGAGAGATTGTATTCGGAACAAACCATATACAGTGACCTTTCACTCATACGACTCTCTTGGTTGTATGCCAAATTCACTTAGTCTGATCCATGCTTTATGGGAAATAATGTTAAACTTCTCTCAGTTATACAACTTTTCCCTCACTTATACGGCTCTTTAAATGGTTTAGACAATTTTATATTTCTCATTCAAGATTTCATTTATAATCTTTAAAGTACAAATCATGCACTTTTTCTTACCTTTATCCTTTTACTATGGTTAAAGTGTATAATCAATAATATGAAATACTTCATTAAATTCCTGTGTTATTAACAATGAAATCTGTGGCAGGAGGTGGTTGTATGTTTATCAAAATGATTATTTCTAAAATAGCTTAAAAGCTTTATCAAACTTTTCAGAAAAAGACATTTTCTCTGTTTGTCAACTACAGAGACAAACTAATATTTATTTTCTTAAAAATTCTGATCTGTATATTATTAACCATAGTGATAACTTTGTATTTTGTGATTTTTAAAAAAATCATGTTTTATCTTTTAATGTATTTTATAAATTTTGTTAAAGTATTTTCTTAGTACTCAAAACTGGGTAAAATAATTAATGATTATGAAATTTTAAACTTGTATATGAGTCTTGGTTCTGTCTGACTAATGATAGTCAATGGCTCAAATTTTGAAAGTATCAAGATAGTGCCAATTTAACCGTTACTGTTGAATGCCACACTGCATATCAATATAGCTTAATATTTAAGGTTATTATCAGACACAATTGCCCTGCTGGTCAGAAAAGAAGCCCACTGCAGGTGAGAATAATTGCTTATGTGGTTTAATATAGTTGGTTGTGCTACTTTTCAGTGGTTTTAAAATGGTATTTCTCAACAAGATAAAACAAGACTACACACAACATTCATCAGAAGACAATCCTTGAAGTAAGTCCAGTTGCTTCCTTGGATTGTAAAATCTGTTACGTCATTTGCCTGCTTTGCACCTGTCTCAATCAGAGGACTAAACATGGAGATTTTCTGAAAGCAAATATGGAATTGTATCCTTCAGGACACTATCGGTACATTCATTGAATTTGTACCTCTTAAAGTTTCTGCAAATAATTGGATTGCCAATATCACTTACTTATACAGGGTAAGTCTAAAATGTTTTTTCAAAATAAGAGGGATGATACTACTCATCAACACTAACAAAAACTGCAATAGAACATGATGTCTAAATAGCATTCAATGGGTGAATATTGCAAAAATGTATAAAAATTTGTACAGTTAGCTTGCCACAAAGCATGCGTGTTACATGCTACTTACTACAATGCATATTACAATAATGCTGCAAATTGCAAGCTAAATGACTGCTAGCAATGCATGCATGTTGCATTTATGTTTATTGGTCCAATTCTGCAAAGGTGGCAAATTTACACAAGTGAGTTCTTCACAGATTTCATCAACACTTTTTGTGGTTTTTGTAGTATGAATATGTACAGCTGCAGAAAGGAAACAAACACTCACTTGCTCTTTATTTGTCCATTATTCATCATTCAGTAAAGTTATATATACCATTCATTTGCAAATAATGTATACTTCAATTTTCTAGTAATTTAATTTGCACAAGGGGCTGTCTTCACATTTAATTCTGCATCAACTTAGTTTTTTCAATGACAACATTATTTTGACTTTATTAAACGAAAGAAAATATTCAAATTACCCTAAATATAATTTTTTTCCAATTTTCTACGATAATTTTTTGAGATATTGTAAATTCTTTTTTGTAGGGTTTTAAGGGGGGTCTCCTACAAATTGAAAACTGCTTTGTGTAGATATCCAAAATTTTCATCTTTCGTGATAGTTAAAAATAAATATCATTTACAAGGAAAATACTGTTTATATTCTTAAAGTTTTTTGTACGAAGAATAGCATCCTCTTTAATAATAGCGTAGTATGCTAATGAGATGTATGTGTGTACGTTCGCTATAGGTAGCCAGAGAGCTTGTCGGACCCGGATCAAATTTGGCACAGAGGCTAAATAGGTAAAAAAAAAAAGCCAATGCCGTTAAAAAAAAAAAAAAAATTGAAATTCGAATTATTTAGAAGATATTAATTAAAAACAGAAGAAATGAGCATCTAGCTTACCATATTTGGCGACCTAGCTCCAGCAAAAAACGATTTATGCTTTTGCAACAAAGCAGGAAAGCTCTTAAAAGTATGTTGGATTTGAAAAAACATGAAGTTGGAACTACGCCAAGTTAAGATTCACGAGAAATAAATATGTGTGTTAACATAAAGTTAACTATTTTCAAATAGCAAAATCGTTTGGATACCAGGAGTTCAATATTAAAGATGACGCTTTTTTTTTTTTTTTTTTTTAACCAGTCATATCCTTGGCAACGTTCTGTGAATATATGGCAACCCTTGTGAAAGCCGCCATTTTATGCCTTGTGCTATGATTGAACTAGATTTGATTGCCACTGAAAGAACATTCCAGTGTTTTCGTTAATAAAAAAAACAAAAACATTTTAGATTTCAAATGATTTATTTTACCCTTGGGAGTGCTTAACTAAGGTATGATTGCGTCTGCAAGAAGATTTTACCGTATTGATTTAGATTTTACTACATTCGTATTAGGTATGTAAAACGGTCCTAAAATCTAAAAAAAAATTAATAATAAAAAGAAATATACCAAAAATAGCAAAATGCAATTGGAAAGTAATTTTATTTTGCAGCATGCATATGTTACGTAATGTTATGGTTGTAGCATGGTTAAATACAAAATTAAATGAGTAAATGGGAAATTTTTAATGCATCATGTTTCAAAAGTGATTTTGCAACATTCAAAATGAAGAACATTTTCAGCTGAGTGAGTTAAAGTAATTAAATTCATAAACCTATGCAACGGACTAAAATGCCACTTATTAATTCTAAACTCAAGGCCTCCTGCAGACGATAATTCTGATAACACGGAAGAACCAATGCTAGAATAAGCTCGACTTTTAGTAGTCTTAAGAGGCATAGTGACGTCAGCTCAATGTATTCACAGTCGAATCGATTGCCAATGTTAAAAAGATGCTTTTTCTTTTTTAAATAAAAGAAATTTTACTATAATTATTTTAATTACTATATAGTTATGCTGATCCCTGACTTCAAGATAAAACTTTTTCCGCCATTACTGCAAAACATTGCAATGTCAAGGACAAAAAGCCTAATAATTTCTACACCGTTTGTACGATCCGCTTGAAGATTTTCATAATTATGTATAAAAATATAGAAAACAATCTGTGTCACTTTAAAAATCTGAAAATCCACCTGTTCCCTCATTTTAAAGCGATTTTTCGCTATTTTTGGCAACATTTCATTTCCGAGAGTCAAAAAAGTTAATCATTTGCGTCACAAAATTAGCTGTTGCAAATGACAATGACTTCATTTTGACGTCATACTTAACAGCTTTTTCCAGATTTATAAGTTTATTTTTTTATTTCATCTTATAAATAAAAATGAAATTCTGTTTGTGGAATTGATTAGTATACAAATCCACAAAAATGGACCTATCAGCCTGAAATTTTGCACAGATATGTAAAATAATATAGAATAAATCATAGTCCACTTTAAAAGTTTGAAAGTCCACCCGTTCCCCATTTAAGAGATTTTTTTATGTTCTCCACGCAGAAAGCTTTCCGTAATTGTAATCCCTGTAGTGAAAAAAGTATGAAATAAGCATCATTATTGCCATGTGTGGCGATTTTGCCGAATAAAATGTTTTAAATTCTTAAAGTAAAAATAAAAGAATAATAATGATTTTTTTTAAAGTTTATATTTGTAAGGTTATTTTTTTTTAATTATAATATTGTGTGCATGGGAAATCAGAGCAGGAATGTAATGTTTTATACGCAAAACAATAAGAAATGAAGATTTCCGAGACTAATATGTAAAATTTTTTAGTTTGGCAAAAAATAAAATGGCTAATATGCCGATTTTGAGAAAGTGAGTTCTAGCGGTTTGCACAGTTTTCGGCTTGGCGCAATTTACTGAGAGCTTAAGGAAATAGATTTTTGAAAACAAGTGCATAGATTTTATTAGAATACAGCGTTAAATTCTGATAATCCGTGCAGAAATAATACAGTTATTAAGGGATTTCGAGCAATGTATCTTCAGAATTCTTGCCAATTGAGTATATTGATTTAAGTTAGGGGAATTCCGTCAAATTTCAGAAAATTGAAATCTTCGCATTTAGTACATCGGAGTAACGATGAATAGAACACGTTATACGTTGATAATTTAAAAAATGCGGCTACTAAGGAATTCCACTTTTGAAATAAATGCCTGCTTTACTTATTGGCGGTCAAACCATTTCCCATTTTGATTGCTGCTAAGTCAATGCTTCGAATGATTCCCAGAAAAAAATTTGCAAAATGTCATATGTTGGCCCTTTGGCGATACTTAGATTTGAAACTGGATTTTATTTGAGACTGGTACATATATTAACACTGGTTATAGATAAAAATGAATGTTGGTATGTGTGTATGAGGTTGAAAAACTCCAGCACCGTTTGACCGATCACCATGAAATTTGGTTCATCTAAGTCTTTTATCATGGAGAAGGTTTTTATGCTATCCGTTTTCCTCTAACTTGCCACTAGATGGTGCAGCAGAACGTTGAATTCTATTCCGTTTAGCCGTTTGCTATGCGAATATCGTCCAACTGATTTCGATGAAATTTAGTACACGCGGATATTAGAAAATGGGGAATATTTTTCACTATCCATTTTGCTGTAACTTGCTGCTAAATGGCACTGTAACGCATCAACCTCTATACCGCTCGGCATAAAATTTTTTATACTTACACATTTGAGCACGAAGAATATATTCTAACTGTGTTCCTTTTGATGTTACTCACCATTAGATGGCACTGCAATGCATTATTGTTTTTACTCGCCACTAGATGACCTTGCAGCAGGCCAAATTTCTGACCATACAAACGGTCGCTATGAAAATCAGTATACATTGATACTATTTGATGCATACTATTTGAACAATGAGAATATTTTGGCGTTATCCATTTTGCTACAACTCGCCACTTGACGGCGCTGTAGCAAATCATTACTTTAATTAATCACTAGATGGTTAACTGACCACTAGATGGTAACTGATCGCTATGGAAATAGGTATACATAGATATTTGAACACGGGGAAGAGTTTGGCGATATCCATGTTCCTATAACTTGCCACTCGATGTTGCGTCCACACATGAACTTCAGGACTGTCCAATCGATCATCATGAAAATTCGTATACATTGATATCTGAATGTTCCGCTGTATCCGTTTTACTAAAACTCGGCACTAGATTGCGCTACTCCGCATCGCCTTCTGCACCGTACAAGCCATTGCCTTGAAATTCGGTATTGATGATTAATGAATACAATATAACGCGATATCCATTTTGATATATCTCTTTATTACAATAAATAGTAATCACAACAAATCGTAATATCGAAAAGTCCATTCATTCCCGTGCGAAGAACGGGTACTTCAGCTAGTAAGTAAAGATTAGGACATTTAGTCTGTAGTCCAAGGACCATGAATCCATACCTTCTCTGGCCCATAACATTTATCACTGGTCCGTATGCATAATTTAAAAAAAAACTGCAAAACAACTGCTTTCGATTTTAAAAATATTTATAATTTTGAAATAGTTATTGAGTATTTGAAGGTTCTCTTAGGCAGGTGAAATGTTGTCAGGAGTGAGAGGTTACACAAGGATTAAGAATCACACGAGTCCCTGACTGTAAATGTCATTTTAACTCTTTAAGAGCCAGGTGTTTTTGGTTATTTTTGAACAGATGTAGGGGTGGCTTTTAAATGCTGAATTTTAAGAAAGATTCTTTTTACGTCCTAATGGTTGCATGAAAGGAAAATAAAGTGCAATAATAAAGCTTCCAATCGATGTATTTAGCACACTGTATATTAACCCTCTGGCGGTCAAACGGCTATGCATACAAACAGCCGGCCGGCCGGCCGAAAGAAAGTAATACTTCCTTCCCCTGCCTTGCAGCAGGCAGAACTTTTTACGATTGTTGGACAATAGCCGATACGGGAAGCGCGAATACCTCCCACGACCCCCAGATCTATTTTCATTTTCTTCACACGAAAATTTCCCCAGTCATTCTTTGGCGCAATCATCATAAACGCCAGCTCTTAAGGAAGTTAGGATTTTCACCACCACCCACAGTGAACTCCCATCAGATAATTTCTAAAAGGGGGAAGGCAACGTTCTTCAAATTTCGGCCAGGTGTGTACTTCTTGAGGCTCTAATTGAATGCTCACCCGAACATCAAAGGGTTAATAAGAATATTATGCATGAAATTGTAAAATAGGCAGTGCAGAAGGCATATTGTAGGTGGAGTTAACTCTGCCTACTATGCATTTTTTAAAATTTGTATATTCTAATAATTTATAATTTCATGCATTATACGCCTTAATGTGATGTGCACATTCTGCTCTAAATTTTTCTGGAGACTCTTTAGAAACACCTTGTACAATAAAAATTAAGATACATTTTACACAAAAATAGTAAATGTTTCGTATTTTAAAAATAGCAAATTTTGAAGCAAATAAATTACAAATTTTTAAAGTTTTATAGTGCTTTAGTCATGTTAATTTCTTTATAACTCTTTTCTAAAATAAAATTCAAGACTCCTTTCTGTATGTTTACTACAGTAGAGCGCCGAAAATCCGAACACCTAAAAACCGGAAAGACCAAAAAACCGGATATTTTTTGGATTTCAGTTTTTTCCCTTCCCTCAAAAAAAAAAAAAAAAAGATAAATAAATAAACTACAGGATGCTCAAGCATTAGACTAGTTTGTTATCATAACAATAGCGTCAATATATATATATATCTATATATATACACATGCACACACACACATATATATATATATATATATAGTATAGTATATATATATATCCAAAACCTCAGGGTAAAATCTGACTCGTGACCTAACTTTCCTTCTTTGCATTCTAAAGATTTAACTGTTATTTCCAAACAGAAACGCAAAAAGGGGGGTGGAGACACTTTCCTGTTAGTGTAAAGCATTTAAGCTTTAATAATCGGTAGAGATATTATTTTTAATTTAATGTTATTCTTTCTAAGGAGGCAAAGAAATTAATTAAACTCTTTATAACATCATTCAAGTCTGCAGTAAAAATATACATTAGCGTAAATACCATTGGAAGCCTTGTTTAAAAAAACGCATAAATAAAAATATCAGTAAGCACGTGCAACGAAGACAAGAATGTAACAACTTGTTTGGAAAGCGAAAGCTCCAGTCACAGACAAACCGGCTCCAGTCACTCCCGTGAAGGGGGGAACGTCTGCGCACCCACAATCAGTGTTTTAGTGCATGGGATGGCGATAAAAATTGCTGTTATATCTTTTTATCCTTTGATACTGGAAGATTTTTTTTAATTTTAAGTTATGACTACGTTCACGTTATTGGGCAAGCAATATATACGCGGCAATTAGTAGGGCGGAATTCAATTGAACAATTTCTACAGTACAACCTACAGATCGCGGCGATTTCGAAAAACGTTATAAAAATACATAGTTCACGGCGAGACCCCGTAATCCATGACGTAGCCGCTACTTTTTTTTTTTTTTTTTTAAATGACCAATATTCCGGAAAATCCGAGAATCCGGAATCGCCGTAGTCCCGTCCATTCCGGATTTTCGGCTTTGTACTGTATATGAAAATTAGCTATACTTATTTCCCTATTTTACATGAAATCATTTTTCACATTTGGCAATTGCTAAGCAACTTTTATGCTTGTATTGACCAGGCAAGCAGAGAACATCCTCTAACTCTTAGCAAGGTTTCTGTAAATAATTTACTTGTCTACCTTCAAAATACTCAATAAATGTTTCAAAATAAATTAAAATGTTTTCATAATGTGCAAAAGAAGAAATATAAGCCCATTTAGAGAAATGTGTGTGTGTACTTACTATCTTATTACTTAGATCCATAATACCATAATCCAAGTAAGCGATATTAAGATGGAAAATCTTGGTATATTAGTAAAACTCTACAATATTCAATGGTTTATTAGAACAGTATAGCAACAGCTTTCCAGTTTGTAATATTTTTAAAAATTTTAATGCAGATATTGTAATACAGCAAGCATAAAGGTCAGTCGATTAAAATGACATCAAGTAAATCATAAATAGAAAAGTTCTTTGTGATAAATGAATTATAAATAAGATACTCTATTAATTTGGTTAAATTGAAACTGTAAATTAATATTTTCAATTCACATTGCAATTAACAGCTAACACAAATTATCAGAATAGTTACTTCAAATATTAAATTACTCAAAAAATAAAAATTTCATAAAAGTTTGTTTACTACACAATAATCTATAATGAATTGCCTTAGTTGGTACAAAAATTCAAATATTAAATTGCTGATTTGAAATTAGACAAAATGATAAAGGATATTAATTTTTATATTCCCTTTACATTATAAAATATTTTAAGATTAAAAACATTATTTTTCCTTTTAATTTCTTTGAATTCTTGTGAGCAAAATTGATGTACAGAGGAAAATTCGAAACCTACATATACCATTCTCAATTTAGAGACAACCCCTTAAAATCACACAAAAGTAAATTCACAATATCTTCAGAAATCACAGTAGAAAATTTGTAAAAATTTATATTTTGTATAATTTGAAGATTTTTTCGTTCAATAAAGTCAAAATAGGGTGTTCCATTGAAAAAAAAACAAAGTTGATGCAAAATTAAGCATGAAGGCAGGCTTTTATGTAAATTAAATTAATAGAAAATTAAAGCATACATTATTTGCAAATGAATGGTTTATATAACTTTGCTGTATGGCGAACAACGGCCAAATAAAGAGAGAGTGGGCAGGTTTTTTTTCCGGAGAGATAACTGTTGTCCTATATTTTTCATTGTACTTTCAAATGACTGAATAAACTCAAGAGAATTCTTTAAGCATTGTTTACATAATTTTTTATTCTAAATTTTAAAAAAGATATAACTAAGAAAAGTTGTTTCTTATTTGGAAAACACTACTTAATGAAATTAAAAGTTGCTCTCTTATTTTAAGTAAACTCTAAATATGCTTCAAGTTATGCTTTTATATATTACAATTTCTGACATATAGAACTTATTCAATTTACAATTTCTTATAAACTATCAAATAAAATTCCCCACCTTAAAAACATACAGGTTCAGAATTTTAAAATTGTGACAAAAAAAAAAAAAAGCCCATTTTACCATTCATTGCAGATTCACAACTTTGTAAACCTGTTTCAGATATTATAATTTCAACATTGCTGGCAGGACTAGGTATTGTGTTTTCTTCCATTTCACAAGAGGTTATATCTGACTTTAGGTTATCACCATCATTCTGAGCAGAAGACGTTTCTCCACTGTCTGGATCAACAACTAGAAGTTGTGAGTTACTTATTGCAGAATCTTCTTGTTTAGAAGAAGGCTCATCTACAGTACTTTCAGCAGATTTTTCTTCCACATAATCTCCATTTTCAAAATCTAAATTGAATATCATGCAATTAAAATGCATTAAAAAAATTTTATATTAAAATACAGGGTGTCTATAACTAAACAACCCTATTTAAATGCTGCCTACAGACAGAATTAATGTTCATAAAGTTATAAAATTTTCTAAAGGACGTAATGAAGGGATGGGAATTTTTTCGAGCACATAAAAATTAGTTTGTTTTCCATCTGAGAGCATTTTAAAAATTAAATTACATATTTATGACAGGTTCTTTATTTAGATTTTACCACTTTTTATCCATAAGTGTTAGAGGTCTAGTAAAATGTTCAATTACCAGGCAGCAAGGCACACAGTTGAGAGAGAAATTGTTTTGGATCTGCAAGCAAGTCAGTGCCTTTCATGCACACTTTTTATACCAAATGGATCTCCTCGACACATAATCAATTGTGTCAAGGATATTCCCAAAAATCACTTCACAGAAGGATGTGCTATCAGCGCACATTTGTGATCTGTAACCTTCCTGATCACCAGACCTCAGTCAATGTGACTTTTGGTTTTAAGGACATTTGAAACATTTGGCAAGTCTCGATAATCCAAGAAGTTTACTTGATCTTAAAGACAGCATTTCATGACATGTTCTTAGACTAGAATACTGTTTTAACTGTGAAATACACTATTTTAAGATTCAAGATGATAGCTGGAAATCATGCTGAACATGCTTTGTTGTAATAAAATTTATAAACTACTGTAGATGTATGGAAATGAGTAATTATTGAGAGCCCTATGGTGTCAAAATTTTGAACGAAATTTTTTATTCATTCATACAAATTCCCATCCCTTCATAATGTCCTACATAAAATTTAATAACTTTTTGAATAATACTTTCATCTGTAGAATCTTTAAAATAGAGTCTTTTAATTATGGATACCCCGTACATTTTGAACATTTTGTGAAAATTTACTTAAAACCTTTTTGCAGTTAATCAGATTATAACACTACAAAACATTACAATAAAATCTCACGCATGTATGATTGAAGAACTCACCAAATACCATTATAAATTTTGTTAATTTTACTCATCAGAAGTTAAGGCATGCTAAATGAAAAATTACATGATGTCTGAAATACTGAGGAGAGATTAAAAAAAAGCAGAAGAATGTAACTCATGATAAAAAGTGTGTAAATAAATAAATTGGTATGTTTAACATTGTTTAACATTGGGTTTGCACACATTTCAGAAGGAAAAATCCAAGGAGTCCAAGAAATTTCCAAGGAGTTCTATCAAAACTGTTTATATTATATACATGCAATATCACAGTGGTTTTTTAATCACTAAATAACTTTATTTTTCAAAACCAAATATTTAACATATTTAAGAGCTGTTGCAAGAGCAAATCAAACAAGTCAAAAGAAATGAGTTCCCATCACCATCTCAGAATTTCATGAATTTTTTTTATTGTGTTACTTTACCCAAGGAAAGAACAAATCTGAAATATTTTTTGATTTACCTCTTTTAGTTTTGGAGTTAGAGGGGGGGGGGGTGTCAAAGTACCCCAGACGAATGACGTAGAAATAATATAAGGCCATATTTTCTACTTTATTATCTTGACTGTGACTGGCTCAGAGGTGCTTCAGAGAATTTTTTCATTTTATCCTATAATATACCTTGGATATTAACATCTCAAATTGAAAATTCATTCGAAAATATTCAGAGCCCCCAAATAAGTCTCCTCCCCCCCCAAATACCTACCTCCAAGTTCATAAAAAATACAGTTTTAAGAATGCTTTAAATCTTGACTCTGACGGGATACAGAAATTTTTTTTGCATAAAGCAGTTATACATCTTGATATAAAGTGAATCCAATGTTAAAATTTTTTTAAGTCCCCAGCGTCCCTAGGTATGGGGCCCCAAACATGGTCCTTAGCATTAATTTATGCAATTTCGAAGCATTGGTACAGCTGAAGCCGACTTCCCACAGGAGAACTTTTCGCATGGTGATGTAGTATCAACATAGTAGTTTCATATTATAAAAAATATTTTTTGAAGGCCTAACTGTTTCCAAGAAAAATCCCAAAAAGTACCTCCCTATTTGGGACATTCCACTGGCACACATGGGGGCATTTCAGTGTTACCTTTAGAAGTTTAATCGACTGCAGCAATATTGAAAATACATTAGGCTATATGGACATCTCTAACTACTGGATTCTATAGATTTTTTCACTGAAAACTACACTATTTCTGAGTAATACAGGTTAATATTCTTGCATGTGGCATAATTTACAGGGACACTCAAAATAATTCAAATAATAAAAAAATTGTACATGTTCTATAAATAAAATATTTTTATTATACAGCATTTTACATTATTTCTATTTTTAAATATAATTTTCTTTGTAGACTAGTGAAAAAAAGTAGTAAGTTACTAATATTGAGCTGAACTCTTACTAGGCAGTGGAATAGGAAAAGTTATTTTATAGTGGAAGGGTCATCGCTTTATCAGAAGTAGATGGGACTGCTATAATGAAATATTTGCATACAATACCCGAGTTTCATTCATTAAATGTCCAAAATGCGATGACACAAAAACAGTCACTCCAGACAGGATATTTTTTTGTCTAAATGAATTTGCTCTGTTACTCCATTTACGATTGCTAATATAAAAAGTATCAAAGCAGCTTACAATAAAGAATACAAAAGACTCTATAATAAAACTAAGTAAATAACCTAAAAATTTGTCCTTGAGAATTTTGTTGTAAAATAGTATACAAGTCAGAAATAAATGATGTAGAATTTCGACAATTTCTTTTATACACAATATTATTTACTTTTTGTTTACTTTAAATGAAGTATAAGACATGGTATATTAAAGTTAATTAATTTAGATAGTATTTTTTTTTTCACGTTTGGCAAATGGAGACAGTTACGACAATATTTACGAATTATTTAGCATGTTAAGCGTTGATAAAGATGAAGCATGTAAAATGAAAATATGTTCTTCTGTAATTGATCTTTTATTCGGAGCTTCGAAGTAGATTTTCTGATACCAGTTAACTTTTAAACGAAATTTCAAAGGTAGAAGAATTTGATTTTCATCGAGATGACCTTAAATATTTAAAAACATTAGGGATTAAAATCCCCTCACCCGAAGAAATAATCGTAGTCAAAAACTTCTTTAAAATCAACGAAGTGCTGACTACAGATAAGTCTGCTGAAATATGCAAACAAAAAGTTACTTTTTCGGACTCACACAAATTACTTGCCTTGGTGAGAACTTTTGGAGTAGTACAGCATTGTGTGAGTCAACATTTTCTGCACTTACAAGACTGAATAGACCACAAAGACAATCTATGTGTCACAATAGACTTTCAAATTTAAAACATTTAGTATTTGAAAAGCAGTGCACAAAAAATATAGATTTGAATACATTTTTGAAACATTTCAACGAAAAGAAGCGCAGACGTTTGCAACAGTACTAAAAGTGTTTAACTTCTGTTAATAATAATTTATATTTGTAATAATTATAGCTACGTCATAAATTTTAAATCTTGGAGTCTTTTGTATATCTTTCGTTATATGATCCTTCTTCTTCTTATTATTTATTTATTTATTTATTTTTGTGTAGGGGGAGGAAAATAATTTTTTTTTTTTTTTAAATTTTCTCTAAGAATTAATTTGATCAAAAGTGATATAGAATTTTTAAAATTAATCAAGATACTTAGATCTGTTATTCATGGAAATTATAAACTATATTATATTTTTTAGTGAAATTATAAGTAGATTTAAATGTTAAGGATGCTATGTTTTTAATTGGAATTTATTTTCGGATTTGTAAATTTTTCTGCTGTTATGTGATAAATTTTGCAGTGACTATGGCCAGCGATTTTTATATGGCAGTTTAATTTGATCGGTATCATTTATTGCATTACTGTAAAAATATGTACCGATTAAGATTATAAACAAAAAGGGGGAAATATGCATACATTCTGTTTTTAAGAAAAAGGATCAAAAAGTGTTCAAGTTGTAAATATTTCTCTTTTCCAAATGTTACAAGTGCACTTAAATACTGTTCTGTGATTTTTAAACACTTAATTTCCTGAATTATGGATAGCATGTCTAGTAAGTATTCTAAAATTTGATTTTAAGGGACAGTTTTAATTTCTTTTCTACATGTAATGCTATGCTACATTCTGGAACGATCTGCTATCTACTATTTAAAATAATGTAAGAGATTATTCACGCATCATTATAAGATTTTTAATGATGCGTGTTTCCTATTACAGAATTAGGAAATTTTAAAGATACGTATACTATAACTGATGTTCTTTGTATATACCAGAAATGTATATACCAAATCTATAATTATATATGTGTACAGCGAGAACTATATATGTGTATAGCTATTTTGATTTAATGAAAAATAAATAGTATGTAGGTATTAAGTTTAAAAGTGTTGAAATAATTATACATATATCGAATTTTTTTTTTTTATTTAGTTGCAAGTCTTTTTTTTTTTAGAACTGGAAGCTTTAAATGTTTAAAAGTTCTTAAATTATTAATTTTCATTTATCAATATTCCCGGTAAAAAATAAATATTTTTTCAAAATAAAATATAACATTGTATTCTGTTTTTTTTTTCCCAACTATACACACACACACACACACACACGTATACATACGATTAAAATAGCATTATATTAACAACCAATATATATAATTTTGCATGTTCATTTAAATGGAGTATAAATCAGTCCTATTCTTATTCCTGCTGTTTGTTTTGTAAATTAAATATATGTGTGTTTGTGTTTGTGGGGGGGGGGGGGGGGGGATGGGCACCCTCAGTGGAAGTTTAAGCGCCCTTTGTACTTTTCATCTAGCTATGGCCCTGAATACCTTTATTTATTTATTTTCATTATTTTTTCTTTTCTAGGGGAGAAGTCCATGTTTACATTGCCAAAGTGTTTTGGTAATGTAAACAATGGCATTTATTGTTAACTGCACTATCCAGTCCACTCATTTCCAGTAGGCAGCTTTTGTCTTTACTTTTGGAACACATACTATGTAAGGAAAGTATTGTGATCATGAAAAAATTCGACTTTGGGATTTTGATTCATTTACATATTCTGAGGTTTTCTTAATTCATTTATACTATTTTTACGAGATGTACGTATTGAGTGAACACAATAGCTCGTAAACAGTGCATTTTATTGAGCTCAAATCACATATATGTTGTAAATCACTGTCAGAAGACTGATATAGATTTTGCTGTATATAGGACTTATAGCTTTTTACAGGGCTGTGAAAAGGATTTCTTTTGCATTATGGCCTATGCGGAGATATTCTTGGAAGCAACCCTCTCCAAAGTGATTAATTTCTACCAGCCATGGTGGCTGGTAGGGCTTATTTTTTACCAGCCATTTAGACCAATCTACCAGCCAAATTTGTAGTAAAGATAGAAGCATTAAATTTATTTTAGCAACTTAATTTTTCATTGCAAGGAGACAGAAAGAATAACTAAAAAAAAAAGAAAACAATGAGAAATTTGAAGATTTTTAATTATTTCATTTTAATTATGTTTATTGTTTATTACAACTTTTTTTACTGTGAGATAGCCACTGGCAGTCACTAACGAGTATAAGTATTATGCCTTTTTTTCCCATCTTTTTTATCATTCCACCACAGAGTTATTGCTGAACCTAGGTCATACTCATCAATAGACCCTCCATTGCATTTTATCATTATTAGATCATCTAATGATTCTTCTGCAATTGATGAACGAAAAGCAGTTTTAATTCGTTTCATTGCAGAAAATCCCCGTTCACATGGAGCTGTGCTCACAGGAACTAACTGGATCAATTCCATAAGTTTTAAAATCTGCGAGTACCTCCCGATTTCTTTGTCTTCTGCAACCAACCGGTTATATAAAGAATTGAAAGAAACTCTTTCGCCAGTGATTTTAACTAGGTTGTAGGTATCATTGTGCTAGAAATTTCCTGTATCCGCGATAAGGCACCAATTACGGCTACCTGATTTTACCCCGAAGGAAATCCTGTTACAAAATTTCCCCAGTGGACTCGACCAAATTCACGTGACCGACTGCCAAGTTAACGTGGCAGGACTATATCAGGCACTGTGAAAAGATGAAAAATACCAACGTGGTTGAAGGGAAGCGGGGCTCAGTTGCAATTGAAACCCTCATTGGTCATATCCAAGTGACCCCACAATCGCGCTGGCCCCCCTCCCTCTCCGCCCAAAGAATTCTACTCGTGTGTTAAATCTATGCCTCCGCCTTCATGTCCGGTGCAGACAGAAGCGTTGACAGAAGGGAAGAACAACCAGTTCCTGAAAGGAGGAAGCTAATTTTCCGGGAAATCGGATTTCAGGGTGTGTAGGTGAGTAAAAAAGTCAGCACTAGAGCTCATAGAGGGCGGGTGTCGACGAGGAAGGAAAACTCTGTCTTTTGAGCGTCACTCGCCATTGTGGCGAGTGGACCTAAACTTTTACCAGCCAGTAAGGATTTTTTAATCGCCATTTGGCGAGCGACATTCGCGAGGGTTGCTTGGAAGTGCTTAAACGGCGCATTCGATTGAGCTAAAGTTTGGTGAATATGTTATAAACCACCATTGAAAGACCAGTATTGATTTTGATGTGTATAAGAATTATAGTTTTTTTTACAGGGCTATGAAAAAGATTTCTTTTACATTATGGCCAATGGACAGAAATTCTTGAAAGTGTGCTAGAGTCTAAACAGTGCATTTGATTAAGCATAAATTGGGCATGTATATAAAAGGGCACAGTCATATAAGCTGCATAGATTTTGGTGCGTGTCGATAGTTTGTTCACAGGATTTAAAAAAATAATTTTTATACATTACAGCCTATGGACCCAAATCCCTTAAAATGAGCTAGTGTCTAAATGGTGCATTTGAAGAAGTTCAAACTGAGTATGTACATTATAGGTCATTGTCACACAACATACTTAGATTTTGCTGTGTATAGGACTTACAGTTTTTTGACAGGACAACAAATGAGTGTTCTTTTACATTATAGCCTATGGACAGAAATTCTTCAAAGTGTGCTAGTGTCTATAGGGTGCATTCAATTGAGCTCAGATTGGGTATGTATATTATAGGTCACAGTCTCATGACCTGTATAGATTTTGGTGTGTGCAGAGCAGATAATTTGTTCAGAAGCTTGCAAAAAGTAATTCTTATATATTACAGCTTAGGACGCAAATCATTTAAAGTGAGCTAGAGTGTCTAAATGGTACATTTGATTCACATCATATTAGGTACACATATTATATGTTTCTGTCTTACATGTCTCACATAAATTTTAGCAAGTGTATACCAAACAGTTTTTTACAGGGCTACAAAAAGGTATTCTTATACATTGTGGACCATACACTAGGGCGGAGCGCAAAAAAAAAGTTTTCGATTTTGTTTCTGCCCTAGTGCTGAAAAGTTGTGTACTGGTGGGTAGGTCATGTGTGTAAAATTATAAGGAAAACAAAAAATATCTTCCGGTTCCAAAATGCCTGTGAAGTTTGGCAGATTTTAATCAAATTGTAAAAAATATTAATTTTCTTTTTTTTTCTATGCAGCTCTTCGCTTTTTTCTGAATTAAAATTCGAAAAAACCTAGAACTCACAAGGAGGAGATGGCTGTATTGCGAGTTCCACCCGTGCCCACCCAACCACATGGGCATTTAAGTATCTTGTCTTGCAGTTATTTTGGTTTTATGCGATACTCACATTTGGTTTCAAATGAGGGCATATCTTTTCTGGACTCTAATCACATTCTAACTAACCCGTCTCCATATCTTCTCCACACACAGCCGCAGAAACTTCAGTCACGAGTTTCACAAAACGTTCAACATTTTGGGTGTGGCATGGAAATTTTAGACTTTCCAGGTGTTTACCTACAGACACTTCACTCAAAAATTGCAACTTTCAAATCATCTTCTGTTAAATGTGCTGTTATTGGGGTTCCGTCAACAAACATTTTTGCCAATTAATAATATCTATGTATGAAACTGCATTGAAGTTAAGTGACGGAATGATGTAGGGTCGGATTCCTTCCATTTTTTCTCTTCTCGCCCGTAAAATCCTACATAGGCCAAGTTCTCGAATGGGCTTTCTATTGTTTGTGATCATCGACAATATTATCACTCCTGGATGGCCGTAATAGCCATTTCTTTGGATAATAAGATCGACGACAAGTTTCTGGGACCATCGGCGCCAAATGGGTTTAGTGTGATTGTAAACCATGTAGGGGCATAAACTTTCATAACGAATTCTGCCAGAATTTGAAGTTTGAAGTCTTTGAACAGGTAATGTACAAACGCATAATGCAATTTGCAGTTGTTAGCCAGCGTGTATGAGATAATTTCCCAGGATGCTTTTGTGACAAACTTGATGAGCAGCTTCCATTTAAGACAGCTTGACAGATATTCCATAGATATTGCTGGTCTGTGCTAAGATCCTTTATGTCTATTTTCTTGAAATTCACTCGAAATGGCTACAAATCTTACAACTGGGCGGTTTTCACAACTTGCCAGAGCTTTCTCAATTGGACCAGAAAATGGATTAGGGCCACTCGTTCCACCACCTAAATGCTGCATTAAATGACGGAGTGGCAACTCAATGCCATGTAACTGGCAGATAAACTAGTGTACGGGTTTCCCAATAGCTTCCTCAAAACGGTGAATTATGCCTTTTTCGTAACCAGTATTAACAGCTGTTCTGTCGCACCCTATAGCTACTAACCGATAAATATCAATACTCTTACTCTCCAAGAACTGCAAGATCATTTGAAAAATGTTTAAAGCTGACGAGGACATCGATGCTGTGTGTCCAAGGTATTTGCTTCATGGTTCCTTAATCAGTGTAATGTGCTCTTCCAGCACTGTTTTCTCATACATTTTTTCCTCTTATGTTTTCTTGAATTAGAGTTTGGTTCTTCTGTCCGTCAAAATAAAGTCCCTTTAGTGTTTCCATATCTCTTTCATTTTCCTGTTGATAATCTGTCCAAATTCTTTTCCTTTCTCTCCTTATTTTATGTCGATCAACTACATTTGACGTGTCATTTTCAGTAATCATTCCAAAATCTTCTAAAACAGCACTTGTAATAATAGCTCCAGCCCCCATCTGAAACTCCAGTTCTATCATAAGCTATAGCTACTGCTGCGTATCGGTTTGATCGTGGCGTCTTTTTCCTTTCAGATTGTATCGAACTGGCTGTATGTAAGGAAGGCTTGAAATAATCCATGTCATTATCATCAGAATTACAATAATCTTCATCAGAATCTTAATCAGGACTAGCGATCCTAGACTGAGTAGAAGATGAAGAAGCGTTTCTTTTAAGAATAATTCGTTCTGTCTCTTTCTGCTTTCTATCGGCTTGCTTTCTCGTTTTTAAAGTTTCTTTTAAATTAACTGCACCTGTGAACATTTGCCTAAGTGTTCTTTGGTCTATAAGATAAGGTTTTTCAATTTCAGGAACTCTTTTAGAATTTGGGCAAGAACATTTATCAAATGAAACACATTTACAGGAAGAAATGTCGAACAGCTTCTCAGTCTTTCTGGAAGGTTATAAGCTTCGTTTCTAAAGTTGAGGTTGTCAGTTTTTTCACACCAAAATCTTTCTTTATGTTCTTGGATTTTTCATCGTATGATCGAATTATCTGTACTATACGTTGGCGTGAAATAAATGGCAGAGATGCTGTGCGCCAAATTTCTCCAATTCTCTCTGCAACTTTATCTGCAATTTCTGAAGTACCTGGATTGGCTTTCTTCAACTTTTCTTTAAAATCAATTCGCACCGACAAATAATATTTCATTACATCCCTATATGTTGGCAAAATATGACAACTTAACTCTGTTGGAGCGCCAAACACTGGACAAAATGTACTGCTTCTATTCTGCATTATTGTTTTCTTTCAAATAATTGTTAATCATACAGTGTTATTAATATTTAACTAGTTTTAACTAATTTAGAATGCACGATTATAAAATAATCACTAGCTCGAGAACAAAAGCAAAGAGAAAAACTCTTGAATAAAAATACGAAATGGAATTCCCCTTCTAAATGATGGAGACCTTGATTGTGACTGGACAGTGAAAACAGCAGAACATCTGCATTTGCGCACGCATTACACTAACTACAATCTCTCTGTGGTAAATTTCTTTTGTTTTTCATTCTGAGTATATTTATGATTCTGAGTTTTATTTATAAACAAAATAACAAGCTGCGTACAAACCAATAGAAAAAAGCATTTATAATAAAAATCTGTTAAAAAACATGGTCATTTTGGAGACGGAAGATATTTTTTGTTTTCCTTAAAATTTTGCACATGTGACCTACCCACCAGTACACAACTTTTTAGCACTAGGGCAAAAACAAAATCGAAATTTTTTTTTTTTACGCTCTGCCCTACCATACACTCAAATCATTTTAAGTGCACTACTGCCTGAACACTAGATCCCGATTGAGTTGAATGAAATTTATTTAAATGCTTGGTATTAATGTAATTGCATTAATGTAAATATCAGGTGTTCGGAAAGTCGAGTAGAGTCATTGCAGGTTTTGACTTTTCCGAAGGATGGGGATATTTGTTTTATAACAGTATTTTCGTAGTCTGGGGTCAGAAAGTTAAGAGTAAGTGAGGTGAAAATATGGCTAAAAGAAAAGGACTAATGCACGAAAATATTTTTTCTCCATTGGAGCATTTGGATATACTAATGAAAGTACATCAGAATAATACAGATTCTTGGACTTCATCTCATTCATCTGTGGATGAATCAAATGATTATAATGGTAGCAATATTTAAAGTGCATCCATACTGCAATCATCAGTATCACACACAAAAGTGCTTTTGAAGTAATTTAAAAATATTCTACTTTTAACCATAAATCTTCCAAAATCTGTGTAAAATCTCATTAAATTTAAAAATTAAAATTAAACTAGGGTAAATATTAAACGCTACCCTAGTTTATTAAACAGAATACGTTTTCAAGCAGAGTACTAATTTTTATACAATCTCTTTCACTTTTAATGTTGAAATTACTCATGAGATTAAACAGAATATAACATGCAAAGCTTTATGTCTTTTATCATGCAGAAAAAAATTAATATGGAATGCAATGTAACTTTGAAAACTTTCATGCAGATTAGGCTTTGCATAGAGAATATTCCATTCTACAGGATAATTCATGTAGCAGTGCTTTTCATCTAGGCGGTAACTTTTTTCAAAATTTGGCAGCTCTCCATAAAGGGTTAAAGAGCAACACAAAAGTTAGCAAAAAGACTCAATATCATAATCCAAGTGCAATGTGTCTGGCATATAGTTATCATACACCATGAAAGTTCTTAAAGAAAAACAAACAGACAAGTTCATTTATTATGACACTTTAACAAGATCTTGCATTTAATAAGGGGGAAAATATAATAATGGGTTTCATATTAAACACCTAATTATTATGAACATAATTTAGTGAGAACTTTTTCATGAAGCTTTGCAAAAAATATTTTTAATCTGTGCTTTACTTTGTTAGAAAATAGGCTAAATGAGAATAATTTTAAATTCATTAAATAAGAGAAGTATGTTCTAAAAAATATAATTTTCATTTATACTTGTGGGGGGGGGGGGGAGGGGAATCAAATTGTAAGCTACGTAAAGGGTCCCATTTCGAAGAAGGCTGCACCCCTTCAGCCCCAACCTCTGCTACGCCCCTGAATCTTGTACAATAAGTTTTAATATTATACAAAAAATAAAAAGTCAACAGTTTTGCACGTCATCAAGATATGGCATGTTTAGCAATGCATTGATGAAATTTCAGACACAAGCTTTAAGTCTTTGAGCTTAAAAGTTATAAGCTCGTTTTTTTCGGGGGGGGGGGGGGGGGAAGTATTTGATTTAGCAAAATACTTTATAAAACTGTGGTATCAGAATGATTGTGGTATCAGATTGCTAGAGAATGGAAAAGAATGAAGTAAACTTTACTAGAAAGGTGCAAAAGTACACAAAAGATTAAGGTTGCATCAGACTAATTGCTGTACTAGACTTATGCATATACCTTATTCATTTGCCATTTCTTGCATAATTAAAATTTTTTTCAAAATTTAAAATGCCACTCTGAACTTTTAACCCCTTGCTGGTTCAATTTTTTCGAGTTGGAGGGTCAAAAAATGTTAATTTTTTTTAAAGCATATTTTGATATAGATACATTTTTAAAACATTATAACACTTCTCATATACGATTTCCTAAATCATGTATAGTTCTACCTTCTAGTGCACAGAAAAGTAAATAAAAGTGTTTGAAAGCAAAACACAATAATTTGGGAATTATTACAGGTAAAATAAAATATTTCTTGCTGCCCGAGCTACACTCGGGATAATCAAGAATGGAACATTTTACCTGCCCGAGATCAGCTTGGGCAAATCTGGTAAGGGGTTAAGCATTATGACGGAAAATCTCCCAAATTCAAATATATGTTACTAACAGAGATGGGTGTGCTGATGGACATTATCTTAAGGTAGTTGTTTAAAATAATAAACATAGACTTTGACCAAAAATTAAAAAAGAAATTGCACAGATGACACCAAAAAATGTTAGAGTGTCTCTTCACAAGCTATATTCCACACTATAATAAATAAAACCTTATGCCTCTTGTAAAACTTTCTTAAAAATGGAATAATAGGGAAAGAAAAACAAACTTACATTTATCTGGACAAGAGCGTTTAGTTGATCTATTATCCTCAAGAGAATCTGCAGAAGATCGTTTCAAACGTGGGGAGCCAACTGACTTATTTTTTGTACCAGATAATTTGCCTTCAGCAGAGTTATCTGTTGAATTTCCCTGCTCACTTTCTTTATGAATGACTGGATCCCCAACTTTGGAATCTGATGAGCTTTGTGAATGAATTTCAGTGCTTCTTTCCTCCGGTGAAGCAACTACTTTATCTACATCAGAAATCTTACTTGAATCCAATATTTCACTATCACTATTTACTTTTTTTTCATCTGTCTCTAAACTATCTGGTTCAGTAGTAACTATCACTTCTTTTACAGCTATTTCCACATAACCTTCACATATTTTTGGTTCTTCTTCAGCCATTTCAGCTGTTTCTTGTTCGTTTTCATCATTTTCTTCCTTCTCACATGTCTCTGAAGCAGAATTACTTTCTTCTGCAAGTTCCAATTTTTTAGCAGCAGCCTTAGCTTCTGCAAGTTCCAGTTCTCTAGCAGCAGCCAGACGCTCTATTAAAAAAAAAAAAAAATCAAGTAAAAATATATAATTTTTCATAACAAAATGTTTTAAATAATATTTGTCGTTATAAACTATATTTTGAAATTTGCAAAAAAGGGGGATAAAGAAAGTAATGCTATGACTCAACCACAATAGAATGACAAAAGGAGCTATCATTTTTTTGCCTTGATCTTTTATCAAGGTTATTTGAAAGACAATGATTACCTTCGAAAAGAAAGGGAACTGTTCAAAATAGAGTAAAGATGAAAATCCATTCAAACCATAGTAATTTAGAAACTATCAAACATACGTTGCTAAATCACAGGGTTGGAACAGATTTCAAAGCTTTTGCTACCTTGACTTTATCTGGCATGCTTTCATGGACTTTCAGTTCCTATTTTCAATGATGTTTCTGTGAACTCATTACTTCTTACATAATTTACACCCCCCCCCTGCCCCCATAAACCAATTATTAACATATTTAAACAAAATTTTATTTGATAATAATTTAAAAATTAAGTATAATTCAAGTAACAATCTACAAGAATTCCTCTGAAATTTTTTAGAGAGGCAGATGATAGCAAACGAAAAAAATAATGTAAAATATGTAAATTCAAACTCTTTTATGGTTGCAGACGATAATTTATGGCAACAGTTGAAATTTGTCTGCTGTAAAATAAATGTTGAAATAAAGAAAAACAAAGTTTACGAGAGAGCATTAATGTGTTATGATATTCTATGATTTTAAAGTGAGATTAAATTAACAAGAATGCCCTCAATGTCTGTAATTAGCATTTGGAAACGAAGTTCCATCTCATGTTACTGTATTCAGATGGTTCACAGAATTTCATAGAGGTTGAAGTTCTCTCCTGGATGAAGACCACACAGGAAGAAGCTTATCAGCAGTAGTCCTAGGAAATGTGTCGGCCATATGAAAAATGTTAATGAATCATAATTGCTGCACTTACCCAACGATACAAAGGGAATAACATTGGATCTGCAGCTATTCACAAAATTATTCATGTAGAAGTGCATGTGAAAAAATTAGTTTGTCGTCGGGTATCCTATAATTTAACAGAACAAAAAGCGGAATGGTCAGATTCTGTAGAGAAACCTAAAACTACTTAATGATGACAGATGCACCTTGTTCTTAAAATCGTAACTGGTGATGAAAAGTACATACCATTTTTTGATGTTCTAACATGCCAAGAAAGTAAAAGTATGGGTCTTTGAAGATGACTTCAAACCAACAATGGTGATAGGACACTGAGCAATAAAAAAAATTATGCATGCTCTTTTCTTCAGAAGTACAGGATTGGTTAAAGCCATGAAGCTGTAGACACAGAAGGCAGTTACAGCTAAATGGTATACCACTAAGTGTCTTCCAGAGAAGTTCAGGTAAAGGGACTCATGCTTCATCATGACAATGCATCTTCTCAGACGGCAATATTGACAGTAGAATTTCTTTAACAAAAACACATCACAGTGATAAGATAGAACTTCTACCCTATTACCTTGATCTTGTTATGAGTGACTTTTCACTATTTATAAAGTGAAAATTTCTTTAGGAACGTTGGACCCTTTTGGCATGGAGAAAAAGCATTGAATTGGTGTGACCATCACACTGAGATACATGTGGAGAAAAAGTGAACTGTGACGTCATTGAACTTTAGGGCTGCCATCATATGTAAGAAATTTAACGTACTTTTAAACTGCATCCTTTTTCCTTTCACTACTGGTATCGAACTGCAGACCCTTGGAGCAGAAGGCGAATGTTCTAATCACAAGACGGTTTCAACTCGGTATAAAATGATAAAAGTTTGAAGGGATTGTTGTTTCAATTTCAGAAAGGTAACTTTTATGTATTTAAATAAATAAAATTATACTTTGCATGTACACTTAAAAGAATTTGTGATTTCTATCTGTTTTAAGCATTTAAGACTACAGTACGGCTGTTGGAAAAAAAAAAAAAAAGTTTGTCTGTCTGTTTTGTCGGGATACTGCAGATTATGTTAGCTTAATGTATATATGGTGGTCAATTATGAATATTAAAAGTTTATTTAAAGGACAGTAAAAATGTTTTTCAAGAGCCACTTTATCTGAAACAGATGAAAAAATCCATGTATCTAACCATTTTTTAAATGGTTAGATACATGGAAGTTTTTAATTTGGTTAGATATATAGAAAAAATGTAATTACACAAGTGGTACTTAAACCAGAGAAACACATACTGCCTTACAACATACCACTCTGGTGTATTAAAACTTTTGTCATATTGTGTAAATGATTTGGGCTTTGCATATCATGTAGAACGACAGTTCTACGAGCGATGCAGCCAGCCCAACCAACCAACCGTAAAACTTCGTGGTACTTATATATACAGCTAATTTTCGCTATTTCATTTCTGTATCTTCTGGATCTCGGAATCTGCTCTAAAGAATTTTTTACAATTAATATATGATTTTAATCGGTGCCAAATTCGATGAGTGACATCACCAGTTAAGCTAGGAAAACTCGTTTTTTTTATTTAATCCAAGTCAAAGAGAGGGAATATTTAACCCACGCAATAAAATACGGAAAATGATCTTGTTTGAGAGGCGGTAAACAAGGCAGGGAGTATGAATACAGTGCTGTTGCCAGACGCAAAAGTGAGAGAGCCTAAGAAAATATTTTTTAAGGATAAGTAGGCTCTTAATTTTTTTTTTTTTTGGTTAAATTAATCATCAATTTTCATCACAGTATTCCAAATTGTTATAAATATGCTCTGGACAAAATTGATGCAAAGAATTGACCTAAAACATCTAAAGGGAAATGACTCTGTGCTCAATCTCAATCCATGATTTCATACACATAATAATTCCGTTCATTCTTCCTTTTGAATATGTTATCCCTTATGTTTTAAATTAGTCACTCTTTTAATAATATTTCTATTTCCTTTTGCTTTTGGCCCTCAGCTATCCGAGATGTCGCATAGATCCATGACAAGATTTGTACAAGTTAACTTATAATGTAAACCAGTTTGGTCCTAGATAGCTAGTACGTTTCGCTTCCGCTCTCTGACCGGACGTCTTCAGTTTGATCCTCGCTGTCGCTTTTTTGCGAGATGGGATTGTTTTACTGTCATGTTTGTTTTATTTTATTTTAAAAAATAATAATGCATTATTATATACTTTACTTATTTTTTCTGTAATTTATTTTGCTATAATTAATAATTAAAAATAGTTAAGACTTTGAATTAAAAAATAATTAATTTAAGTATTTTTTGGTAAAACTCCTTCCTAACTTTTGCTTTAAGTATTTCGTTTCATATATCTCTAGTATTTTGATAGCTATTTCTAATTAAAATTAAGTCTTTATTTTTCTAATATTATTAACTCAATTTGGAAAATTCAATATGTAATTAATATTTCAATGAATTTTTTTTCTCTTCAGAAAGCTCGCATAATTAATTAATAATTATTATTATTTAGTATTCAAAGGAAAATAAATAGTAGTTTTACATACTAACTAGTTTTAATAATAATTCTTTTACTCTTCATGTATATATAATTCAGAAATAGTTATATGCTTTTAGTGTATATTAGAAAAAACTGAAATTAAATTAATGACAATGTATTTCTTAAATTTACAAAACACACAAAAAGCAGATATCAATATTCTATTAATTACTTACTTGGTGAAAGACAGCATGCAGTACGTAAATTTATCGAAAATGTGGCTGGCTTTTTAAATCTATCAAAACAGCTCAATTAACTTAGTATTTTAAAGCCTCTAATTTATGGGAATCATTGACACCAAGGTTTTTTTTCTTTAATCATCCTAAAATAAGTACATACCTGCCAACATTCCATTTTTAAAAATCTTACAATCTCACGGTTTCATGCAGTCACGCAATAAATTAACCTACTAAAGCTAAAATGTAACCAAACAGACTTGTGTATATATATAATTATTTATTCCTATTACACATATACCAATTTTATGAATTACAAATTTAAAAAAAAAATTGTGAATTTTTTTTATGACATGAAAATCAGTTATGATTTTAATGAGACAATTCTTAGAAATGAATGCAAATTTATATCAACAATGGTACAAGTCAAAACATAAAGAATAAGCATACCTGAATTTCTGATAAGAAAGATCATTACTTAAAAAATGAGAAGAAAATGTAAATAAAAATTATTATATGCAATTTAGAGGTGTCCTTCTTGCACAGAAAAAATATTATGCTCTTATTGAATCAATAAATAAGTTTACATTTTACGTTACACATATCACATTTTATATATGTAACATTTATAATTTATTGCTCTTCAAATTCTCGTAAGTAGCTGATTTGGCCTTAGCCAATAAGTCTCTATCAAAATTTTGATCATGGCAAGGTCCTATTTGCATACTTTTTATTATTAAAATTTGTTCCAACTTTTCCTCACTTAGAGAGCTGCGAAACTGAGTTCTTGTTTTTTTCACACTGCTGAATATACATTCACATTCAGCATTGCTGTGTGGTAGTGTTAAAATGCAAAGCATAAAATTAGAAAGCCTGCAGTATTTTAAGCTGTTATCAGCAGATTTAATTTTTCCAAGGAGAACCCACTTTCTGTCTATCCTCTCCACTTTTAAGACTTCTTCAGGAAGCTCATCAACTTGTAATGCACAGAATTCCAACTGAAGTTTATCACGAGCTTCATCTTCAGTTTCTTCTGCTTCAAGGGAAAGCATCACAGGAAATTTAGTTATGAAGTAGTCAATATCTGAAACCTCAGCATGCTTCAACAAATCACTGTTTATTGGAAATTTATTTCTAATATAGTTGCAACAAGCAACATAGAATTGCCTAACGCTGGAAAAAAAAGTAACCTTTTCCTCCTTCTTCAAAATGCTAACAATCTTTGATGCAGCACTTCCAATAAATAAATCCTCATCAATTTTTTGATTGTTTGTGTCAGCATATTTGATGTCCATCAGGAAACAGTTTTTGATACAACTTGGCCGTACAAATTTCATGAGAAGCTCCTTGTACATGTCTGAGAGCAATGAATTTAATATGTGGATTTTGGGTGCTGCTGACTGAAGAGTGGCATTTGTGGCTTCAAAGGTTGGTATTATGAAATCTAAAAACAAGCATATAGCTTTATTAATGTCTGACGACAGAAACATAAAAATGCAGCCTTTTCTTGTAAGAGAAGGTGTACTGACTGGACACTCAGGCTTATTAACTGTTCTGCTCTTTACAGAACTTTCACCTTTCTTCTTCTTTGAGGCAGGCACAGTATCCATTACGGAACACCTTTTGTTGGAAGTTCCACTAACTGATGAAATATCTGTATGTGAAGTGAAGGTTTTATCTGCTGGTTTCAGTGGGATGCGGTACGTATCAAGTGAAGAGCTTTTAATAACTTGATCTGCCTGTTTCACTTGGTTTTTGAAATAATATAGAAGTGGGTCCCACTGCTCAATAAGACGTTTCAGACTTTTGCCTAATGAGAGCCACCTTGTGCATACATGCTTTAATATTTTGTGGTCTTCAACACCTGCAAGTTCCTGTACCTCCTTAAAATCTGCCTTCCTTTTAGAGCTTTTCTGTAAGTAATAGAAAACATCAACCAAGATTTCATCAACAGCTACAGGGAGAGCGTCTGCACCTTTCTCTGCAGCTAAGTGTATTAGATGACAGAGACAACCCATTACTACAATACTGCTATTTTCATTCTTTAGAAGGGCTGCAACACCATTTTTCTGCCCCACCATAACGGGTGCATTATCCGTGCTTAGAGCAATGCAGTTTTTAATGTCTATGTTTTTAGATGCTAATGTATTTATCAACAACTTACCAATATTTTGTCCTGTTCCATTTCCGGACAAAACTGGTACTGCAAGCAATGAATTTTCAATTTGACCCACCAAGGAATTATAGTACGTAACAATAACTGGATATAACTGGGAATCCGAATCGTTGCTTCCATCGATTGCAACAGAAAACACTCTTTTCTGCAACAGGTTCAACAATGATTCCTTGGCTTCAGATGCCATCTTTCCAAGTATTGCGGCAGTTTTAGTTCTACCGCAGCTGTATTTTTTCACAGTTTCACATTTTGGAAACATTTTTTTTAATAGCGGTCCTACATGGTCTGCTACCGATAATGGTAAATTGTGCTCAATAATAAACGAAGTAAACAAGCATTCAGCATTTATAACTTCATAATCATTATTAAAGGCAAAAAAAGTTCTAATTTTTGAACTAGAAGAAGCAGCCTTCATCAATTCGTCATGTTTTTTTGTCATCACGTGACTCTTTATATCACTTAATCCACCATGCGAGATTTTAATATCAGCAGTGCATATAGAACAAAATGCAAAATTTTCTCCTTTTCTCGATTTTGTGATGAAAGCAAATTCTTTTGAATAAGAATCCAAAAAGACTTGATTATACTGCTTAGGCTTTGCCATAGCAAAATTTGATACAGTTGCAAAAAAAATTAGGAAAATCAACTCGGCGAACAAGAAATGCACGTGCACAGAATGCGACGTACACACACGTGAAGACAGGCACAACACTGACACATGAGTATTTCAATGTTGCCATACATGAAAAATAAATTTCAACAAGAACGGACACACAAAAGACTGGCCATTCCACAGATAGATCTAGTCATCTATAAGCCAATCAGGTTTCAGAAACAAGTTCTCATCCCGGGGCACTGGCAGGAAATAGATGTGATGGAGAAGGTGGGGGGAAAACGTCTCACCCCGCTGCTCTGCTCACACCTGCCTCGGCCATTGCCGAGAGAGGAGGAAATTGCAAGCATAATTGTTTACTCTTCCCCCTCCCCTCCCGGAGGCTCCAATTTCGCAGAAAAGAACATCATCATTACTTTTTTTTTCTCCGTCACGTATTTTACATTGTTGGGTGGGTTTTTTTTCCCACACATTTTTCCAAAAATTAAAAAATCGTACAATTTGATTGTAATAACGTACACCGTACAAAAAGTCCGAAATCCGTACATTGTACGGCTAAATCGTACAAGTTGGCAGGTATGTAAGTATAATAATGTGCTAAGAAAATACCTTAAGTAAATACAGTAGAATTTTTCAAATTCAAAATCGACGGGACGTTACTGATCTTGCATAACACAAAATTCCAGATTATAAAAATCCTGTAGTATTATAAAAAAAATCGGTATAATCAGGTAAAGTTTAAAAAAAGGACTCAGTAAAGACATTAGGGACAGCAAAGACACAAGTGGAAACAGAGCTTTATACGCCGGCTTATGTCAGCACGCCGAGTCTCATTTCCAACCAACAGCATGCGCATTGTGATCTCGCGGACATACGAAATTCTTCTGACGCTGGAGAAAACGTATATGTATTTAGTTACAACTGCTTTCTTCTGACACTGGTCTTTTTTTTTTTTTTTTCGAGGGTGGGTGGGAGTGAACCTTTACTAAATTAGTTTATTTTGGTTTCTACTCAAGGGATGTGAAGTAGGTTTCGATTTTTAGACCGACAGCCTTAAGGAAATTTATTTTAAACTTTTTTTAAAATAAATAATTTTTTGCACAAATTCTTAAACTGGTAGTTCATCTAAATGTTCTCTAAAAAAATGAAATTATGAACTGATAAAAAAAACAAACATAGTATGAAGTTAGTTTTCTAAAAAGCGACATAAAACCGATTATAAACAATAATTTTTTGAGTATTTTTCTATTTTATTAATGATTATAGTCATTAATTAATTTAATTAACAATTATGAGATGTATCATTAACTTCGTTAAAAACATAGTGTATCATAATATAGTTAAAAATTTAACTTACAGATAGCTTTACACTGAAAGCAAACATTGCATTAATAGATTATATTACATTAAAACAATAGAACGAGTAACTAGATTATCATTAATTAAGAACGAGATTATTAAATTAATTTTAACAAAACTTAACTTATGGTTATCGTTAAACTGAATGCAGATTAATGAATCACAATGCATTAAAACAATAGAACCAATAGTTATATATTGTTGTTATTGTTCTAGAATTACGGCCAATTAGCTACAGGTAGGCTCTACGCCGAGAGGTGGGGTGAAGGATGGATGAAAGTAAGTCTAATGACAGACCGGTTCAATGAAGTTTGGAGGAAGAGAAATGGTGCTTTTTCCCAGTCAAGTGGTATGCTGATTATGGATTCCATGACAGCACATTTAAGAGAACGGGTGAAGTAGGCAGCAAGGAAAGAGCAGCTTTTCTAGCCATCATTCCATGTGGGCTTACTAAAATATTGCAACCTTTAGATTTGTATCTGAATCACAATTTTAAGAGCCACATGCGACAGCAATGGGAGACATGGATGGCAAGTGGACTGCACTCTTATACTAAAGGCAGAAATCTGAAAACAGCATCTTACAAGGAGGTGGCAAAGTGGGTATCGGCAGTCTAGAATGCCATTTAGATGAGTACAATTATTTCAGGATTTTCAGAGGCTGAAATACTTCCTCCTACTCAGGATGCTGATACTGATGTTGAGCTATCGGACAGTGAGGAAAGTGCTGCAGCATCCGAGCTGAATGATGAGGTATTAATATTGTTCCAGTCAGACAGCAAATCGAGTGATTTCGAAAGCTTTTGATACCGCTGACGGCTGGTTCATATAAAGGGGATGCGACCTACTAATAAAAAGCATGCCAAGTGTATGCTACCAACTTAAAAAAGCGCGCTTAGTGGCACCAACCACTTTAAAAAGCATAGAGCGCCAAGAGAAGGGTCCGTGTCCTGCACTCTGGATGATTACATAGATAACCAATGGATGTCTCCTCAAGTCATCGAGAATAAAACTAAGCAAGTAGGTAATCTTATTTTTAAAAAACCTTTAAATCATTCATTAATTTAAACTCTTACATTTTTTTTTAAAATTGTCGAAGCTTAGGTGTACACCTACATTTAGTGCAATGCTGATTAAATACTGGGGGTGCAGCACTTGCATTGTTTTTTTTTTTTTTTTTTTGTTTTTTTTTTTTTTTTAAAGACTGAATATTGTCAGTGCGGCACTTACTCCCAAAATTCCTGTACTTAATTTACAATTAAAGAACTTATCTATTTATATTTTATCTGATGATGTTCTAATCAATTGGTCTTTAGGTTTGCTTTCGATCTGGTGGTCTAGAGTTTTTTGCTGTTTTCTCCATAGGTAAAGTGAAGATGTGTTAGAACTCCTTGAAAATGTCCTCTGCCCAAGTCATCCCCCATCAGGCAGAAACCCTTCGAGTAGCTTTGCCTTAACCAAACAAACAAATTCGGTTTGCCATATTATGTCAGTAATAACATTAATAGCAAAATGTCACAAAATGAAAAATTGTTGTTATACTGTACTTAATAAACTATTGGATACTTTAGAGTTTTCAATATTTTTCCAGCATACTTGTTAACAAAAATACAGTAAAGCACCGTTCATACGTCTTTCAAGGGACCGATCTGAAACGACGTATAAACGAAAAGACGTATAAATGAAACATTGATAAAGCTTTGATCATTACATGTATAACTCTTCTAATGCAAATTGATGTAAATATAATAATCAGTGGCGCACACAAGGGGGGGGAGGGGTTTCCGGAAACCGCCTGCCCTCAGTCAGCTTTGATTTTTTTTCCCCCGATTGATTATTCTCCTATATCTATAGTAAATAAAACAATTCCGAAAAAAGGTAGCAATTGTCTCAGTTCTAATAAATAAAAAAAGAAATTTTTGGACCCCCCCCCAGCCAAAAATCCTGTGTGCGCGACTGATAATAATTGTATTAAGACACTAGTAAATTACTTCATACTAGTTTTTACCAGAAAACAATATCTAAATTAAAAAGTAGAGTAAAATAAAAAATTCTCATAGAAGTGAAACAAATCCTACCTTTATTGTATAATATATAATACTGCATACATTTAGTATTAGTGTAATATACACTATCTGTCCAAAAGTATCCGGACACCCAGTGGTATGGACTTGGAGCGTCCTGAGGCACATATTTAATATGATGGTGGTCCCCCTTTTGCATCGATGACAGCCTGCACACCTCTGGGAAGACTTTGCACCAGTTTTTGACAGGTGATCGTAGGAATTGACTTCCAGGCGTCCATCACGGCTGAAGTGAGTGCTTGCAGTGAGAATGGTCGATTTGGCTGGCTACGTAATATGCGCTCTAGTTCGTCCCAGAGGTGTTCTGTGGGATTAAGATCGGGGATCTGAGAAGGCCAGTCCAGTTTTTGAACGTTCATTTTGTCAAACCACGTCTGTGCAAGCCTCGATGTGTGAATGGAGCAGTTATCCTGCTGGAAGGGAAATGGGCCTTCCCCGTAATATTGCCACAGAGTAGGGAGTGCAGCATTGTCCAGAATGTCCTCCTACATTGCAGAGTTCATGTTTCCAACCACAGGAACTAACGGACCCAGGCTCAAGCATAAGAAACGTCCACCACCATTATACCGCCACCACGAAACTTAACAGTCGGCACAATTCAGTCACGCAAAAAACGTTCACCGGGCATCCGCCAAACTCAGACGCGTCCCTCCGACAGCCAGACTGTGAAGCGAGATTCATCACTCCAAAAAATAGTTTTCCACACGTCGACAGTCTAATGACGGTGATCTCTGCACCATTGCAATCGATGCTTCGCATTCTGTGGAGTGATGTTCGGCTTGTGAGCGGCTGCACGACCACGGAATCCCAAGTTGTTTAACTCTCGATGAAAAGTCCTGCTGCTAACACTAGCATCTGATGAACTTTGGAACTCCTGAGAAATTTCTACCAACGAGGACTTGCGATTGTTTTCCACTACCCTTTTCAGAGTTCTGCGGCTCCGCTCACTAAGTTTTTTCGCTCTACTACTCCGTTTTTCTGCAGTTTCACTGCCTCGACGTTTGCACTTCACAATTACATCACTCACAGTGGATTTAGGCTTCTGTAGAATGACTGCAATCTCACGAACTGATTACCCACAAAAGTGGCATCCCACTATACTGCCACAATCGAACTCACTAAGCTCCTTTGACTTACTCATTGCTTCACAAACGCATACATACAACCGGACAAACCACTACCACCACTTTAATAGCTTTCGATTACGCATCAAATTTGCGTCACCCGCCAAAACCACTTTTTTAGGGGGTGTCCGGATACTTTTGGCCAGATAGTGTACATTGAGTATCATGAGGTGATTTTTGTTCATACAGACATTGAATTTAATAAATCATTTATAGTGGTATTGTCTTTGATTGTTAATAACAGCATTATGGATTGAATTAAGTTCATGAAATGTCTTTTTCCCTTATGTTCTGACAGTCAAAGTAAGTTCTAAACTTTTCAATATAGTCAATTGTGTCTTTGAAAGAAGATTGTTAAACGTAGAGCCCTTCACAATCCTTCATTTGATTTTCTATATGGGAAAAATTTCTCCCTAAATAGAAAAATAAAGGCAAAGAGAAAATTTTCGAAATTTAGGAAAAGTTTAAAACGACGTACAACTGATATTGTCCGTCGTATAAATGAAGCGTTTTTGCATTAAAATAGATAGGAATGAATCGGGGCTTCACGAAAACAACATATAAATGTGAAAGTCGTATAAATGAGAAACGTATAAACAGTGCTTTACTGTATTTGTTTTAGGAAAACGTCGAGACTATTTTGAACTAAAATGTGTGAACATCTTGCATTTCTTAAATGGCTTTTGCTTTTTTTCCAAAATGGTGTGGTGTTCGGCAACATCAGGCATTGGCTGCTACAGATGTATTGGTCAATTTATTATAGAGGTTTTTTTGGTTAAGGCAAAGCTATACAAAATCTATCTGCTTACAGTGAGAATGCCTTGAAGGGTGGACTTTTTAAGGGGGTTTTCATGTGTATTTGCATTACACCTCGAGAAAAATACTCCAAACTCCAGGTTGTTTGCTCAACAGCCATGAAAGGTGGTCAACCCTGGATCGGCACACTCCAACCATCTTCAAAGGTGTCTCTTATCAATTCTGCCCTTTAGTCAGAATATATATAAAATATTATTTGGCAGAGAATAATTCCATCTAACCAGTAGCAGACTAACGGGGGAGGGGGGGGGGGCGGCAGCAGAGGTGGCGGCCCGCCCCGGGCCCGACTGATAAGGGGCCCCGAAATTGTTAGACAATTTTAGATTCCAGTTTCCCATTTTTGATTTTAAGTTCTAGTCAGAAAAAATTCTCGTGACTATACATAAATGTGTCAGCTAGGTATGACTACATAGGGAGCCTCGGTCTAGGGGCCCCTGCAAAGACGCCCATAAAGTGGGGTTCAAGGTAGGTCGCTTGCCTCCCCCCCCCTGGAGTTTTAGTGTATTATCTAGGATGTAAAACAGAACTGCGTCAAAAAGCAAAATCAGAAATGAAATTGTTACAAGTGTGAAATTTGCCCCTCTCTAGAAAATTTATTTAAAGTTCCCCCCCCCCCCCTAAGTTTTTTTTTTTTTTTCCCATGGGCCCAGGATTTATTAAGAGAGTTTAAGTTCTAATCTGAAAAATTCTAGTGACTGTACATATATATGGGTCAGCAGGATATGACTGTATAAGGGCCCCGAACAGTGCTTAGGTTCTCCTAATGTCTTAGTTGGAACATGTATGTAAATTATTTTAAAAGACCTTTTTTATAATAAAAATATTGAGAAGCTACAAAAGTTTTGCACGATTCTTTTCATTCCATGGCGAAACTATTTCCACGATAATCAAAATCAATGACCGACGCAAACGTTTTAGAGAATTGTCCAAGATAAGCAAGAATTTTCTAGAAACACTTAACACCTTTCTACTATAGACAATTGTGTCATTACATGATTGGGGTCCTACATGATTGTGTCATTACATGATTGGTTAGCTAGGGCCCTGTGGCAGCTACCACGTTTAATTTTAAGGTATGTGAATAAGGTTTTGGACTGTGGACACAAGCTTTACTAGCTTATTTTAATGGAGTTCCGTATTAAATCCTGTCTCGTCCCGAATAACGAATTCCGTATTAAAGTTCCTGCCACGGATGACGAATGTGTGGATGTAGTGCACTCTTTTTTTACGGAACATCTTTTATAGACAAATAATGCTGCTTTAGTAACTTAGTAGCAAAAACAGTTCATAAGATACCCCTCGATAACGTGTCATAGAAATTAGAGAAGCGTGATGGGGTGAGCGCCCGGGGTCCCCAATCCTGGGGTCTCATAATCAATATAACTACTTTTCCCCTCCTTTTTTTTTTTTTTTTTTTTAATGGGAATACTTCTTTAAATTTGCTTCCGCAGTGGGAGGCAATTCAGAAAACTGATGATAACAAAATCGGGGAATACAGTTTGATTTTGCTGATATGCTGTTTGATGCTGCAGTTATATATCTGTCATCTACATCCAATCGGTATAACTATTTTCCTAGTAAATTATGTTCATTTTTATTTATTTATTTTGGCGGGGGGGGGGAGATCACTTAGGCTGGGGACAAGGAAATTGTTCCAGGTGTCCAACTTGGGAATTTCTTCACTATATTTTCACCAATGTTATTATTATTATTATCAATGTTTCTCACAAGATGCTTGATTGATAATCCATTTAAGACACATTGCAAGAGCAAAGCGGGTAAAAAATGAAAAACAATTTCCATCGCCATCTCAGAATTTGATGATTTTTTTTCTTGTGTCGCCTTAAGCAAACAAAGAAAAAATCTGAAATATTTTTGATTTACCTCTTTAAGTTTTGGAGTTATGGTAGGGGAGGGGGGGGGGTGTCAAAGTACCCCACAGGAGTGACATATAAATCAGTGCCGTACCCAGAAAAAAAGGGAGACCAAACAGTGAAAAGGGCCAAAATTTTCATAAAAAGATTTAATATTATTTTGCTAACAAAATTTTACATTTCGGGGGGGGGGGGGGGGGGGGGGGGAGGGGGGGAACCTTCTGCCTCCCCCTGGGTACGGCCTTGGTAGAAATAATTTTGGCCATTTTTGCCCCTTTTTGTCTCGACTGTGATACGCTCTGAGGTGCTTCGCAACATTTTTTCTTTTTATCTGATAATATACCTTGAATATTAACATCTCAAATTGAAAATTCATTCAAAGATAGAGCCCCCAAATATGGGACTCCAAATACCCCAATTTCATAAAAAATACAGTTTCTTAAGAATACTTTAAATATTGGCTCTGACGTGATATAGAAAACATTTTTGAACAGCGCAGTTATACAGCTTCATATAAAGTGAATCCAATGTTAAAAATTTTTGAAGGCCCCAAGGGACTCTCGGTACGGGGCCCCAAACATGGTCGTTAACGCTAATTTATACAACTTCGAAGTATTGGTAAAGCTGGCGCCGACTTCCCACATGAGAACTATTGCCATGGAGATATAGCATCAACCTAGTATTTTCATATTATGAAAAAACTGAAGGGGTTTCATTTTTTGAAGGGGTTGTTTCCAAGAAAAATCCCAAAAAGTATCTCCTTATTTGGGACATTCCACTGACACGCATGGAGCATTCCATCTTTAATTTTAGAAATGTAATCCACGTAGAAATACTACAGAAAATTAAACTAACCCTGCATGTATCACAAATAATTCTTTTACAAGGGCACTCATAAGAATTACATTGCGCTGTATGGGGATCTCTGTAACTACTGAACCAATACGAAAACTTTTTTCACTGATAGAAAGCTGCAACTGAGTATTGTGGGCTACCTTTCATGCATGTAGCATAAATAGCTCTTTTACAGTGACATTCAAAAGAATTTTAGTACATTACGCTAAATGGACATCTATAAAACTGCTGAACTGATTTTAAAGATTTTTCCACTGAAAGCTACACTATGAGTTAATAATACTATGAGCTATGAAAGCTAAAATTCATGTATATAGTATAATTTACAGGAACACTCAAAATAAAATATTGTAAATAATGTCATAACTGTCTCCATGAGTGGCGTAGGAACTTTGTAAAAGTAGGGGGAACTGGGGCGCACATTGTGGGGTTATAAATTGGGGCTACAATTACTGCACTTTTTGTGGCATTATTGGCCAATTTTAACAGACAAATAACCTTTTCTAAAAAATTCGGAACATGATCTTAGAAATTATTTAATAAAAAATAACAATAACGAAATCAAGCTTTGATTCCAATTATATACCGTGTTTACTCGCGTAATAGTCTGACATTTTTTGCCAATTTTTCACTGTGAAAGTGTAGGTGCGACTATTACGCGGTATAATGTACTTCATTGTATCTATATATGTATTTCACTCTCTAATGCTAAAACAATACTGGTATCAGAAAAATACATTATAATTAGAGGTACGTAATTTTCGTTTTTACAAAATACGTGAATTTATGCGAAATTTTCTTATATTTGAGATTGGATGGGAAATATAATGAATTTGTGAATCTTTCAAGAAAATTCACAAATTCATAAGAAGTGAAAATTTCTTATTTTTGTCAGTGGAATAAGAAAACGAAGGAAAATTCCGAACGGTTAGGTCGATGGATGCTAATTGGGTTTGAACCAGACACCTTAAGTCTCCCAGTCGAGAGCGCAAATGCGGTCGGCAACCAATGGCGCGAAAATTAAGTCAAAGAATCTCTCAAAAGTAAACGCAAGATTAAAAAAGCTTCATATCCGAGCTGTTGCCGAAATCAAGCAAATTAATAAACGAATTAGAAAATTTAAGTTACCCACTTGCTCACCATTTGTGAAACAAATTAGAAGGCTTAAAAACAATTCTTGAACAACAAAGTCAGGGCATTTGGATCTAAACACAATGCTAAAAACTGCATCTGAAAAAACTTCCAATGAACTTCCCTTACATGTGAAATTAAACACAATAAATGAAACCTATTATCTCATTGGTCAATTATTTTTCCCATCTGTGGCTGCAAGTATGACCACCTTAAACTATATTATGCTAAAGCTTTTCAAAATTCGTTTCCTTCCGATTACTTCCTCAGAATGAGTTCATTGGTGGGTACACCAACTTTCATTGCTTTATGTTTGTTCGTGTGATTATGCACGCTTAAATATATTGATTAAAACTAACACTCCTTTATTGATTAAATTTCTTATCGGCTCATTTAAATCCTTTTACGCTAAAAAAAACTCATTAAAGACAATAATTTGTTATCTCCTCAATTCCCCTCAATGCTCCCGATTCGCTAGATCCTACTTAGCTCAATTTTTCACAATATTTTTGTCTATTTGAGTATTCTCTCTCTTCACCCCCACGACCCATATCCTATTACTATATCACGTGACCAACACTTCAACGGATAACGGTTCATCAAACATGGCTCACGGCTTAGTTGTGTGTGTATTCGCTTATGATAATTTGTTTTTATACCCGAATACCAAATGCATCTTTTTCATATTCAGAGTTGTGAAATAAATTCAGCCTAGATATGGAGGAGATGCTTTAGGTAAAGATTTCGCTTTATGACATAGTTTCTTACGATTGGATTATAAAAAGCTGTTGTAAAACAAATGAAGTTATGATATCTCCCCTCAAAGTAAGTAGTATTTTATCTTTTTCATATAAATAAATTTGGTTTCTGCTTTAATTAAATCTCACAGTTAGTTTAACCATGATTGCATTTCTGTATTCTGACTGTACTGTGAATTCGTTTTATAACTAGAGACTATAGTGAAATTATATTCTATTTATTAAAAAAATACTTTTTTATAGTGTATTAAGATATATGTAATGTATTTGCCTTGATTTAAAATTTATTTTCTCGGGCTTATAATCATAGATTACAGCTCTGATAATAAAAAATGAAGAAAACGAATAATTCAATATATTAATCAAAAACAACAAATTTTAATAAAACACCCTTTTTATAGCTTAAAACAATAATCTTAATTGAGTACAGATATATTAATTAAAAAAAGGGCTGATTTTGTAAAAACGCTCATTTGATAGCTTAAATAATAATCATAATTGAGTACAGTGATATTAATCAAAAACGGACAGACACTCCTCATTTTTGATTATTATTTAGCCTAAATGGAGCTGTTGTATAATGCTCAAAAATTGAGAATATTTCGCTCGATTGATTTTTGTCGATTAATGGAGCAAATTTTACTCAATCCGGAGAATGGCTGTTTGAAGTCAAAAATTGAGTAAAAATATACTCCGTTTGATTATTATTTTACTCAATAGATTTAAGTGTGTGGCAACGCTACTCTAGGACGATCTGCTAAGGATGGGAGTGCCTTGGTAGGAGGACTTTCTAAGGGGTTCTAACGCTTATTGACGTAACATCTGGAGAAAACCTACCAAAACTGAAGACCGTTAGACCGACAGCCACGCGATGGGACCCGAACGTGGGACCTTCACACTTTGGCCGTCTATCATTTCCAGTGACATAACCACTGTGCCATGGTGTGGCCCTTCATCGCTTTATGCTGCAGTCAATCAACAGGAATAAAGATCCCAAAGTTAAGGATATATTGTGAGCTAAATACTCTTTTCCCAGCGTTACTGAAACAGCTTTACAGAGCATTTGGAGCCTACTGATAGCTTAGACACAGATCACTTTTTAGTAATTGTCAAGTCGTCGTTACGGACAGAAGAATGACTCTAGAACAGTCATTTTTTTGGAAATTGTAACAATACTTTTAATTAACATTGAATATAAATTTTAAGTGTGTAAGAATTTCGAATTTTTTTTTACGAAATTTCCCTACCTTTAATTATAATACAATTAAAAACTTACTAAATATTTAGAGATTATGTGCTGCTTATGAATACTCTGTTCGTCAGTTGCACAAAAAATAAAGGCATTTTTCTTCTTATGTTAATATTTTTATAGACATAAAATTCGCAAATAATCTTTGAGAAAATTTTGACAAAGAATTCTAATAACATAATTTATAATAAATCTCTTTACTGAAGGCATCAGTAGCACTATAGTTGGGAAGAGTACAGCTGATAATTTTCTATTTTCTAAATGAAGATCAAATACGTGACTGCGACTTTTATGCGGGGAAAATATTTAGAGTTTTTCTTCTTCAAAACAGGGATGCGACCATCCTTTGGGTCCGGTTTCGACTCCCGGCTTTGGGTGTGGATGTAAAATTGTCCATCCTTGTGCTGTAAATTGTACTTTGCAATAAAAAAAATGTTTGAACTTGTACTTCGGAACAACTGAGATGAAAGTATATAAGTGCTATAGATCTCTAAAAACTGTGCCTTTCAAATTTCAGGGATGCGACTATTACGCGAGGGCGATAGTTATGCAAGTAAACACGGTAATAGAAGCATATAAAAAGATCATCAGCTCTTTAATGCAGTTCAAGTTATTTGTATAAAACAAGATATACTTAATAAATAACTTTAGCCCCACCATGGCCGAGTGGATAAGACACTCAAAATGGTAGACGGCTGAAATGTGAAGATCTTGGGTTCGAGCCCCGTCATGTGGCAATCGACCTAATGGTCTGGAGTTTTGGTCTGTTTTCTCCAGATGTAACGTGAATAAGCGTTAGAACCCCATAGAAAGTCCTCCATCCAAGGCACAACCCATCCTAAGCAGATATCCCTTGCGTAGCGTTGTCATAAACATCACACTTGATACATAATTTTAGTTAGTGTTTCCCCTGTAGTAACTGGAGAATTAATAGTTCTAAAAACATGTCTTCTGTTCTCCATAAATATTTCGTCATGTATCGAATACAGGAATACATATTGTTATTGTGACCACGTATATCGTATTTGTGTGCTAAGCTCGTCAGAAGTGCTTATAATTTAAAGAATATTGAAATTTGAAGAAAAACTGAAATATATAAAATGTGTGTAAAGCACATAAATTGTATCTTACAACTAATCACATAAAAGTTCTGGAAACTAGAAAGCAATTTACTAAAAATGGAAATAAGTTTACCTTGAGCAAGAGTGTTTTTAATTTTATAAATGTTTAAATTAGTATTCTATTATTATTATTATTTGGTAATTCTCTAATTTAATGATTATCAATCTTTCGATTGCTAACTCAAATGGGGTTGCAAAAAATAACCCTGGGGTTACAAGGTGGATTTAAACGGAATCGAAAGGTACCGAACTATTTTTCCTCTAAAAACAGGTTTCCGTTGAATAAAAGTGTCTTCAACAGAATGAACTATTTCCTTTCAAAACAAATTTAAGTTTAAGGTTCAGTGGTTTAGGTATGTTTTAATATGCGAAGTGTAGATAGCTAAAAGTTTTAAATATACTGAGCAGGGGCATGCCAAGGGGGGGGGGGGGTTAGGGGGTCATAACCCCCCCCATGAGGAATTTTTTGCCATACAAAATGTATATTCTTCACTCCCTTATGACACACATTTATGCAAATATGTGAGTTGAAGTAGTCGTAAACCCCCCCCCATGAAAATTTTCTGGCTACGCCCGTGATACTAAGTTATGTTATCATAATTCCTATATGCTTTGGGCAAGCCGGTACCAGCAACATAAAATGAGTTTTAGTTTCACGCGAACTTATTTACTAATTTTCTACGAACCAGTCGAAGCAGACTATTTTTGGATTTTACCAAAATGTAAAAGTAAAGAAAAAAACAGTTTAATAGATTTTTTATTTCAGTTATGAATGTTAGCTTTAAAATGTAATTTTCGGTTAAAAAATATAATCTTAAAAGTGGGCCCCCAAAATCGGAGACCGCCCCGGGCCTCACTTAACGTTAGTCCGCCACTGCATCTAACAGATTTAGATTGTAAGAGAATACATGAAAATTGTTAAAGTTAGTAAAATTGATAACCTTTTCAGAAAATATTTTTTGCAACAAAACTTGGGCTACTCTTTCCTGCTCTAGGAGTGCCCATTTTCAGAATATAGTGATTTTAAAATAATTTTGAATTTATTCATAAGACACATAAAACTTAGATACCAATATCATGAAGCTGAATAATGATCCACACACCCATTCAAGTAAAGATTTATTTCTAATCTTTTATATTAACTTGAAACATTAACTTGAGTGATTAACACTTTCTCCATTAATTTTAATAACATATAAAAGCCTGTTTCAGATTAATACACTATTAACTTTAAATGTTTGTCTCTAAATAAAGTATTATACTTAAAATGTTGGGTATTAGGGAAAGAAATTTTAAAAATTATAAATCCTAATCGCAGACTATGAATTTGTTAACTTCTTTTATAATATTATTAATTCTTTGTCAAAATTCTTAAAATAACTTTAAACAGTCCATATGCATATTTTTCTCTTACTTTTAAAACCTTTAAATTCTGTTGTTTTGTAAAGGTAAAAGTCTGAAACTATTATTTATTTACCTTGTGTAGCTAAAAGGGTTTGCATCTCATTTGACAATCTCCGTATGTCTTCTTCTAATGAAGCATTCACAGCATCTGATGCAGCTAACTCTTCTTGCAAACTCTAATTGTAATTTAAAAGAAAAGTACTTGAAATTAGTCAAGTGAACATCCTAAAATGTATAAACAAATGTTCAATTTATTAATATTATAGATTAATAACTAGATGAATACAAGTTATAAAGCAATTTAATTAAACATTATATATTCATTTAACATGATCACATAGTAAGTATTAATAAAAGCTCAAAGGATAATTATGTAATCTAAATGGTTACATAAAAATCTGTAAGTAATGTACCCTCTACACAAAACATAATCTCTGTTTCTACAAATTTATGCAGATTGCGTATGGCAATAATTGATAAAAAATAAAATGATTTTTAGAATATGAATGTGAAAGAAGGTCAGGCATGAAAGCACAAAACAGCTAAAAAGACTGAACTTTGCTGCGGATCATACAGAATAAATAAATTATTATGGATTTAACACATTACCTGTTATTCTTTTATATGTATTCATTTTAAATTAACTAATATTTGTTATATCACTGTATTCAGTATAACTAAAGTAATTAAACTAATTTAAATACTAAATCTCAAATGCATGAATGATGTTGAAAAAGATGAAAACTTTCATGCCTGGAAGGTTGATATGTTTGACAGAAGAATTAAATACGTTTAAAGAATTGTACTTGAAAGTTAAGTACTTTAAAGTACAATTTACTTTATATTGTACTATAAAGTAAATTGTACTTTAAAGTACAGTCAACTCCAGTTATTGTGAACCCAGATATAGTGAACTTTTGGCTATAGCGAATGCAAATTGTTAGTCCTGATTCACTTACATTAGAAATGCTCATAGCATTTTTTGGTTTTAGTGAACATCACTTCGGTTATAATGAACCTAAAAAACTAAACTTCGAAAATTCTGGAAATGGCGGAGATGAAGTTTTTCGGTGTCTATATTCTCAGAGGTTGTCTATATTACATTCAATAAATACACAAACAGATTATCAAGCATCTGTTCCAAAATACTGAGGAATAGTCAGTGACTATGCTGAGGTCTGTGGGCTAACATGGCGAGGAGGAGAGGGGAATAATAGCATATTAGAGAAAGGGCTTTTAGACTCTTGATCACTATGAAACCAGGAATTTATTCATTGCAGTGATACTTACTAATCTTTAGCTCTTCAATTCCCTTGCAAAATTGCCCAAGTCTTGTGGAGTATTCCTCCTCATACTCCTTTTGTCCGATACCCCCAGTGCTTAAAAGATAAGCTCATCTTTTTCACCCTGCATGAAAGGCTGTGACACACACTCTTCCACAATGAAGAAGGTAGCAATGACAATTTTTAAAAGAAACATGCAACTTTTTTCATTCTCATTCTTGACCAGAAAGAAAAGACTACAAGCACTTCAATCCAATTCATCTAACTGTGCCCCTACTAATTCTATTCACGCTTGCTATCCGGGGACATCTGAAAATCGGGATTAAATTCTTATTTGGTTAGAATCAATGGCATTTTTCGGCTACTAAGCACTTAACAAAAAGTAGGGTACATTTCATGATGAACAAAAACAGACATATCTCTCGTCCTTGAACAATTGCATTTTCCATTCCCGGTGCATTAGCACAGGTTAAGGATTACCACTGCTCGCTATTGCTTGATTGGCTATATCACTTTCCGGCGAATTGAATGGAATCTCCCATATTAACACATCGGTCCAAAAGTCCCGGTACTAACTACTAAAAAGACTAAATTTTTGCAAAATTTAACTTTAATCATCAATATACTCTCCTTTTACAGCAATACACTCACTCCAATGCCTCTCTTGTAGTAAGAATTGTCAAGACCTCCAAAAAAAGATTCAGTTTCTGATATCACTTCTTGATTTGTGCAGAATCACTTTCCTTGGAGCATTCTGTTTAGACTTGCAAAGAGGCAATAGTCGCTAGGGGCCAAATCAGAAGAATAAGGTGGGTGGGGAAGCAATTGGAAGCCCCGTTCATGAAGTTTTGCCATTGTAACCATCGACTTGTGACACGGTGTATTGTCTTGCTGAAAGAGCACTTTTTTCTTTGCCATATGAGGCCATTTTTTCTTGATTTCTTCGTTTAATTTGTCTAATAATGCTAAATAATATTTGCTATTGATGGTTTTTTCTTTCTCTAAATAGTCTATAAAAATTATGCCATGTGCATCCCAAAAAACACTCGCTAGAACAGAACCTTTCTAACTGATTGTTGTGTCTTTGGTCACTTTGGACGACATTCTCTTACTGCTTTCTACTCAGCTGATTGCCGATTTGACTCTGGAGTATAATGGTGGATCCATGTTTCATCCATTGCCACATATCGATGCAAAAAATCCTGTTTATTCTTTCTGAAGAGTTCCAAACAGTGTTCTAAATCATCAACACATTGTTGTTTTTGTTCCAGCATGAGCACACACGGCACCCATTTGGAAAACAGTTTTCTCATATTCAAATGTCCGTGTAAAATATTATATACACTGCCTTTAGATATCTTTAGGATGTCAGCTATCTCCTGCAACTTGACTTTGCAGTTGTCCAACATGATTTTGAGAATCTTTTGAATATTTTCAGGTGTGGTCACCTCATTTGGACGTTCAGAATGTTCCGCATCATCAGTGTCCATACGGTCCAGTTTGAACTCAGCAAACCACCGACAAACAGTTATTTTTGATGGAACAGATTCTTTATAACACTTTTGAAGCCATTGCTGCTTGAACAGTATTTTTGCCCATTAAAAAGCAGTGTTTAATCAACACACGAAATTCATTTTTTTCCATTCTTTGAAAATTTCAAATTAAGCACCACTAAAACTCTTAATATCTAGAATAAAAAAGTTTGAAATTGCACACAACTTTCACCCGTATCTTTTGAAGGTCACAGCTACCTGATACACATACGGGGTTTTCACTGATGGTGCCATCTGTGGGTTAGTCCTAGGACTTTTGTGTTATTGTAGCACTTAGGAGTAATAAGACATAAATACGATTAATTATGTTCGATTTATACAAATATTCGGTGCGGGTATAAAACACTATTTTTTACTTATGTATATAATGCATAAAAACTAACAATGTAATGTAACAGCAGATTTTGCTTTTTTTTTAACTCCTAACTAAAGTCATTATTAAAGTTTAATTTCTTCCAACATTTTGTGATCGGTAATTTTTCTAGTTCTTAGAGGAATGTGCATTGTATCGTGAATATTAAGGAGAACTTGCAAGAGGGGTATCTGACTAGCATGGGGGGGGGTGTGTGCTTTGGTGAGGACTTTCTAAGGGGTTCTAACATGTATGTACATTACATCTTACAAAACCTGACCAAAATTCCAGACTGTTAGATTGAAAGTCACGCAAGGGGGCCTGAACGTGGACCTTCACACTTCAGTTATTTACCATTTTGAGTGCATACCTACAAACATATTGTTACATATTTTTCGGGGTAACCCGCTGTTCTGGGGTTCAAAATACAGTAGAAGATCGATATACCGCAATTCTCCATAAACCGCACTAACACTGCGGATGTAAACAGAGAAAATCACAATTAAGAAATTTCTACAATCTGCCTTTTTTTTTTTTTTTTATTGCTTTCCTAGAGAATTAATTTTGAGACATTAGATAAATCCCGCAACATGCCAAGCTTAAAATAAACAATTATTCTCCCATGCATGCATTATGCATTATCAGCATAACAGCTGACCAGCCGGGTCGAAGAGGAAGGAATGTTTACTTTAATAAAACCATGAACCTCTCCCTTTTTCCCTCCACTACTGAACCACTCTCTTTCTCCCTCCTCTACCATTGACTTCCCAAACAGACGTTTATTTATTTAGTTATATTTCTCTTTGTAAATTGATTTGTTTTATATTAAATCGTATGCCGTTACTTGGCTTCCCAAATCATACGCGTAGCATCACCAAAAGTTTTTTTTTTTTTTTTTTTTTTTTTAATGTGTGTGTATGTGGGTGGGAGAATGCACATAGCATATTCTAAAGTAAAAATAGCCATGTTTCTTTAAGTTTGGCAAGAAGAAAGGTTTTAAAATGAATGGTTTTCTAAACAAAGTTTGGGGGGGGGTTGGCACACGCCCCCGCCCCCTGCCCGACGATATGCTTATGTCTCAATATTGACAGTAAAATACTTTTAAAAAGTCTATGAGAAGTAGGGGAGTTTTCTCAATGTAACACTATTTTAAAACTGAATTTTGGAACTGGATTTAAGACATCTTTAGTTAAAATGAAAACTGCTGAACTAATGCATTGTGCACAAAATGGAAAGTACTCAGTTTGCAAACCTGCATGAAGAAAACATTTTGAATATTTGGTAATGGATGATAAGTCACAAATTGTTAATCATTTGACCAGTGCTGAAATAATTTCCTCTGTTTCAAAACAAGAGGAAAACAATTCTGAAACAGAATCAAATGCTGGAGAGAAAGTCGAAAAACTTTCAGAATCTGAAGAAATTTCCATAAGAGATCAACATTTTAAATTCCTAGAAACACAAGACTGCGTAACCAAAGTAAAATTATTATCTGTTCAAAGGCTGCAAGAAAAGTTATTTGTTGAGAGATTGCAAATTCTAAAACAAATCAAAATTAATATATTGTTTAACAAATAAACTTTAATGCTTTTGGTAATTTCAATTTATTTATTTTTTCTGTAAATAAATAAATTCCATTTTTTTGTTTTTTAAAGTAGTATTTGTATTTAAAAAAAGTTTTAAGCATTATATTTATGTGTTCTAGCTATATTTTAATATGTTTATTAGGGAAGTTTAATGATATAAGTGAATGATCCATATAACGCAAAATTCTATATAATGCAAAACCTTGCGTTTCGAGGTTAGCATTATAGCGCAAAGTTATCCCTCATATATTTCCAATAAGATCTTCTACTGTAGTTTAAAATTCGTATTCTATGCGTCAAATAGTTAAACTTTGCTTTTTTTTCATCAAAATCAGTCAACTAGAACACGTGATATGGAGGTTTGGGTTTCCCATTGATTAGTACAGCTGTTCTAGAAATCTCGAGAAATATTGGTCCTAGGCCTTCACTAACCTCACTTTTGGGGACTTAATTTTGGCGCCAAATTTCGCGATATTTCGCCAAAAGTCATCAAGTTCACAACATTTTGGTCATTTGGCACGTTTTTCCCAATGGGGCTTGTAAAGTTACTTTTCTGCATTAACTTGCATAATAGCCTAATATTACTCTTCTATGACATAATCAAAATTTTCGCTTTATGTAGAATCTTTGAGCGATACATTTTTCTAGAAGCTCCTTGCAGTTTCTGTGACATCTATAAATACCGGCATGATGCTCCCCAGTTCAGTGTGGATCGAAGTTCCAAGTGAGTTTGCTGCATTACGCTTTGTATTGACGCTATAGAAGCGGTATTTTTGCTTGCTTTGTGAAGCTGATTTTTTAAGTGCTGTGTGTACACTTTTCATTATTGAGTCTTGAGGGACTGTTAAAGTTATCCCTCATATATTTCCACTGTGGAAGTGTTTTATTTTGCGTGAGAATTACAGCATTTGTGAAAGCTTCGGTACAGAGTAAACTGTTATAAACTTGCTACTGCCCGTTAGTGCCTGTAAATTTTGTAAAGCTGATTGTTTGACAAAGTTCTAGAAGCAATAAAGTTTGTGTTCCATCCTGACAAGTGGACTCTTTTCTAGAACTTTCTACACCTACTGGACTTTAGAACGACAAACCCAGGAATTAGCAAAGTTATTCTGCAACAATATAAAAACATTTATAAGGAGCAACTTGGGAAAATCTTTGGGAGCAGGTCATGAAACAATATATAAAAAGGCTGTAACTTAATTATTCGTGATAAAGGTATTTAAAAATTAACCAAACAATGCATCATTAGCTAGTATAATATTCAACATAAAAATATTAATCATTAACTGTAAAATATTTTTCCACTATGCCCTTAAAAATGAAATTCAACTCATCTTACTTATTTCAAACACTAAACAAAGATTAATGTATCAATATAAAGTAAATGAGTGTTGAAGTCACTCTTACTTTTAAACCTGTACAGCAATGGATTGTTTTTTTTACCTGTGCAGGTAAAATGTTTTTTTACCTGCTTACTGCTTTCCTATGTTTTGAAAGAAATTGCATCTTTAAAAAGGAAAGGTGAATTAAAAATCAATCAAGAACACGTAATGCCTCATAAATTTAAATTTTAAAATAAATTTGTACATTTCATGATTACATTACCTTAGGTAGAGTTTTAGCTATCAAAGTAAGTTGCAAAATCTGTTATAAATTAATTGGTTGATGAACAATGCTAAAGAATGAATGGAGATGCATTCTATGATGTTTTTACCAGCACAAAAAAACTAGCCCTTCTTTACAAATTAAATGTCTGTAGATGGAAATATGTTTTTTTATGTCTGATTAATGGGAGAAATTTGATTTTTAATTAGCACAATTACTGCTTTCCTATTCTTTGAAATAAATATCATCTTTTGAAAGGAAACTTGTATTAAAAATGAATAAAGAACATTTAATGGCTCATAAATTTGAATTTGAAAATAAATTTGCACATTTGATGATTATATTAGCATCGTTAGCATGTCAGCTATGAAAATAAGTTAACAAAAAAGTAATAAATTCATTGTAACGAACTATGCTAAAGAATTAACGGGGATGCATTCTTTTCCATTTTTACCTGCACTTCAGGGTTGCCACTCAGTTTCTGAAAAAAAGTTCCCTGACTTTTCCAGACCATCGTGAAAAAATCCAGACTATTTTTTATGTTTATGACCTCAACTTTGCATGTGTATTTTTAGTTTCTCAAAGTAAGGTTAAACACTGTTTGTTTACAAACACTGATTTTCCAGTCCAAATTACATGATTTTCCAGGCTTTGGGAAAAATTTGCAATTTTCCCTGACTTCTCCCTGACTTTTTTGGCCAAAATGAAATTCCCTGAGTTTTCCAGGTTCTCCCTGACTAGTGGCAACCCTGTAAGTAAAACTATCCCTTCTTTACAAATTAAATGTGTTTAGATGGACATTAATATGTTTTCCATGTCTGATTAATGGGAAAAATTTGATTTTTAATTAGTATGCTTTCTGCTATTATATTGTTTCTAATAAATCGCATCTTTTGAAAGAAAACGGGAATTATTTAATAAAATACATGTGACAGCTCATAAATTTAAATTTAAAAAATAAAATTTTTACATTTTAGGTTTATGTTACCTTTGTTGGAGTGTCTGCTATGAAAATAAGTTAAAAAAACTGTGTTAAATTTATTAGTTGATCAAAAATGCTAACGAATGAAATGGGTGCATTCTTTGGCGCTTTTAAATGTGGTAAGTAAAAACTACCGTTCTCTACAAGTTACATGTATTTAGATAGACATTAACGCCTTTTTGGATAGCTGATTAATGAGACAAATATTTTTATTTTGCACACTTACCACAACAGTATTTTTGGGGATAGAGAACATTTTTTAAAAGGAAACACGACTTTAAAATGTAAAAAAATGCATGTAATAGCTAATAAATTTAAAAACAGTTTTGTATCTTTTATGATAATGTTAGCTTAAAGTGTCTGCAATGAAAAAAAAAAATAGTTTGCATGAGTATTTGTACATAATATGCATGAGTATTTGCACATAATGTTGCAGAATACTCTGCTAGTTTCTGGGTTCTTTGTTCTTAAGTCCAGTAGGTGTAGAAAGTTTTAGTAAAGAGTCCATTTGCCAGGATGGAACATGAACTTTATTACTTCTAGAACTTCATCAAACAATCAGCTGTACAAAATTCAATGGCACTAACGAGTAGTAGCAAGTTTATAACAGTTCACTCTGTACCGAAGCTTTCATAAATGCTGTAATTCTCACACAAAATAAAACACTTCCACAGGCAAAAATTCAGTGGAACTATACAAGAGATATTGTACACAGTCCCTTAAGAGACAGCAATGAAGAACTTACACACAGCATTTAAAAACAAAGCTTCAAAAAGGCAAGTGAAAATACCGCTTCCATCACACAGTTCGCAGGGCAAAGCAGCATAATCATTGAAGCTCGATCCACAGACTTGAATTCTTTGGCCTGTCTGCCTATTTCCCAGACAGCACATAAGCTTAAATCAAGCTTGACATTTCTTTAATTTGACGTATTAATACAAGCTTGACAGTTCAATTCATTTTAAGCCTGCAGCAAGCTTGAGAAGTCAATTTGAACTGTCAACCTTGAATACAACTTGATTACAGCTTGAAAAGGAAGCTTACGGTGATGGCACCATCTGTCACTGGACATTAAATAAAAGAAAAGTTTGTAAAAGTTGTGTTTTATTTTATTATCACACAAAACCTGGACATTAGAACACACAAGGGGAAGGAATGGATGGGATAAGCTCCTCTGAAGTGTAACACAAGGGAAGTTTTAGTTTTATTTACATCTAATTAACATTAGTAATTCCATTAACTAATTAATTAGCCCTAAAATAAATTTTAATATAATTAACACAATTTATTTACTTAAGACTCATAGATCAATAAACAAGAATTTAGGAGTTTTTGAAAACGTATGGTATGGCCATATATATATGCTTATCACAAAATATCCATTAGTTAACATTTTTTATTTCGTGATGAAGTAAAGAAAATTTCGAACTTTTTGGTGTATCAAGAAAATTTTTTGGAGTGAGGAACTTTGCTCCCATGCCTCGTAATTGCCATTCCTGGAATTTGCGCACCCATATACAAATAATACAAACGGACTAAAAAAAAAAATTAAAATCACTTTTAAATACCTAGTCTTGTTCTAAATAAGTATAAATAAATAGGTAATTTTTAATTCAATTTTAGTATTCTTTAAAAATGTTTTATTTTTATGTCGGGAAAATGCAACAGCAAACAAAAATAAGTTAAAATGCTTGTGACAGTAATATGGGGGCGCCAAAATAACCTCTTGCCCCGGGGCCCCGACCACTTATGATCAGACTCTGGCTGCCACAAAATAATTTATCATCAGTCATAAATGTACTTGACCATAGAATTTAAAAAAAAAAAAAAGATTCTATATTCCCAAATATGGAAATTCTTCAAAATAAAATACAATTATACTACAAAATTGATTTAAAAATCAGTCGTTTGTCTCTATTTGAGTTGTCGTTTGTCTCATTCGACACAACATGAGCGTTGCGATATTGAAAGTTTTAAAATGTGTGCTGCTGTTAAGTTTATATTATGTTTATTTCCCTATTAGTAGAGTCTCTAAATCACACATAACATTATTTTAATTTTGATGCATCCCATGGAAAAATAAAAGAAACAGATCAACATATCGGCCACTAGATCTCGCCAGAAAACGGCGTGAACAGTCACTTCAAACTTTAGTCATATCAGCCCAACTCAGGTTGGCCGAGTGGTTGTGACGCTGGCCTCCCAACCCAAAGATACCGTGTTCGATCCTAGCCCCGGATGTTTGATAGTAACAGATTAAGATAACTTGAAATTTCAGCGTAGAGGGGAAAATGCGTGGAAAAATAAAATATGTGGGGCGAGTTCGCCGACTGGCGCCCCGTGTATTTAGGAAATTTTTTTTAAGGAAAATTTTTTTAAGCTTGAAATTAAGATTGCTATGTCAAACTTAATGCAAGCTGGGCAAGTGTAAACTAGAACACTTGATTCAAGCTTGCATTAAGCTTACACGCTTGAAATTTTCAAGCTTAATGACTTGATAAATCAAGCTTGCTGCAAGTTTGCTGTGCTGTCTGGGTTATACCCTCTGACTAGGGAATGCAATCCTGCGTTTTTTTTTTTTTTGTTTGTTTGTTTCATGGGATTTCGGGATTGAGATTTGTTTATCCACAGGATCCTGCAATCCTGCTAGATTGACATTTCATTCAACTAAAAATTAATTTCAATTGAGAAAAGTAGAAGATAAGATTTTAAGCATTATCAAGTTTAATTTGCATAATAATTTATCTTATTTGATAATTAACACAACACCTTACATATATATGAAAATTATAGTCATATATATTCATAATAATATATTAAGTTATTTTTAAGTTGATAAAAAAGAAGAATCTAAAACAGACAGCACAAAATGGTACTCATTTTCCTAGTTTTGATCCAATTTTGATAGAAAATACAAAAGACTTGACACAAAAGGCTTTCTTTTCTTTCTTTACTTTTTATATATGAAACCATGCATGAGTCGTACAGTTTTGCATGGTTAACTAAAATTCAAAGAAAAGGACATCATTGGCATGGGCGGCCATATTATAGGGGTTTTTTTTGGGGGGGGGGGAGTAAATGGTCCTTCTCCAGAAAAATACAATATTTAGTGTTGAAGCACTTTTGTGTTATACCAGTGCGTATATCATACCAATATGGGAGCTGAGTGGGGGACTATGGCCCCTCCCTGCCAATAGGTATCGCCGTGCATTTTTGCCCAATTGATGGTTGGGAACGCGGCATGAAATTGTAATAAAAATAATTTACTTTTCAGTTTCAATACCATGGGATTACCGTCTTAATCCCATGAGACTAGTCCCGCAAATATTTGTGCGGGATCCAGCAGGATCCCACAGACTGCATTCCCTACCTCAGGCACACATTCTAGAAAAATCGGGATGTGTATAAAGTCCCAGAATAATAGTGTTTTGATTACGTCATAGAAGACAAATAGTCATATTTGGCTATTATGTGATGTTAATGCAGAAAAACTAACTTTACAAGCCCCATTGGGAAAATCGCACCAAATGACCAATATGTTGCCAAGCTTGACGAGTTTTGGCAAAATATCACCAAATTTGGTGCCAAAAATAAGTCCCCAAAAGTGAGGTTAGTGAAAGCCTAGGACCAATATTTCTCGAGATTTCTAGAACAGCTGTACTAATCAATGGGAAACCCAAAACTTCATAACTCCGGCTCTAGTTGACTGATTTTGATGCAACAAAATGCAAAATTTACCTATTTGATGTGTAAAATATGAATTTTAAACCCTTTTTAACAGCCAGGAGGCAGAACAGACCAAAAATTCGTAACAATAATAAATTTTACTTTAAAATTTCTTTTAGCCATTTCTGAAAGTTGGGTTATCTCTGAATAGTAGGGATGTAACAGATATCCGGCAAGTATCCAGAAGATTTTTCAATATCTGAAATACCATCGGATATCCGAATCATAACTACCAGATATCTGACTACTCTGACAGATATCTGGCTATATACTACTAAAGTTCTATCTATAATATGCACAGGACAGGATGGAAAATTATACTTGAACATTCTTGATAAAGTTATACATAAAACACATGGATATATTTTTAAACTGGTGTTTTACCATGCAATCAAATTGATTTGCAATATCAGGCCTCTATCCAGGATTGATTTAGTGGGTAGGCCTGAAAATAACCAGGGTAGGCACAATTTTTTGAATAAAATCTATGGCTTTTGAAGAACTTTCGACTAAAATAAAACTAAAGGAAAACTACTGTTTAACTCATCGACAATAATTCACTGACAAAAAATGTAACCCATTGTTGTAGTTTCAAAGCAACTAAAGGCAATTAAACTGCAATTTTTTGAATTCATCTTTCATGTATTAGAAGCAGGCTGGGTACGGAATTCCAAAGGGAGAGGGTATGTAGCTTGTAGGCCCGCACATGACTACAAGTCTGTGCAATATCATTCTATACCAATGTTTAATATATGCAGGAGTTGATGCAGACAAAAATTGGGTCTGTTTTGCTGGCCCCTTCATAAAAATACAATACACTAAAGCGTCCCCTTCACAAAAATACTATAGACTAAAGCGTCCCCTTCACAAAAATACGATCAATTAAAATGGCCCTTCATTGGCATTTTAATCTGTTTTACCAATTTTTTTTTAGCAAAAAATGTGACTTTTATTACAAATTGGTATGAAAATTCACAAAAATAAGACCCTGGAAAAAATATCTGAATATGACTGACAATTCTGAATAGTATGCAATTTATGTCAGTTTTTTTAAAAATCAGTACAGATTTAAGAACATACTAATTGCTTTGAGATTCTAAGTTTTCATTAAATTAGGAAAAGGAATAATCAATATTTTACACAATGCAAAAATTAAGTTTTATAGATTCTTTACTCAGATACTATTAATGTGCTTCTTAATAAAGTTCTTAAAATTGAGTAATTTATTAAAAATAAAAATTTAAGGAACTTTTTTACTAGTAAAACATTAGTATAGATTGTACACCAGAGAAAGCAAAACCGCAACTAGAATTTCAAAAGCAATGAATGAAGATTCCTTTCATAAAAGTACATTCTTATCTTTAGAAAATGCTGTTGTGATTCAACTTACTCTTCGAAGGAAATGTAAATTTTTTAATCTATTCGTTGCTTTAAACGGAGAAAATAAAAAACTTTTTTTGTATAAGTTACTTAATATTTTCTTAAATATTATTATGACATACATTTAAGTTTAAAAATATATATTCCATCGTGATTTTCCTTAGAGCTACACATCATAACCAATGAGAACAGAAGTTTTGGTTTGAAATTAATGGGGAATCAGAACTAAAACCATTGCTGTTTCAACCAATCAAAACAGTAGTTTTGGTTCCAAATCATACGTAAAGATATTTAATTTTTATAAATTATAAGTCAATTGTTAAAAAAAAAAATACTTTAATGTTTTGTGAAACATGTTTGCATATTACTGTTCTGATGTCATTGCATATTTAAAAAAATGAAAAAACACACTTAATAACTAATACATGTTTAGTCCCAGATATGCGGTCAAATATCTGTATCTGGCAACCAAAGGAGCTTCGGATGTATGATATCTGGCAAAATCAATATCCGTTACATCCCTACTGAATAGTACACTTGTGTTCTAGTTTCCTGGAAATCTTAACAAAACTGAATTATTGAATTCGACCAAGGATTTAAAGTATATTTTTTATAAAAACTTTCACTAATAAAAAAATGTTATATTTTAACAAAAAAACATATATGTATATTGTTCGAAGGATTAATAGGATATCCATACTACATAAGTTTTGCTGTTTCATATTATATATACATATATATATACATATTTTAAATAATTCAGTAACTTATGTACATTCCACTTTCTTTTTTTTAAAGATTTACAGCATACTTTGTACTTTCTATCCATATAGTTAAACATAATTTATTTATAATACAATCTACAGTAGTATAAATGATACTTACATCAAGTTTTGAACGCAATCTTTGATGAAACTGGTGAATTTCATTTTCTGTTTCATAAAAGGAATTGAAATTCCTATTTGAAAATACAAAATACCATCAGAAACAGGTAACTAACAAATTAAGATTTATGGTTTGAGTTGCAAGTAAAAAAAAAAATCCATGTTAAATTTCCATTCCAATAAAAGAATTAGTTGGTGTAATATTTTCTCTGATTTTAATTTAAGAGACCCGAAAATCGATTAATAAAATTGCGCCAGTAACCATTTGTGTAATACATACAGTTGAGTGAAAAAACACTCAAAATACTGGTGTTAAACGATAAAGTAATTAAAAAACTTTGTAAAAAACACACATAAGAAGTAAAAGGAAAAAGGATACGCGTTTCGTTCAAAAATTGTTTTGAACTTCATCAGTCCAAGCTCTTCGACGTAAAGAACACAGGGAACTGAAAGGAGAAAAAAACAAGCAAGATGTTGCCACAAGGGGCAAAGAAAAGTCGAACAAAACCACGGAGAGGGGAGAAAAAAATAAAAAGGGGGATAGAAAGGAAAGGAAAGAAGCACAAAAAATACAGAAATAAAAAAGGAATAAAGAAAAATAAAAAAAAGGGAACACACAAGTACAAACACACACACAAAAAAGAGAAAACAGAACAAACAAACAAAAAAACAAATAGCACACGATTTTTTTTTTTTTTTTTTTTTTTAATAAAAACCACGAACAGGACAGCACAATAAATATATATATATATTATTATTATTTTTTTTTTTTTTTTTTTTTTTATAAATAAAAACGAAAAAGAAAGACAGTAACACACGTACATACACATTAAAGAAACAGGGGGGAAAAAAGGGGGGGATTAGACGAAGAAAGTGAAAAGAACCTTACAACAGCAACTTCCAAGCAGAATGAACGAAAGGAACGGAAGAACCATCGTTCACAAGACGATCTAAGTGCTGGGTAATGGAAAAACCTTCCAAAAAATCCAGATGGGACAAAGACTGAGGAGTGCACAAAATCTTAGCCTTAGAAAACTGAAATCGATGATTGGAATTCCAAAAATGTGAGGCAATAGAAGATTTGGAAAGATCGTGCTTAGAGACATATCTCTCATGCTCTTTGAGCCTAAATTTGAGAGCTCTTCTGGTCTGACCAATATAGCCCAAATCACAAGATTCACAAGGAATATAATAAACACCCCAACGGTTCTCAGTAGGAATAGGATCTTTAAGGGAAGAAAATTTAAGTTTATTAACAGGTTTAAAAATGACTTTGAAACCGAAATTTTTGAGAAGTTTAGAAATTTTGTAGCATAAAGGTGAAAAGAAAGGTAGTACAATTAATTCGTTGTGAAAATTAATAGTATTAGTAGAAGTATTAGGCTTATTAAATTTAGAAACAGCTTTATCAATAATAGAGGGGCTAAAACCACGAGAAACAGCTAAGGATTTTAAGTAACTAATTTCATTATTAAGAGAAGAAGAATCAGAGCAAATTTTGATAGCACGAAACACATAAGTGTAAAAAGCAGAAAGTTTTTGCTGGTAAGGATGATTAGATAGGGCATGAGGAGGTAAAGATATAGAAAAGGGCTTGCGGAAAACAGAAGTAGAGAAACCGTCAGGATTCCTAGAAACAAGAACATCCAAAAAAGGTAAAGAATTGTTGCACTCCTCTTCTAGAGTAAATTGGATACACGGATCAACAGAATTAACGATCAAAAGTAAATTAGAAATATCACAATTGGAATCCACTAGAACGAAAGTATCGTCAACATATCTGACCCAGCACGGAAAATTAAAGACCTTGAAGAGTTTCTCTTCAAAATAATGCATATAAATATCACATAAGAGAGGTGAGAGAGAATTACCCATAGCAAGACCCTCGGTTTGTTTATAGAAAGAGCCATTAAAAATGAAAGCAGTTTGTTTAATACAAACGCTTACTAAAGCTATAAACTCTTTAATCTCAATAGAAGAATAATGAAACTCGCGTAAACGCTTTTCCAAACAGTCAATCGCACCTTGGATAGGAACATTAGTGAATAAAGATTTAACATCAAGAGAAAGCATTTTACAATTAGTAGGAGAAAGAAGTTTAACTTTGTTAACGAAATCATAAGAGTTTTTTTACAAAGTTTTTTAATTACATACAGTTGAGGTTGACAATTGTCATTAAAAATTTATAATTCTTTGTTCAATAGAAAGATAATCCTAAATTTAAGAGTAAAGTGTTAAATGTTTCTAGAATATCTTAAATATATCTTTAGAGTAAGAACGTAAACGTCTAATTATCTAAAATGTACAGAAATAAAAAGTTATCTGCTTTTAAATTATAAGTTTTACAATTAATTCAGCTATCAAAGTAAAACATTTTAATTGTTTTCACATTGATGATCACAGATACCCTTTTTCAACTAAACAGTGCTAACAGTTTATTGATGTTTAAGATATTATTAAAATTTACATTCGGCAGCAAGCAGTGAGTTTTCTCTATTACAAAAGCTATCAGTCACTTTTTTCTACAAAAGTAAAAGATAAATCTTAAACATTGTTAATTCATTTAAGAGGTATTCAGATGTATAGAATTAAAAAAATAAATAAATAATACCTGCTTTAATGTAATCTTACAGAAGATATTTCTAACAAAGTTTAAAATAGTAATACACATAATGATCTTTCTGAACATGCCTGATCATATTTACGTTAATATTACCTATTCAGTAAGATGATTTTTAAGTTTATTCAACTTACATAGAAAAACATGAATAAAAAAATAAAAAAGGAAAGTAGGTATAATTTTTAGGAATCGACTGATAGTATCGATGCTGGTACCTCTTATTTATTTTTTTAGGTATTGGTATCGGTTTTTTCATATTTCAAAAGTATCAGGAAAGTATCGGTTCCCGATACATTCATCCATTTTTACCGATACTTAGATTTTAAGAAGAAAACCATGCAGGCGCAATATCATTAAAGAATTTATTCTGGTGATCAGATTAGAGGCATCATTTCTTTGGCATATTTGCGCAACTGGTTTCGAACAATGCTTTTCTATTTTTTTTTTTACCCTTCTAACCATCACTAAATATGGATGTAGCATCATCAAGTGTGGAAGAAAGGATGGATGAAGAAACGTTGGATGACAGTGGAAAAGGGCTATTCTGTTAAAATATTTCGATTTGGAGCTTAACAGTAAAATATGCGATCTGTAGTGAATTCAAAAAGCAGATGTCAAGAGGTAGGCTATAATTTTACTTCACCTTTATAATTGTTTATTTTCTCTCTGTCTAGATTCAAAAAAGGGGTCATTCATATATATAATACATAAATTATATGGGGGGGGGTAGGTGTATGGCTTTTGCATTGGCTTTAAATTTTTGTTTAAAACTGGATTAAAATTTTAATAAAAAATTGACACGAGGACATCAGATTTGGTTTGGGTATGATTTTGATATCAAAACTTATGGGGGAGACTGTCCTTGACATCGTTTGACATTTCAGGGGATGACAGTTCATATTTAAAATTTTGTTCCCTGTAAAAACGAATCATATCACACAACAATAAGTTCAAAATTTCTTTTAAATTTATATTTTTTACAAAAACTAATTAGTTATTCATATAACGAACATAGGAAATATGGCTATTACTCAAATACTTTTTTGAGTGGTTGCACGGTCTTATGGTAAATTCTTTTTAAATGTTCACTACCCAAGGCACCCCCATTGTGTAGACTTTCCATTACACAAAAGGCTTATTGTAAGTACTGAATGATGTACAGAGAAACACAGTATGGTAATTTGGATAGTCTTAGTCAAATGCAGAACCTTAATTAATATTAATCAAGTAATGAACTATAAAAAACTAATGATTTAATTAATTTGTTGTTTTAGGAATAATTACATTAACTAATTACCATGTTAGAAGTGAGTATCCTCAGTGGCAGATTCAGAAAAAAAAAATTGGAGGGCGTACAAAGCAATTATTGTTGCATTTTATCATAAAATCACTAGAACTTACAAAACAAGCCAATCACCTATAGTGCAAACTTAGTTCGTCTGGGGGAGCAGAAATTATTCGCTCCCCCCCTCCCTCTTTCGCTATTTTTGTGCCACTTTGTAGCAGAGAACGAAAATAACTTCTGTTTTCACTGGTATTTTACAGACAGTGGCATAACAGTAGGATATCAGGACGGGCAAGATATCACAGGCACTCAGCCGGAGCCACACCCCCCCCCCCAACATGAGACTGTTGCAAGCTCATTACATTAACTAAAAATATATATATTAAAAAATTTAATTGTATTCAGTTAAATTAAATTACCGACTGAAGTACACAGATTAAACAACATACAAAAAATATGTATCAAATGTAAAGGTATCAGTAAGAAAAAGTAATAGCTCTGTTTTGTAACTTGTAGTAACAAAGGGAGCCCAAGCAATGAATTTGCTACGGGCCACAACGATGTAGTTACATCACTTTTTTCATGAAGATTTAGAGGCTGGCAATCGCAAACTGATCAACTAAGTCTTATATTTTTATCTTTTTAATATTTTCTTTTTATTTATAATGTTTTCTTTTTAATTTAGTGTTCTTATTTCTACTAAGATTACTGCCTATATTTAAAAGACAATTTATGGTCAAAAATCAGATTTTTCTTTTTTTACTTCCTTGTGTGTACAAGGAAGTAATGTGATCGCGAAAAATTTGGGGTCCAAATTTCGATGAATAAAACGATTTTGACCACAATTAAATTTAATTTTATGAATTTTTTATGCATCTTATTGTACACTAGCATGCACGATGATATAAATGTGTCTACAACCCATTTTGATCAATGGCGAGTCTATTTTGACCAGTTTTTCCCATGCCGTCTGTGTATACGCACATACGTATGTAACTCGCAGTTTTGCAAAATATCGCCAAATCTGGCACCAAAAATTATTTCGTATTTTTCATGACTCTAAAACTTTTACCCGTAGAATTTCGAACTATTGTAAAATCTAGCTGTGCATCTCTTTTTTGATTGTAATCGACTGGGTAATTTATTTACAGGGTCAGCCAAATGACTTAACCCTCTCAAGCCGCCCCCTACAGCAGAAATACCGGACAAACGCCTCGTTCGTTGAATAGAAGCACCTGTTTCCCCCCCCCCCCCTCTCTTTCTCCACAGGGAGCCATTACTCTCCCAGTCCTGTTCCCACTTTCAATTGTAGGGATTTTTTTGCAGTTCAAGAGAGAAATCAAGCATTTGTAGTATGTACTTACATTTGCTTGCATGCACTTCCAATATATGTTTAAATTCATTAGGGAATTAGAGTGTAATATTTAAATATGTATAATCGTCAGAAAGGATTATCGACAGTCGAAGCTCTAGAGCTTTTTTTTAATGACGATACAGATGAACCAGATGTGTCAGAATTGGATGAAGATGATCAAGACAATGGATGGAATGAGAGCCTTATAAACTCAAATGCTGATTTAGAAGATATGGAAATAAATATTTCAAATAACGATGAAAATGAGAACTATTTTCAAGATGAGGCTGAGCAGTCATTTATTGCGGAGACCAGCAAAGAAAATGTTTTGAGTGGCTGACAAATATTGATAATGCTGCTTTCAAAACTGGAAGATTTTCTGGCCCAGCAGGTCCATGTCACAAGTTGTTGCCAGGTTCATCTGCCTTAAATTATCTGAGGTTATTATTAACGGTTTTATTCGAAAAAAATCATGTGATTTTGGTACATAATTACAAATGAACTAATTATGCCAGGCACTTCAAAATTTTGAAACTGTCTCTTTACAAGCTGTATTACATACTGCAAAGACAGGCCAATCTGTATCAGTTTCAAAACTTTTAGAAAAAATTCTTAAAAATCGGAAATTTTCGCAAAGCGTGTCACTCTTCGAAAAATCTTGCAGCTCAGATCTATGTTTAAGAATTTTTTCTGAAAATTTCACAAAAGCCACATCGTTTTCGCTTATCGCAGTGTGTAAAACAGCTTATGAAGAACCATCTGGAATTTTTTGGAGACCATGGTGCTATTAGTTTATTTCAATTTGTGTACAAAGACTAAAAACAGAGTTCTTTTCTTTCGAAGAACAGCCTTAACTGATGATATGTGTGAAAGCATTGTAATAAATACAAATAAGTATGCGAATTTCTGTGAAAAATCGCGGAATTTGAAAGATGAAAACTGGGTACCAATAAAAGATGCGAATGAAATTTGGTGCTTTTTTGGTGTTTTATTGATAATGAGTATAGTGCGTGTATGCCAAGACTCTTTGACTACTGGTCATCAAATCCAATTCTTGGAAACAACATGATAAAAAAATTCATGAGTAGGAACAGATTTTTGAAAATTAAGCATTATTTGCATATATCTGATCGAGAAAATGAAACAAAAAGAACAGAAGAAACATACAGCTATACTCAGAAACTGGAACCACTCCTTAAAAATTTAAAATTACACATTCAAGAACATTTTAAGGCTTCAAAACATCTATCAATTGACGAGGCAATGATAAAATACAAAGAAAGAGTCAGAGTTATACAATACATGCCTCTGAAACCAGCAAAAAGAGGTCTAAAAATATGGATGCTATGCACTTCCAATAATGGATTTGTATTAAATTTTGATCTATATGCTGGGAAAAAAGACACCATTAAAAGAAGTGGGAAAGGACTTGGATACGATGTTGTAATGCATTTAATAACTCCAATAAAAATGAAAGGTCATGCGATATATTTTGACCGTTTTTTTACATCAGTCTAGTTGGCACATGACCTTTTAAAATTAAGATTTTATTCATGTGGCACATTAATGCCTAACACAAAAAACTTACCCCCTCAAATGAAATCATAAAAGCTAAAAGAATTGAATGAAATAAGAACCATGCAATGCAAAAACCTACCAAATATGCTTTGCTCTGCATCTGCATGGCGGGACAAATAAACAATATTCATGTTCTCAATAAATATAGCAAATGATGTTACAAAAGTGAAAAGAAGAAACGGACCTGTTACAACATATGTGGACTGTCCATTAGCATTTGCTAAATATAACAAATATATGGGAGGAGTTGATCTTGCAGATCAACGCCGGAAATATTATACAGCTTGTAGAAAGTCAAGTAAATGGTGGATCTATTTGCTCTTTTTTCTTTTTGACACCACAATAAATAACACATATATTATACAAGCATAAACTGAAAGTCCCCATTCAAAATGTAAAAAGTTGCTTTATGACTTTAAATTAGAATTACAAGGGGTGATCAAATGAAAAGGTACAAAACGACATAAAAACGTAACAGGTAAATATTTGCATATTCCGCCACGGGAGAACGTAGCGAGAGATCGCGGGATGGGATTGGAGTCTCTGACTGGGATCGGAGCATGCGCAGGAGAGAGCAGCGGCTCTTATCAAAAGCAGTGTCTCCAAATGATGCGGCACCGTCTTTTTTGCCATTCAAGGTCCGCTACTTGTGGAATTCCTGGAGCACAGAAAAACCATTAACTCCAATGTGTACTGTGAGACACTCTGATGCCTACGCAGGTCCATCAAGAACAAAAGACCAGGGCTGCTCACGGAGGGTGTGGTTTTGCTCCATGACAACGCGCATCCACATGTCTCCGGAGTCACACACATGGAACTGGCCAAGTTCAAGTGGGAGACGTTGGACCATCCGCCCTACAGTACGGACATGTCGCCCTGTGATTTCCATGTGTTTGGTCCACTGAAGAAACACCGTAAAGGTAAGCGCTTCAACTTGGACGACGTACTCAAGGATGCTGCGACGGACTGGGTCTCGTCACGGCCACAGGAATTATGGGAACAAAGAGTCCTGCGGCTTGTTCATCAGTGGGATCGTTGTGCTCAGGTATATGGTGTATATTTTGAATAAAGTCAATATTTGTACCCACCGTGTCGTTTTGTACCTTTTCATTTGATCACCCTTTGTAATTGAAGATATAGAAAAATCATTCCTACAAAGAAAACGCACTGTTTCTGAGAATGATTAGGTTGGCATGCACACCTAATCATTCTCATAAGAGAATAAAAATTGAAGGCAGGAAAAGAACCTGTGTGCAACAAAAGTTATTTTTATTTCGATATTTTAATTTTAAATTTGCGTCTGTTAGAAATAGTAAATTCTGATATATATAGCTATGTATGTGTGTGCAATATTATAACACGAATGCACGTGCCCAACTCCTTTTTCGAAAAAAAATCCCATCTACGACCCAGTCTGTCACTAGTGAGGGAGGGGGGGGGAGATTGCCCTCCCACATGAGTACATTTGAACCTAAGATTTTGTCAAAATATCTAAGTTCACTTAATAAATATGAAAAAAAAAAAAGTGTGTAGTATAAACAGCCATGAAAACAATATATGCAATAAATGTATAATGCTCGAAACAACTAGGTTGCAAACTCATTGCACTTTTACTTTTTACAGCATATAAATTAAGTGATAAAATGTTTTGCCAAACACAACGACCCCTCACCCACCCCCTTCCCTTGAAACTTTTCTGGATCTGCCGATGTTGTTTGAGAGTTTTGTCTATAGTAATCAGAGTGTCTCTCATTTCCAAATCCAGAATAACAATCCCCTTTCTCCCTTTCAATAGGGATAACTAAGAATCCTGGGGAGATTTTCTCCCATTTTCTATCCATCCTCCCACCCCTTCTAAGATTTATCACTTACGCATTGACACATCTTCCAAAGGGGGGTGGGGTGTTTCCTAGTTTGAAAGCCAGCATTCAGGCGTTTCGATATTTTGAGGACAGTCTACAAACCCAGCTCCGGTAGTGAGAGGGTTAAAATAAATTAAGGTGTATGGATGCACTCAATTCATTGAAAGTCTGTGGTCAATGACTAATTTGGCTATCCCCAAAATCTCAAGCTTGTCGGCTTTTTATGAAATATCGCCAAATTAAGTGTCAGAAGGAAATCTTTCAAATTAAACCCAGCTTGGCAATATCGAAATATTTTGTTAGAAATCGCTAAACCTTACTATTACTGCAGTATTTTACCTCTTTCAAACAAAATAAGTTTAGATGAAGTGTGCCGAAAATATTTTTGATTTAATAGACGTGCAAGAACGTCATGTGTTGAACATATCAGATTTTTTTTAAACAGGAACATGGTCAGAAAACAGTTAGAAACATGGAGTTTTTTTTTTTTTTTTTATATATTCTTTCTAAACTCGTTACTATTATCTACTGCATGCGACCCTCGTTTTTATTTTATATTTTACAAGTTTTTTCATAGATATTAAAAAATTCATAATTGCAAGCTTTTAGGAACGTTTGTATGGATTCAGGAATTTGTATGTAGTTATAATCAATATGCGGCTAGGAAAAGTTAGTTTATACTTTTTTGCCTGTTTTAAAAATTTGCTATATTAACCCCTTAACTGCCATATTAGGCAACTCCCCCTCCCCTTTTCAAAGAAATAAGCGCATGTAGGGCGAACGCTTCTTCAAATTGAAGTTATTGCCTGTCAAAAAATTTAGAATATTTACAAAACTAGCAATAAATTACTGAGGAAATTATTTGAGATAGGCTTATATATACGTCCTGGTTTGATGCAGTTAAAGCATTGACTCCACAAAGCGTATTTATATGCCCGGGGCAGTTAAGAGTTAAGAAATATTAAAATTATTATTTTCAATTTTTTAGATGTCTGTGTGTAAAGTAGAAAGTTAAATTCTTTAATTTTTTAAAGAGAAATTCTCGGTGCAAATTTTTATATTTATGGCAAACCTTTGCACTAAAAAAAACACTCTTATTTATTTATTCACTTTTTTTTTGGGGGGGGGGGGGGGGGCAGGAATTATTTTTTCTGAAACTAATAAAGATTTATCAACGATTTAAAAGGATTTGAAATTTTTCGAAAATTTGAACTCAAACACATAAATCTTATGATAAAATTTAATAAAATGAGTTATTTTTATACTGCTTTAATTTTTCTCTTTGATTTGTCCTGACTTAGGAAAAGTAATTTATTTGAGACATTTTTTGTAATCGTTTCATTTCTTGGATGAAGATTAATTTTACAACTAGCATAGAATATTATTAAACATGCGATAGTGAAATTAGCAATTAATTTGTGTACTTCGTGATTTTTGCATGAAAAAATAAATAAAAACTTCTTTTATGATAGCAATCGTTGATGCCGAATACACTGATTGATCACAATATGTGTGTTGTCAATCATATTCGTGAGACAATTTGGAGTTTTAGCTTATAAATTTTGTGCATAATGAAGCTTTTTTAGAAATTTTGTTTTGTTTGATGTTAAAAATATATTTTACTTATTAAAAGTCATATGCTCAGTGTAAAATTTGAATTTAAGTATACTCGGCAAAGAAGTTCCCTCAGCTCAGTGAATCGAAAGGCTTGTCTGATGAAGACCGAAAGAATTTTTTGGTAGAAATGATCGTAACATCTGATAAGTAACATTTTATGTGTGCTTTTATCACAAAGTTTTTATTTATTTTATACTCGGCTAATTCAAAAACATGACGTACTGCAATTTCTAAAGACAGTCTGACAACCTAGACAAGGTAAGTTCTCTAAAAACTCTGGTAGGAGAACTTTTTGAGGGGGTCTAATGCATATTCAAGATATATCTGGAGAAAACCACCCAAAACTAGACCATTAGATTGATAGCACGCAAGGAGAAAGAATCCCAAACCTGCACACTAAACATTTCCCAATGTTCAGCGTTTTGTAAATTCAGCCATTGTTCAGCATGTTTTAATAGAAAAGTAGGACTATAAATTGTACACTCACTTCAATGTATTCACTGCTTTTTCTTTTTAATGCTTCCTACTGGGTTCAAATTTATATCTATGGGCTAATCATGGTGTTATTAATTTTAACGAGAACTGCACTCTCATTGCAAAAACTGCCCACAGATATAGATTTAAATGGCATTAACTCATGTAAAGTATCGGTATCTGCCGATAAAATAAGTGTATAGTATCGGCTATTTCTAAGAAGGAATTCATAGATAAAGTATTGGTATTGGTTATCAGTGAAAATGTGGTATCAGTCGATCCCTAATAATTTTAACAATGAAAATTAAACTACAAGTGGGACAAAATGGCTTGTCTCATCATTAAACTTAGTTCTCAAAATTGATTTTATATAGATCAAGAAGCATATTTCACAGTAAATTCTGAAATGTAAATCAACATCCAGAATTTTTAACTAAATTTGAATCCAAAATGCCTGCATTTGAAAGTAGAAAATTTTATTGCCCAGATCAGTTGGCAAACAAATATATTACAGTTACACACATGAAGAAAGATGTCTGGATAGTCTTACCATGAACTTGAAAGCACAGAGTTAAAAGATGATGAATTCATGAATGGCAAAGCCATTGAACCAGAACGATAGCTATTTCTTGTATCTCCTAAGTTCAGAATGGTAAGAGGTAAATCTCTGAAAGTGCTAAAAATAAATGTAAATAAAAAAATTTTTAAACAACAAATTTAGAACTAGCAAGATGAGCATATATATTTTACTTATATAACCATAGCTCATTAAAGAAGGACCAAATATTACATCAATTTTTGCATAAAAATATAACAGATAATTCATAATAGATGTTACAGCAATTATCTCTTAAACCTAAAGTGATCAAATAATACTTTCAATTAGAAAAGTTTGTCAAATTCAGAGTAGCTTTCAGGTGTGGCAATTTTTTAAAAAGGGCTGTTGACATATTTAAAAAAAAGGAAATTTAATTTTTTATATAGTCCCTCATTTCCCATCACTTATATTTGGAAAAATGTTGTTTACTGTCTGAGGTTAAAAAAAAAAAATTCTCATGTCTCTGAGTGGAACAGCAACTCCGATATCACAAGCTAAAAATTTTAACTTTTGTCATCAAATACCAGTCCTCGCTTGCAAACGCGCCAATCAGTTTAATTTAAGTGGCTTATTTTTAATTAAATTTTATTATTTAATGATTTTTTAAAATTAAACATGAATACATTTGTCCATATTGATTGTTCATTTACAGTTTTGTATAAATCAGGTTTTTTTTAATAGTATTTTTTGCTTATTTTTCAAAGGCACAGCTTTTATATTTTATAAGGTAAGAATAATAGAGATATTTTGATTTTATTATTGGAATATTGAAATAATTTTTGTGACGTCAATTAAAGTATTAGATAAGAATTGTTTGTTATGGTTTAAGCAAGCTTTTTACTTTTGTTTACATACGTTTTTGTCAGAATATCGACCTACATTTTTATTTTCGAATGTTGTTTTTATTTATGTTATTTTTGAGAGCAATGTTTTTAGAATAGTATTTTATTTGTCTGCATTATTAAATTTATTTTGAGAAAACAGTGATAGGTGATTTAGGGGGGGCGATCCGTCCCCTCACAAAAAACTAATAAAAATTTTATTAAACCAAAGCTTCTGATCATTTTATACATTTTCATGCAATTCTACTGTCTCCAATCATCAAACTTGTCAGGAACCAATGACATTGTTTACGATTTGCATCAGCAAGGTGAACCCAGGTTGGTGACAAAATTTTGTCATCAACTCAAAAAACTGCCAAAAGGATCAATACTAAAGCTGTTCCTTTTTAAATCTATTATTGAATTAAGAGATAATTATTCATTATGGCATTCAGTGGTAATAAATCTGGCTGATGATGGTGTTCATGTGTTATCAAATGTGCACAAGTGTTGCAGGTTAATTAGGATTTTCCCCAATAAGACTGGTGTTCATCTGGCAGAAAATTTTAGCAAGAGCTTATTTTGGGGATAGGGCATATATTGTTAAGATCCTGAAAAAAATATTTTCTTTTAATTAGGTCTTGTCCGAAAAGATATATAGAATAAAAGACCATCTACAATAGTTAATTTGTGTTTCAAAATAAGTACTTAACAACTAGACCTATAATGTTCAATGCAAAATAAAAACACATGTATTTTTAATCAAATAGCACTTTACTAACCTATCTCGTTTCTGAGCAAAAAATGCATAGTCATATGAATGAGTAGCAAAATTAGGAAGATTATTAGAGCTCAAAAGTCCAAACACAAAATAGGAATTATCTGGAGTACCATCACTTGAAAACAAACCTCGCAAGTTTCTGTGAATTGCTTGCTCTCTTACTGAAGGAAACATGACAGAATAACGCCTAAATCTGTACCATCCAATAATATTCTAAATTGAAAAATAGAAATATTTTAGCTGGTAAGGAAAACAACTAATTTTTTATAAAAGAAATTCTATTATAACATATTAATATGTACCAACAGAACAGTTTGAAAGTATTTTTTTTTAATTCAATCTATGTTCTTTACAGAATTTGCCATCTGATTTATTTCCAAACAAAAATGGTATACATATATAGAAACATTTAAAAAACTATTGACTAAAATGAATAGCTTTTATCAAACAATTAAAACAAGCATCCATATCCAAAAAATGATTTAACTAATGAACAAAATAACAGTATGTTCTGACCATTTATTCTGTAGATTAACATTTTCTAAGGAAATTCAAATTACATTGCATTTAGTACTTAAATTCAAAATAGTCATTTGAATATTCTGAAAATTTGCATTAACTGTCTAAGGTCATTGTTTGAAGAAGCAAAGCCTGTTTCAAAACTTTTCATCACTTACAGCATGAGCCAAAGTTAATGAGAAACTAATCATATCAAGAACCTTTAACTTTTTTAGTATGTTTCTATGTCTACTAGTGATGAAACTTTCTGGGAGAAAAAAAAATGTAGATACAAACTTACAGTATGAAAATTTCTCATGTGTGTCCAGAGTTGGGCAGTATTGCAAATATACCACTGTGACAATTAAAAAACTGGACTGCATTTGCCCTAGCCGGTTGGTTTGGTGTGTAGTGGAAATGGAATCGTGTTGACTTTGACGCTTCCAGTGCAGGTGGTGCATTATTCTGCCCCTCATTCTAGTTTAATTTGTTTTTTATCCTTGTTTGAGTAAGACGTTTTGTGCCGAAGTGTCGCTATCATGATAAGCTTAAAAATTGAGCAGCACATGGATTTGAAATTCTTTGTAAAATTACAAAATTCCCAACTGAATACTTTAAATTGTTAAAACAGGTGTTTGGAGATAATTGCATGTCACATAATCAAATTTTTGAATTGCACAAATGATTTTCAGAAGGTCAGAAGGTTTTTGAAGATGATGAACATTCTGGTCAACCTGAAAAGTGCATTGAAGGTAACACAATTTCAGTCTGTAGCTATTTCTACTTCAGAAAACGAGGCAAAAATCCAGAACTTTCCCTTTCATATTGACCAATAGCTCTACTGCCCGCCTTTAGCAAAGTTTATGAAAAATTATATTAAACAGACTAGAGCATTATTTACATATAAATCACCTATTAAATGATCAACAGTATGGATTTAGGGAGGGCAAGTCTACGGACTTAGCTATACTAAAAGTTTTAGATACAATAAAATCAAATCTAAATATTAATAAGTACTCCTGTGCAGAGTTAATGGATTTTAGGGGCAGGTTTGACAACTTACCTTGGCCCTTAACTATCAACACTTTAGCAAATCTTAAAATCCCCCAATACTTACTTAATTCTACTACCTCATTCTTAAATAATGGATCTCTAATTTTCGATTGGAGCTTCCCGGAAGAGAAATATATATTTACAAAGGGTTCTCCACAGGGCTCTTGCCTGGGTCCCTCCTTATGGTGCATTTTATTAAACCAACTTCTAAATTTATTCCCCCCTTTTCAGAATTGAACATTAATTGCATATGCTGATAACTTACCACTAATAACCGCAGGTACAAGTAGTCAAGATCTGAAGAAAATAAACAATACACCATCAAAAATCCATTCCTGTACTGTTCAATCTGGACTACAAACAGCCGGACAAGAGCAGTGCCATAATATTTTCAAACCCTGGACAGGACCGTATGAGAATCATTCCCCAGAACCTACACCGCAGACCACCCACAATCAAGATAAACATACATTCAATTAAACATAGCAAAATAATGAAATATCTAGGCATTACTTTAGATTCTGCATTAACATGGACTACACACCTTAAAAACAAAAAGCAACAAGCATTACTGTTGGCCCAGAACCATTTAAAATTTGCTTCATGCAATGGTGGTGTCAATAATAACATTCTTAAAATCAGGTATAAAACTATAATTGAAAGAATATTAGTCTACGCGAGTCTATGTTGGTATTCAGTGCTATCAAATGCAACCAAAGGTAAATTCTTAAATCAACCATTCTTACTACTCATATCAAGGGCTTACAGAAAAGCACCAACGGACGCACTACAAGTATTAACTGGAATACTACCACTTCAACATACTCTACAAAAAGAATCATCCTACACATTAATATCAAGACTAAATAAACAAATAACAACAAACAATGAAATAACACACATGACCCATCATTGTACGAACTAAAACAAACTAAATGGAACTTACATGCAACAATTAAACTTTTCAGCATATCAAAAAAGGTTGCTCTCAGGCACAAATATTTTTACAGATGGGTCTAAATTTTCAAATGGGGTGGGATCTGCTTTTTGTGTAATACAGAATAACGAAATCATACATAAATCATCTGTGCAACTTCGCACTTTAAACACCACTTTTCAAGATGAACTGATTATAGTTAAAGAAGCACTAAAATGGCTGCATTCAAACACATTCAATTAGGTAACTGTACTTAGTTTTTCAGCATTACAGATTTTACAAGACACTAAAACTACAAACATATTAGCATAAGAAATACTAACTCTTTACAATAGGTTAAAATTCTTTGGGTTAAAGCACATGAAGGTGTTCTGGGGAACCAACTGGCGGACTGTCTAGCAAAGCAGGCAGCACTATCTTCGGCTCCTCTCAACAAAATAAATTGCAAATTTTTTTTATCGACACTAAAACAGACCTTAACACAAAACTCTCTTAATGACTGGCAACAGGACTAGTCTGAGAGCAGCACATGTAAATATACTTTTAAATTCTTGCCCAAAGTCTCAACTGATTTAGGTCTTTCGCACAGAGTCTATTAATATTTTTCATACACCATGGTCCTTTCAATGAATATCTATACAAAATAGGCAGGGCTCCTTCCCTACTATGTGTTTGTAACAAAAAATCTAATTATTTACACTATGTATTATCATGTCCTCTTATGATACGTTAGCACTTAAAAAAATCTTCCCGGTCTTTATCGGCCTGGACAGACTACATTTTATGTTTTCATAGTTTGCAAAATAAGATAAAATGTTGATCCTTTCTTGAAAATTACCGATTATCTTTTCAAAATACACAACTTTACTTATCTTCACAATCGAATTCAGATCCAGATTCTCAGATTTGATTTTGTTCTCACTTTGTATAAATATTCGTATTTGTATCTCAATTTATCCCACTACAACATTTTACTCATTTTATTAATTTATCCAAGTTATGATATTTCCGAAATTTGTTTCTTTTTATTTACTTTTTCTTTTTTAATTACAAAGCCAAGTTTTTCTTTTGTGTGTGTGTAAAACTTTGAGCTCAACCTTGCTATTCTTTAATAATTGAACAGCACTGCCTGGGTTCAACTATCTTCACCACTTTGGAATTTATATGATTAATTTTATTACAAAATATTTATATATATTGTTATTTTTTCTAGCCAAGGTATTCATAAATAATGTTACAACAAAAAAAATATACTGAAAAAAACAATATAACAATTGTAAAAACTATTAACTTCACATTGAAATGCATACTTGTAACTGCTCAGGCAGCGAAAGCTTGAACTGCAATTTATAAATTGATAAAAATTTGTAAACCTTCTGTACTTCGAAAGCAAAAAGGGGTCTGTGCCCGCAGAGATACAGGGCCTGATCCCTGTATGCGGTTTTACCAGATAGTAGCTTTACAGTTGGAGATTGACAAGCAATGTTGTAAACCTGTATGGGTCAGCATCCAATCCTCCGCAGACCTTAGACCTTCAGTCTGTAGAAGAGGTTAAGTCAAAAACAGCAGATTTACTGAAAACGGTAGCACCTAATGACTTGCAGCACTGCTTTGAATAGTGGGAAATTCGAATGCAGTCATTTACTGATAGGGTTAGGGGTCTAAAAGGTATTTGTATAATTTTTTCAATGAAGTTAAGTTTTAAGACTAGTCCAGTTATTTAACTGTCACAATGGTGTGTATTTGAAGTACGTTTGTATCTTGCATTTTCACTAGTAAAAAGCGATTGATTTTGGGAATGTACTTTAAAATACATTTTCAATGTGTTTTATGTTTCAAGGTACTGAAAATACATTTTATATTTAGACATTTAATTAAAATTTTAATACTATAATTCTTCAGATTGGGATGTTCACAAAAAAAAAAAAAAAAAGGTAAAATTGCTCATATTCACTTTTTTTGTTCATGTAATTTATAAGAAAAACTTTTCTTTTGCAGCTGCATTATTTAACTCTTTAGGCCAAGATGTCCAGTTTAAATGTGTCCCCGAAATGGTCTGGTCGCCCAAGAGGCAGGGTGCGAACTGAACATTTTCTCCAGGGGGGACATTTGAAAGTAAACATTCTCCAGGGGGGGACACATGAAAAGAAGAAGGAGGGAATGTGCAAATGCTTCCCTCACATGATATTACTTGACAAATGCAGTCGCCGACACGTGTGGAAACTGACTTATATTCAAACAAAAGTCATATATTGTTTGTTCTATGGAATCACAGATACACAAGCTACATACAATGTACCTGTATTGGAAGCCACCCTTGAGGGTTTTCAGCTTAGAAAAGAGGCAAAATTTTAAGGCAGTTGCCTTAGAGTATAGTAACAAACGATAACATACCATCTTCATTTTGACTTCCCAATCTGAATCCCAAAATCTTCATTCACCAGTTTAATATTTCTTCAGCAGGGGATAAATAGTATCCCTGGCAGGGATCCATTAATATTTCTCTAGCCAGGGATATTACATTCTTCAGCCGGGGACGATCCCCGGCATCCCCCCCCCCCGTCAATTCGCACCCTGCCAAAAGGGAGTTCTTTCCTGCCCTTCACAGGAGTTATTGACCATTTTTTCACACCCCTTGCAGCTTGAAAACTTAAGGAAGAGGGGAAACAGATAATCCGTAAATTCATGGTCTGCATGATGTATCTGTGTGCAATGTGTTGTCAAAAGCGGGTACAATATGCTTTGGATTATCACAATAGGGAGTATCTCACTCATAGTGCTACTCAAGAAGGGAGGTTCCAAAAACTGTCACAAATCAGTGATAAAAGTACACACTTTCCTTCAACGGGAAGGCTTTTTTGGCTGTTTTACTGGGAATCAACAGATACAAGATTTTCGTGCAGCTGAGAGCTAAAGAATTAAATATTACACATAGTAACTAAAGAGGTGCTTGGCCCTCTTATGACACACAAGTTCAACTAAATAGGAGGGTGAAAAAATGTCTTTTATGCTCCTGTTTGGAGCAGTAGAATAATGATTGGTCTATGAATTTTTCTGGATCCTTTGAAACTCATTAATGTAAATGATTCTAAAAGCAGATAAAGCATGTTTGAACAGTACTTATTGGATTTCTTAAAGGGGATTCATAAACAGTTTGAGTTGTATTATTAAGTTAGAGGGGAATAAGACAGTACTTCTGCAATAATTGGACATGATGAATGAAGTTTCCAGTGTAGATGAATTTGAGAAATCCCTCAAAATCGTAGATTATCTCTCAACCACACCATATATTATATTTAACTCTAAAAATAGAATTTTGTATACCCCATAATTTGATAGCTTTTTATGTTTCTTTAGTTATTAAAATATAAATAATTAGCATGAAAGTGAATTTAAGAAAATGGATTTTGAAACTTAAAAACAAGAGAGACAATTGTATATTATAATTGTTTCTGTAATTTGCAATATTTCCCAGACAAAAATTTAACTTACATGGTATTAATACGTACTTTAAACATACATATTGTGGCTTTTCTGTTAAATTATTACAGTAATGGTTTGTATATAAAAATATGCTTTTATTGCTTTATTATAATACTGAGTAACAGTTGCTAATGATAACCTTGTATTAATAAAATACTGTTGTTTAATTTGCTACACAAATGCTTTTTTTATATACACTGTGACTTTTGAAAATTTATAATTTTTTAGAAACTATTTTGAAACAAACTAATGTACATTATTTACATGTTGAAATAATGCTGTTTCAATAACATTTTAAGCATAATTCAAATTTTCAGAAATGGCCTGTTTCACATATGAAAGATACGGTTTTAGAAAAACAGTGGATAGTTTTTGTTACTTTAATATTTTTATAAATACAATCAATTCTAAATACCAACTTTACGGCTGTTTTGTTTTTTTACATTAAAATATATTTCAATAAAATAAATTGGGCACTTTAATTAAAAATTTATCTTACGCTCAATTATAATACTTTAAAAATTCTGCATGTATTTTAAAAATACATGTATTTTGTACTTTTTTAATTCAAAAAGTATTTTTTATTTTTTATGTATTTCAATTAATGTATCCTGTATTTTGCATCAAAAATATATGTCTGGTGTATTTTGCCCAACTCTGAGTATGTGCGTATCACTTAAAAAAAAAATTAACACTTTTCTTGAAGAAAATGTATGTTTTATAATGCGTAATAAAATAAGAATGGTTATTAAAGTGTTTTCAAAAGCAGATTTTCAATTTTTTTTTTAAAGATCCAAGTTTTCAAAATTGATAGAGATCAATTTTGATGGACTTGCAGACATTTTAGTAAAATTAAGTAAATTAAAAATGCTAAGATGTGTAACAAATCATGCATTTGTATCAACTGCACTCAGGTTTATTGAAGTATTAGAAAAGATTATGGGTTGAGGACATAGAACATGTCATTTATATGAATCCACTAAATGCTGTTGAGTTAACAAAAGAAAAAACAATAGTTAATAAATTCTCTATCTCAAGCACCACACTTTTAATGTTTTAGTGATACTTACTCATAAATGCAAAGCTGTAGGTTTTATATTACTGAGTGACATGTTTATTATGCAGTCCAGCTGCAAGGTATTTCTGGGAGAAAAAAAAATTGTTGGTAAGTGTTTTGTTGTATTAACAGCTTCAATTATGTCCCAATATAATTACCATAAGTTTTCCCCCTCTTCCAAGGTGAGCATCAGCTCCTACTTTTAAAAATGTGACCAAAAATGGGTCTTTTCATATTTTTCTGAAATTTTTCTAAAACGACATATAAAATGAACAGATATATTATTGAAAAGTTGTAGAGCATTAAATTTTGCATAAGGTAAGGACCCATTTGATACTCTTTGTTCCTCTTACAATTGCAGTAACATTTGGCAAATCTTTTTTATACTGGAAATTCAAGATGTTTTAGACTGTTGCTTATCTTTGGTCACCTACAAAAAGTCTTGATTTCCACAGGATAGAGATCACCTCTGTCACTCTGTCCTTATCAGCAGTCAATAAAGGAATTTTTTCCAAGGTCCCATTTTTGTGAATTTCAATACTTAATTTTGTGAATTTCAACACTATTTTTGTGAAATTTCAAATTAGCATTTTAGAAAAGTCACTTTTTTTTGTTAAAATAATCGATAAAACAGATTAAAATGTAGGATAAAATACCAATGAAGAGCCGTTTTAATCAATTGTATTTTTGTGAAGGAACCGTTTTTATCGATTGCAATTCCGTGAAGGGTCTGTTTTAATCAACTGTATTTTTGGTGAAGGGGCCACAAAACAGACCCAGTTTTCATCTGTATTGACATTGCTTATGGTATTTGAGTCATTTCAATTTATACTTTCTTAAGGGGTAGACAGTGGCATACACAGCTTTCCTTTAACCCTTTAACGTGCGGTGTCCACACCGTGAGGGCACAAAACTTTGACGTTTTGACTGTTGTCAGACACGAAGAATAAATTTGATTTCTATAAAAATATTTGAGGGTGACATAGTTACACGAGAATCTTTTACTTTTCATCACATCATTTCCCAAAAAATGGTCGATTATTCGTAAAATTGTCAGGATTATTTTTAGCAGTGCTAGCATCTGCTCAAAAATGAATAACACAAGAAACTACATGGATATAGAAGAACAACTGGATAGACTGTCCAGTGCTGAAAAGGGGGCAGCCATTGCCATCGCTCGATTTAACTACCAGAAACATGGTCATCGATCAAATCGTTCATTGCGTGCACAGATCTACAGACCAGTTTTTGACACATCTGTCTGTGCGTGATCGACCACGATGTTGCTCGTAGGTTAATCGAGAGATGGCACGGCTGCCCTTTTTTTTAGTATTGGAAAAATGGTTGTGCTTCAAAAGGTTAAGGGGGGGTAGTTATGGACTTAATGTTAAAAGGGGTATAATCTTTATCTTGAAAATAAAAAAATTATGGACCTTATGTTAAAAATTCTTTGACAAGGGCAGAGGAGGGGTTTAACCCCCCTTTTCTCCTAATTCATTAATTTGCCAGCCTAAAAAATTCACTGATTCTTCAGTATGTATATATTTTTTTTCAAAAAGTAAAGCAAAATGCTGTTAAATATTTATCTTTCATTGTTGCAGGCACCTATGTAATTATGTTATTGTGTAACTGTTTCTTTACGTTACCGTAATAAAAGATTTAATAGTATACCTGTAAGTTCAATGGAATACAGAAACTATTACCAAATGATTAATTATGGGTTAGAACCAATAAACTTTAATAAACTAATTAATATGGCAATTAACAAGTAGTTACATAAAATTAAGGATATTTTAAATTCTGAAGTAAACGTAAATTTTAATGAAAGAATGTAAAAATAATTTATGAAATTTATCAGTTTTTCCCTTATAAATGTAACGGTTTGCAAAATAAAATATCTTTTACTTTTATTTGACACAGTAAATCTTTTAAAGAGAGGTATTACCCAAATAAAATAACTACAAAAGCAGGGCTGCAAAACCCTAATTTTATCCCCTTCATCATTTCCAAAAGTTTCAGAAAACTGCAAAAGCACTTCATTTTTGGTCACATTTTTCAATTTTAGAGGCTATGCTCACCTTGGTAGAAAAGGAAAATCTTAGGTCATATTTGGACAGAAGTGAAGCTATTAAAACAATAAAACCTTTAACAATTTTTTTTAATTACACTTCTTTTTTTCCCCCTAGCAACTGGCCTATGTAGAATTTTGTTGATGGAAGGTACCTACTGCTATTTTGGGGGGGGGAAAAAAATAAAAATGGTTTTCTGTAAGCATTATACACTAAATAGTATTTTATCAATAATTATAACTAAATGATACCTCCACTCTATCTCCAAGGTTATACTCAAGATCTTCTCTTTTGATTTCACCAACATTATTATAGAAACTTAAAAAACTACCACAAGGCACAGATGAACAAACACCTAATAAAGCAAATATTTAAGTTAGAATTTTTTTTTGTATCTTTCAAATAAACACAAACTGCAGCTATTAAGTTAAAAAAATTCTGTGAATAACATGGTACAGTAATACCTCAAACTTATGCAATCGATGGGACCAAGCAATATGCATAAATCGGAGTTTAATTTCGCATATAAATATGTACATACAAATTATTTTAATTGGGACCAGAGACTAAAGAAAACAGTAATTTAGAAGAAAATGTTTAATAGTCTTAGACAATACATATTTATAACACGTTATATGATTAATATTGTAAACCGAAGTTATTTTGTAAGTAAAAAAAAGACCAATCAACCAGATTTGAAAATCGCATAACTCCAGATTTGTACAAGCTGAGCTATTACTGTATTTACGTATTACCTTGTCAGTCTGCCAAAATGAGTGATGCTGCAGCAAAAAATATCAGACAGTTTAAATGAACTACCTAGTTCATTGTGAACTATACAGCAGTATTGCCCAACCTTTTTATCTCTACAAACCAGTCAATGTTTAATAATTTTTCCATGGAATGTGTGTGTGTGGGGTGGGGGTGGGGGTGTTGATTGTCTACATTTTAGATTGCTTTGATTTTATAAGTTTTATTTACCGTATTTACCTGCATATACATCGATCCCGAGTATAAGTCGACCCCCCACTTTTCTGATCAAGAAATTTGAATTTTTTTTTAAATACATTTGTTTAAAATTATCTGAAAAACAAAAGAAAATACTAAATATACAATAATAAAGATAATATACAAAACTAGTAGACAAAATTAAACTGATGAACAGTAATAATATGACATTACTGATAGTACGATATAGTAAAGTAGTATTATACAAAGTTAAAATTGCTTCATCGTCATTGGTTCATCATGATACACGTTTTCAATCTCTCTATCGCTACATTCTTCCTGGTATGGAAATTGACATCATTGTGTTGTGAAAGGCGGGAAGAGAACAATTGTCTTTCAAAAAGGCATTTTTGACTTCTGATATTTAAAAAAAAAAAAAAAAAAAAAGGAGGACAGTTGTATAAGTCGACCCCCCTGTTTAAAGAACTTTTTCTGTCTAAAATTTCTCGACTTACACGCAGGTAAATACAGTAATTGTATTTAAACATGTCTTCAAAATGAAATATAGTTACACTAAAAACTGAATATAAAGTAATTTAACATTTTAACTAGAACCTTAAATCAATAGACAATCCCTAGTTGTTTCTTTGGAATGAGACAGTTCCATCTGGGGGTAATAGGAGACAATGACGACGGAAATGTGTCGTGCATCTCCAGTTTATTCAGTTGTTTTGCTTTGGTTGCTGTCACAACAGATAACACTTGCTTTCCACAGTTCATTTATTACATAGTTACAAGTTATTAACCATTCATAATCTTGAAATGTTTAATAAACAGTAAAGTAATCTAAAGTATTTAGAAGATTTCTTTTCTTCTACGAAGGTATAAAATTGCATAAAGTCACATAAACCCAAGAGAAATGCACCATAGTAAATAAAATGTAAAAAGTTTTATGTTGCTTGAACGGTCCAGTTCTATTTGATCCAGATTCAGATCCGATGCATTCCGATCCAGATTCATTCCGATTTGATCCAGAAATTGGGTCCAGTTCTATTTGAGACCAGTAGCAGTCAGTGGCCCGGGGGTTGGGGACCACTGCTATATAATTCAAAACTACAGTTCATTAAGGAAAAAACCCCATAAAGTTTTTTAATAAATAACTAAACTGAACTAGTTTGCTTGCAAACTACTCATTATGTTCAGCAGTTGCGGTTTGTACCTAAAAAGGACTACGGAACTGCAGAGTACCCCCAGTTCAACTATGAATATACTTTTTTTCCCTTTTTCCTTTATTAATACAAGAATTTTACACAACAATTAATCTTGAAGTCAGTACCTATCATGTAGCAATGAGAAAAATCTCCCCAAAAACATAAAAAATCAAGGAAAATAGCAAAAATCTTTGAACAGAACTGCCACTGATGCAGCTATTACGTTTGATTACTCAGCATCCACATGAAGTCCTAGACTATATGTTTCGAGATAGAAGGAAAAGCAGAGAGAGAACTATGGAATTTGCAGTTCTGAGTTTGAGCACAGCAGAGCTGGGTTACAAGGGCTCTAATTATAATGTAGCAGATAATGGCATTCAGAGACTGGTTAGAACAGCTAGGCACCTTAGTCCTGATATTTTTTCACAATTCTCATTTATGCTTTTGGCAATGAAAACTGTGCCTTTTTTAAATGTTAAAATTATGAGGGGGGGGATGGAAATTATCCTTTTTTTCTTGTGCATCCAAAATTTGGGTTCCCCAGCCTAACCTAGCTGCCTCAATAATCAGGCCATGAGAAACAGAGATATTTCCAATTTTAGCACAGTTTTTGTGCTAAAATTTAACATATTACCTGCACTTTATATTTTGTGTTCGAAAAATTATTATACTATTTAAGTTTATGAGAAAATTTTAAAAATTATATTAGCTTTAAATGTTGTAAAATAATAATTGAGAATTGTTACCTTTTTTGTTTTGATAAGCATTTATAGAATGTTGTGCAACAAATAATACAAGTTTTGTCCACCTAGGCCAACTTTTTTGGAGTGTATAATATTATTGCTAAAATTTAAAATTTTGGTGGAAAAATATCTTTGTCAAAATTCTCTGTGTGCACTTTTAACATTTCGAAATAGCAGCTCTATTTATTAGTTATTTTTTTCTCCAATACTTCAGAACTTTTATATGATTTATGATACTGACTCTCTCAGAGTTCATACTCATTTATTAAAATGAAAATTAAGGAGTATTTAAGGACCCCAAATTTTTTTTTTAAGGATTCCACTTTTTCCCAGAATACTGGTATAAATATTCGTAGAAATGGCTGCTGTATCTTTGCTACAGCAAGAAAAAAATTCAGTTTTACTGGCAATAAGTCCTATTTTAGTGCTTCAGACACAATCAAATACAATTTGCTCTTTGATTTGGTTTTTCTCTCAACACATGATTTATAGCACTTTAGTTCTTCAATTATTTCAATTGCCCTTTCTGCAGCAGGACAATTTTCAAGCCACCTATGCTTACAAAACTTATATGGCATCTTCCCTGAGAGTCTGAGAGTTGAAAATAGTCCTCTCTTCTTGCCGGCAAATCCTTGAACAACCACTACAGGGATGAGATAAAACTTTCTATATCCCAATCAGTAGCTCTACAGCCATGTTTGAAACTGTTATTTAATGTGCGAAGACAACAGCTTCCTACATTGACTAGTAAACTGTTGTGGTCTTTTCTTAATGCTGCTTGTAATAAAGGAAATACCTTCCAGTTAACTGATGGGCCATCCATTGGCAAATTAACAACTTTGAAAAAGTTCAGTTTATTAGTTTCACTACAAATAGTAGATAATATGTCCTCTGTAGTGGAATGTCCCATAAAACTTAACTATAATAATGCATCTTCACAACGTTTGTCTCACCATGCCAAAATTGAACATAAATATTCATCTGCTTCTTTTGAACTGTAGTGTTCAGACTTTCATCAAACAGGTTGCACATTTCGTTAATCGCAGACATCGTTTGCTGTGAATGTAAAATTAAAGAGTTTTTAAGGAGTGCCACCTAATAAATAAGAGTTTTAAGGGCCCTTAATTTTGTAAAATGAATATTAAGGAGTTTTTAAGGAGCGTATGAACCCTGTCTCTTGTTTTTTTTATTTGAATGTTCACAGACAGGATCATAACTATGAAGGAGAACTGAGAAGGGAAAAGCACCAAAACCAGTTATGGTTCCAAAAATGGAAAACTAAAATTAAGTTTTCCCCAGGTGATGTTTTCTCTTGTTGTAGTATTGTTTGCTGTATATAAATGAAAACTTAAAACAATTACCATAAAATCCCGATTATAAGCCACCCTTTGCAGGGGAGGTGGGGGACTTAATATCGGGAAGAAGACCTTATAATTGCCCGTTCCTCCACCTTACGATGATGACGTCACAATTTGTAGCAGTGTCCATCGCCGGGAATGCATTTTGTCCTCTTTCCAAACAAATGGGTTGGGGGTAGGGGGAGCTTATAATCAGGATTTTAAGGTAATATAAAAAAAATACATGATTAAGAATTTTTTCTTTTAGTAAGAAATTTTCCCCCTATTTATCTTTTATTGCTTTTATGAAACAATAAAACAATGGGTGTTATCTTTACACAGCACTCCCAATAACTGAAGCTACAAGCTGCCGCTAATGTTCAGTTAGAATAGTATATTATGGTGTAGTATGTGTAACAGCATGTTCTCTAGATCGTAAAATGAAATATATTATGCTTTTTTCAATTTTATATTTTTGTATAAATTTATGTATACCCAAAATAGTTTCAAAATGGCAATTTTTTTTTGTTGCCATTCACAAATTATGAACCCATATAAATGTGATATACCCTATACTGACATAAAATCTGGCATCTCTTCCCTAACAAAAGGCACTTGGAATCATATATGGGACTGTGAAACCCAAAACAAACTTCACTCTATCCGGCCAGACCTTACCCACTGGTCCATTCTACCGTACCGCAAGCACGATGTCATTCTGACACGTCTTCGCATTGGCCATACGAGACTTACCCATAAGTACCTCCTTTTGGGTGAACCTGCTCCTGAATGCCCTCATTGTCATACTCCTCTTACCATACATCATCTTTTAACCTCTTGCTCTGCTTTTAAAGCCTTTTACCTAAGTTATTTTAATTGTTCTCATCCCAGACTTGAGGATCTTTTGGGTGAATCACCAGCACTTGTTTTTATTCCTTCAACGGGCTAACATTCTTTTTTCGGTGTGACGTATCTGCACACTTCTGACTTGTATCTGGATGGGATCCCCCATCCAGATGTCTTTGTTTTACCTTTTATCTACTTTTAACACTTTTTGAATTTTACTTTTCACCTTTTAGTCTTTACATTTTAGCTTTTACTAGATATTTGTGGTAGCTTTTATCTGAATACATCATGATATGATTTTAATTCCTTGTCTGGCGCAGCATGTCCTTTTTGGGCCTTGTGCCAATAAACACCAACCAACCAACCACAAATTATGAAATGAATATACCTTTAAACATGCATATTTTAGTTAGGCTTAACCTGGATTGTCGGTTCTGATATGCCGTGGAAATTATACAAATTTTTTAGAAAGCGATTTTATCAACCTTTCAAGTAAATTAGGAAAGTTGTGAAGTATGTTGTGGGATTAAGGCCAATTATCTACACAAGGGACTCTGGGCCTGGGTGGGGTATCCTCCGTAAAGGGGGGTCTTTCTGAGGGGTCCTAACCTGTATTTACACTAATTGGAAAGTTGGAGTGTTTAAGCTGTTTAATTTAGCAATGATGCAAAAAACTCCAGAGCTGGGGATCGAACCCAGGCTTACTGCATAACGTGAAATACATAACCTGTGACCAAGCTTTTAGGAATAAATTTGTCCACCCATTCCTATCGCATGTGCATTTTCTTTCAGGTTATGATTTTTTGCTTTTTAAAGAATATGATTTACTGCTGGGTACAGCAAAAATTTAAAATAAAATTTGGATCAAAAAACACAATAACTTTAATAAATGAAAATTCTATGCATTAAAGTTAAAGATTCTTGCACTTGCAGACTGGAATGTAAGCAAGCAAATCAACACATAACTAGTTTCATAAATGACCTTATTTACACATAATGGACTGTTGAAATTGCATACAAATTTTAGCAATCAAGAAATCGTTTCATGAAATAAGATAAAGCATTAAAACCCAAAAATGAATAATAAATTGAGAAGCCCTTATTGTTTGATTAGAAATACTTACTTTAGTAAAACAAATATGAATTTAGTCAAATTTGCTTTCCGAATATAAATCAGAGTTACTAAATACCCACAAATAATGAACAACATTATATTTAATGCATATATGCAGTTAAAAATTGTAATAATTTTTTTCAATTATTTTAATTTATACTTCCACAAGAAATCAATTTTAATTTATCATTCTATAAGAACAAACAAAAATCTGATCAATTTTCTATTACACCTTTGCCCAGATATCACAAACAGCCTAAATCATGTTGAAAATGACTAATTAAGCCAAACAACTGAAAACTTTAATGCCTGCTTTTTTCAATAGGAACTGCCCTTTTGAAAAGAAATAAGAACACTGTTTAGACATAATCATTTAGAATAAAATATCAGTTATGAAGAACATATTTAAGGGGGAAAGGTCCGTCCAGTAATTATGAAAATTTGAAAAGAATAAAAGGGAGTCGTGTTTTTCAAATTAAGTTTGGAAAATATTGATTAATTTTAATATTGAAATATAAAATGGGCAAAATATAGATTTCTGAAATTCGAAAAAACATTGTCTACCCCCTTCTTTTGAACTTATCTACAAAATATACTAAATAATGTTACAGTAGTATATGCATATAACAGAATAAAATATGCATAAGGTGGAAATATACTTATGAGAATGTCCTCTTGAGTATTACTCATAGATTGGTCATTGATTTCTCGGCGAACATTCCTGGTAATTGATCCATAAAGAAAACCTTCCTAAAATTTGAGAGAGAAAAATCATTAAATAAAAATTCAGAATGTATGGTTACATAAGGTTACATTCTTAATTAAAGAAAATCTTCTAAATAACCAATGATAAATATTACATGATTTTTAAAAGAAAATTATTTACTTGTATACTTAGCTTAAAAGAATATAATTCAAAGCTACATAAAAAATTACATTTGTGGTAACCCTTTAGAGGCAGAAAACAGTAATTTTGCTTCCTTAAAATTTTTTATACTCTTTTAGTATTTAGATAATTTTCCTCTTGCATTTTTTATAGAAAAAACTTTCAATAGTGTGGCTGAATTAAGTACCATACTTAACACAATACACATTATTATACATAGGAAAGTTATATAGAGTTGTCCAAATTAAACTTCCCCAACTCAGAGGCCTGTGCAGGATGTTGTATGGGACATAATGTGATGAAATTTTGAAATCAGATACTTCAGATCATGCGCTCGTGATTTATTTAAAAAAATTATTAGTACAAGAATTTGCCAATAGGTGGCCCTGTAGATCAACAAGACGTTCTACAGATGTTCTGTATGTGTGTCGTGGTCGAATAGGGCATATCAACAGCACGAGAAACAGGTGGCACACTGACAACACCATGTGACGATAGGCTAGTGGCATCCACGACCGCCACAGCAACGTCTTGTACGCGTGCAGAATCCACAACATGTCGTCCTCTACCTGATAAACTTCCCAGCTGCCCGGTTCTTTCGAATTTTTTCATCATGTCTCGTAAAGCGTGTGGTGTCATTGGTCCACGGTGTAAGTTCTTCAGACGACGGAATGCTCTTATCGCAGCACGGGAGTTCTCTTCATTCTGGCAGAAAAGTTTCACTAACAGAGCTTTGTCTTTCAAAGTCGCCATTGTGCATCAGTGAGCTGGAAACAACTGCCTGTGCAGCGCCTGTCTTCCACTTTTATAGGGCTCGTCTTTTGGATGTGTTGAGCAGAAGCTTTATTCCTGCAAATCATGTTGTTGCTATATGCAAATTACTAGTGTTACAGTCCCACCTATCGGCAACTTCTTGTACTAATATTTGTTTTTTAATAAATCACGAGCGCATGATCTGAAGTGTCTGTTTTCAAATTTTCATCACATTATGACCCATACAACATCTTGCACAGGCCTCTGAGTTGGGGAAGTTTATTTCGGACAACCCTGTATGTTTCATAGATTATATTTTATAAGTGCTTTGGTGATGAGGGATAATAGGGTCATAGCATTAAGCTTAAGATGTACAGAATGTTTTATTGGTTTGTTTGGGCTAAATCACTTCTAAGTTATATTTTGAGAGAAAATGAAAAGTAATTCTTGCGAAAGAACTGAAAAGATGCTATTGAGTTTCTTAGACAGCTGCTAAAAAAAAAGAGGTCCAGATTTGTCAGGCTTATTTAGAGCTTTTAAAACTGTCACTGATTGTACTAGAGATTCAGATAAAGTTCTTTGCACTTTGTTCGGTCCTCCTCATGCTTATCATACTGTTCAATGGATGGCAAAGGGCATTTACTGCTTGAAAATCCTTTTGCGTCCATCAACAGTTCAGACTCCCACCTTATGAGATCCAAACATTTAAGCGGATCTGTCTTTTCACACTGGCAGTTTATGTAAAAGTATGCAGCTATAGTACACCACTCCTTGACCAATGTTTTCTCAAAATTCAGAGTGGCTACATAAATTGAGGGGAAAAGTTCTCTGATTTTTCCCTGATGGCCATACAGCCAATGACGATCAAAACTACTGTCATACTAGAAAAGCTTCAGAGTGAAATAAGGGGACAATGATCACCATGGCCATGAAATTCTACTCTCTTCGTGTAAAGGGCAATTTCCAATAGACCATTAACAGGGGTCAATACAGATGAAAATTGGGTCTGTTTTGCAGCACCTTCACAAAAAACACAATTGATTAAAACGGCCCTTCATTGGCATTTTAGTCTACTTTTTAATATGTTTTATCAATTATTTTAACAAAAATAGTGACTTTTATTAAAACTTGGTATGAAAATTCACAAAAATAAGTGTTAAAATTCATAAAATTAAGTACTAAAATTCACAAAAATAAACAGTTTTCACAAAAATGGGACCCTGGAAAAAATTCACCACCCTCACTAGGGATAATGAATCCTTACTTTTTAATATGATGTGTTACTGGATTGCCCAGACGCAGAAGTTTTGACCCAAAAAGAATGTTTTCTATTCCCATTCATATGTATCACTGTCTGATTGATTCACATACCTACATAATGTTGCAGAAAACTCTGCTAGTTTCTGGGTTTGTTGTTCTAAAGTCCAGTAGGTGTAGAAAGTTCTAGAAAAGAGTCCGCTTGTCAGGATGGAACTCAACTTTATTGCTTCTAGAACTTTGTTGAACAATCAGCTGTACAAAATTCACAAGCACAATCAGGAAGTATCGTGCTTTTAACAGTCCGTTTTGTACAAAAGCTTTCATAAATGCTGTATTTCTCACACAAAATAAAACACTTCCACAGGCAGAAATTCAGCGAAAATATACGAGGGATTTCGTGAACAGTCCCTCAAGACTCAGCAATGCAGAATTTACACATTGCTGAGTATTAACAAAGCTTCAAAGGCAAGCGAAAATACCACTTCTATCAAACAGAGCAAAGCAGCGTACTCATCAGAAGCTCGATTCACACTGACTGGGGTTGTCTGTCATACCTCTATTTATAGGTGACGAAGAAGCTAAAAGGAGCTTCTAGAACAGTGATTCCCAATGGAGGGGTCGCAACCCCAAAGTGGGTCACAATGCCTTTTCTCGGGGGTCGCCGCAGACTGATTTTGTAGGAATTGAATAGCAAAACACGCTTTCTCCTTTTCTCTTTGTAAAGTAAAAATCCTTTTTCTCATCAGGGCGCTGGTATCAAATCTACAAAAACTGACATCGTAAAGTGTATCTAGGAGTGTTAACCAATTTTGAAAACACGTTCACTAAGGCAGAAGTATCGGAAATAGAAATTGCAGTTAATTTAAGGTGAGAAATTATTAACCACCTTGAAGCTCTTAAATCTGAAATTCAAAGATATATCCCAGAGCTCAGAATGAACAAGAGGCGGCACTAGTGAGAAATCCACTTCACACATCTTTAGATGTCACTGATCTTCCTGGTGAAGTGCAGGACGAATTTTTGAATTTGCAAAATGACTCCTCAGCACGTGATTTATACCAAGAAAAATCTTTAATTCAATTTTGGTGAGCTATGCATCACTCATATCCGATAATTTCTAAGCTTTCACTTCAAATGTTAGTGCCATTTGCATCCACTTACATGCATGAAGTTGAATTTAAAACTCTTTTGTAGATTACGACAAAAGCCAGTAATAAATTAGATGTCCAAGATGCGGTTGGCTTTGACCAATATTCAGCCAAGGATAGCAAAACTTGTCAGCCAAATATAACCTCAATCGTCCTAATAATAACACAGGCCTGCGAAATTGAAGTTTTTGAAAAATACAAAAGATGTGTTTGCTTATTTTGATATTATTTGGTGTGCTGATTTTGAAAATGACTTCATTTTTTCCCCATCACATCAAGATTTTTTTTTAAATCAGTATCGATATTTTTGTAAAATCCTATTTAAAAGAGAATTCTCACGAACAATTTTGCATGTACTATAAAGCAGCACTAGTTTTTATCCATAAAATCTAAGTAAAATAATCTATTTTTGGTGAGGCAAAATGATTTTCCATCATTTCATGTTATTATTAGTTTTTTATTGGTTTAAATGGATGAAAACCACTATTGCCAGATCGCATGAGTTGACTCTGGTTGAAAGAACCGAAAGTTACCCCAATTTTAAACTTTTAAAACAAATTATGGTACAGCTTCTAGAAAAAGAATCACCAGTATACTATTTTAATCAAAGTATCTTACTGATAATATTAAAAGATATTGACCAAGAGGAGCAAATGTGTGTATATCAATATTGCAATTTGAAGCAAATTTTAAACTGAGCAAAGAACAAAATAAATAAAAAAAAATGTTTCTATTTAAGTACGTACTCTTTTCGTTTATGTTTAATATCAGGCCTATCTCGTGTTAACATTCAACAATAGTCAGTGAGCATATTCTTGTCCCATCTTCCTTGATATTTATGCTTCATATCTTTGATGTCTTGGTGGAATCTCTCACCCAGTTCTTCGCTGACTGATCCCAAATTTTCAGGAAAGAAGTCCATGTGAGTGAAGGAAATGCATTTTGAGACTCATGGAGCAACACAATGCTTGAAATTTGTCCAGCATATTCATTACAATTGTTTTGTAGTCAGGATGCTTGTAATTACCCAGAAATTTGCTAACAATATCTTTGAAGGCAACCCAAGCTGTTTTTTGTTTTTTTTTTTTTTTTTTTTTGACATGCTAGTCTCAAATTCTTTATCTTCATAAGTTTGCGGATATCTGGACCAACAAAGATTCCCTCTTTCAACTTGCCTTCGCATAAATATGGAAACTTTTTGCACAGGTATTTGAAACATTCACCATCTTTTGGAATTGGTTTAACAAACTGCTTCATTACATCTAACTTAATATGGAGAGAGGGTAAGAATACTTTAGATCAACTTGGCTGTTTTTGATAACATTCTTCATGCCTGGTTCAAGTTTTTGGCCATTCTTTCTTGACCCAATGTTGACTCTTATCACGGCTGTCCCACTCGCAAATAAAACATGGGCACTTTGTATAACCGCCTTGTTGACCAAGTAGCATAGAGATACTTTCAAATCCCCGCAAATGGTCCAACCATGGTCGGCATATTTTATTTTGGTGTGGACGAGAGACAGGTTTTCGTAGCATTCTTTTAAATGCACCGAGTGTCCAACAAGATGCATACTGGTTTCTACAATGAAGAAGGACAGTTTTAAGGCTCCTTTACGAGGAATCTATAAACAAACAACCTCCATTCATCTTTATTGTAAGTGATATTAAATTTGGTCATCAATCCAGGAACATCAGAACAATACACCAGATTTTCTTCTTCCTCAAAGTACTTAACAAATTCCTTTTCTCTATTCCTGTGCCAATAAAAAGAGGTTCCCTTGGCCAATAAGTTTTTTTCTTTTAATCTGGAGCCCAACAATTCAGCGGCCTCTTTTGAAAGGCCCAGATCTCGAGTGAGATCATTAAGTTCAACCTGAGAAAAAAACTGATGGGGAATCACCTCCAGAGGGCTTATATTCAGTATCAGAGCCAGTAACTTCTAGGTGTTCTGGGTCTGAAGACCCTGAAGAGATGACTGGCAATTCAGTTGGAGGCAAAGGCACTGATACACCGGGTCCATGAGGAATGGGTCGAATGGATGGTGGAATGTTATCAGGATAGAAAATTAGCTTGTAATTTTTCTGGTTAAACCCACAAACATGGCAGGAACAAAAGTAGCAATCATCATAGTGGTTTTTTGGTTCCCTCCATGTCATAGGAAATCCAAAGCTTAAAGCAGGCTTCTTCTCTTTCAACCAGTTTCGCAGATCATTGAGACACTTCACACAAACTTTATGAGGAGCCCACGATTTGTCCTGGTCTTCGAGTTTCATGCCAAAATACACAAAATAAAGTTGTCTAACATAATCTGTAATGCTCCTCATACTGTTTTTGATAACACTATATTCACCGCATATATAACAAAAGTCATCTGGCAAATTTTCACAACATCTCGAACTCGAAGCCATGCTTCACGAAAATCACAGAGAAAAGTAAATTTTAAAATTATTTCTGTGATGTCCACTTGTCACTATGTCAGAGAATGCGTGATACTGTATAAGACTACACTCCTAAGAGATCAGCAAACCAAGATCTGAGGATAAAGGATCCGAGATAAGGATTTGTGCGACGCTATTGGTTATAGATGTACCGAGACGTAAAGGGAGGGATGGCGAAGGTGTGTGTGTGTGTGTGGGGGGGGGGGGGGGATCACATAGGGTTATTCTGTAGGTTTCAGTTTCAACATGGTAGAACTATGGTCAATCACAAATAAATAAAATGGCGCAATATAAATCTATGGTCAGGCAGGGAGGGAAGAAATTCAACCCGAAACATTTTTATGGTAAATGTTGATAAAAATCCAAATAAAATCGAATTTTTCAAAAAAAAACGTGACCTGATAGAAATATTTTATTACTATTTTTGAAATCAGCATGGAAAAATATAATAAGTTCAGCTTTCAGTTCCTTTGTATTTTTTTCATCGCAGGCCTGTGTAATCAGTACGGAATAAAAAGATTATCATTTTTAAATCACAAGATATTTTTTCATTATTGATTTTTTTTTTTTGTCTTATTGGTCAAACATGATGGATGGAAGAGGGGGGGGTCGCGAACATTTTTGAAAAATCTGAAAGGGGTCGCGATTAAAAACAGGTTGGGAACCACTGTTCTAGAAGAATGTATCCCTCGAAGATTCAACATAAAGCGGGACTTTTGATTACGTCACAGAAGAGAAATATAGGGCTTTTATCCATGTTAATGCCGGAAAACTAACTTTACAAGCTCCATTGGGAAAATCGTGCCAAATGACCAAAATGTCGCCAAGCTTGGCAACTTCTGGCAAAATATCATCAACTTTGGCACCAAAAATAAGTCCCCAAAAGTGAGGTTAGTGAAGGCCTGGGACCAATATTTCTCGAGATTTCTAGAAACGCCATACTAATGAATGGGGAAACCCAAACCTCTGTAGCTCCGGTTCTAGTTGACCGATTTTGATGCAACAAAAAGTAAAATTTAACTATCTGATGCATAGAATACGAATTTTGAACTATTTTAAACCCCGGAACAGTGAATTGCTATGAAAATTCATAACAATAATTTGTATGTTTGGTGTCTTGTATGATTCGTACCTTAGTATGAGACAAGTCTGAGCACTGGCAATTTCAAACTCATAAAGTGCCTACATCACTTCAGTTGGATTCATAAAGTGTTCGCATCAATTGAGTAGTGTATTATCCAGAGCAAACCTATGAATCGTGAGTCAGGTGCTGATTCACAGCTAAAAACGGTCTCATTCACTCAGAAAAAATGAAAATTCCTTGATTTTTGGAAATTTTTACAAAATTCTCTGATATTTCCATGATTTTTCCAGATGGATTAAGTATCCTAATTTTTTCATGTTTTCTCTGACTTTCATAACCTGTCCCTACCCTGAAAGTCTAAAGCTATAAAAGGAAATTAATAAACAAATAGCCCTAATAGCAATCACAAAGCTGAAAGTACAGCTTTGGTACTTAAATGAAAATCTAGTTTGACAGGCATTCCTCTCCAATCATGTGCTTCCTGAGGAAAAAGCAGAACTTGAAATAAAAGAAGAGTTCAATCAAGAAAAATTCAAACCTTTCAAAGTAAAATATTGTCAGATTTTGTAACAAAACAAACTTTAACTCTCTCTGCTGTGCCGAAACCTGATTGCAAGTTTTTGGAATTTGATCCTCATATCTAGCCCAAACTAGAGGGCTATGCCCATGCTAAGCAAACAGTGTCTTCATGCAAAGTAATTAACTGGGCGATTCCCCAATAAGTGGGTAATTTGTGTCTAGAGGTCTGCACCATGCCGCTGCCAGGTTTTACACCGACATGCCGATTGTACACATTGCCACCATAATTTTATAGGAAAATTTAATACAGACAATGAAGAATGGGGATTTTTCCTTCCAGAAAGGAAAGTAAAGCTTGAAATCTTACGAATTTTAAGAGAGAATAGTTTACTTCTACAATGTAAATTTTGGTATAAATGAATTATTTAATGTTTTAAAAATCTCCTCACTAAATGATGTTTACCACTTGTTTTATGTAAGACTAGTTTGGATTATTTGGATTTTTTTTCAGAGGGGGCTAGTAAGTCAAAAACTGGAAAGCACTATATAGTCAGCTAAAGTCAAAATAACATACTTCTTATTTTTTAAGGGGTTAATATTTTATTTTACTTTTATCTAAAAGTTTTCATATATAAGAATGAACAAACAAAAAAAAAAAAAAAAAAGAAATTGATAAATGGAGTTTAAAATCTTTGCATTTGGAAATAATTGTATACATTAAGAACATGAGTGTAGCCATTAGCTCATTTTGTGCCACCTTTGGCTATGCCCCAGTTTGAAAAAATAAATAAACTCAAAGCAGAAAAAATAATATCTTGAAACAAACCACCATAGAACATGCTTTCAAAATAAAAAAGAAGTAAATTTTGAAACCATGTGTTTTTTGCTAGTCTTCATATAATTTTTTTCATTTTCTCCAACGCTTTAATAATTAATGGGAAAACATGAGTGAAATGCTTTTGACTGTGTTTTTACTTCCTTGCACGGAGTATAAGGAAGTAATGTGATCCCGAAAAATTTCGGGGGCCAAATTTCAACGAAAAAACCGATTTTGACTACTCTAAATTTACTTTTAAGAATTTTTTCGATGTATCTCATCGTAAGCTATCATGCACGATCATATAAACGCATCTGCAACTCTTTGTTTGTTTGTTTATTTGTCTGTGTGTATGTATGTATGTACATACATACAAATATATAAAGACATAACATACATACAATACATATATATAAAGACATGTATGTATGTATGTATGTAACTCGCATATCTAAAAAACTATTGGTCGTAGAATGTTAAAATTTTTAATTTAGGATTGCTCTATGATCTAGTTGTGCACATCCTGTTCTGGTCCCAATCGGCTGGATAGTTTACATACAGGACCGCCCAAAAGATTCGAAATACATTACGCTCTATCGGCCGAAATTCATTAAACTCGAATATCTCAAAAACTATTGGTCGTAGAATATTGAAACTTTATATTTAGGATTGTTGTAACATCTCGTTGTGCACCGCTTCTTTTGGTTCCATTCGACTGGATAGTTTATCTACACGACCACCCAAAAGATTTGAAATACATTACGCTCTATGGACCAAAATTCATTAAAGCGTATTTTAGAGGTATTGGGCTATTTCAAACGACTCAGAAGTGATATATGCTGTTAAGAGTTACAAAATGAATTTCTCCATTAAAAGAAGTGTCTTTATCATTTATAGTTCTGCTACAGGAACACTCAAAAGATTTCCAAGACATTACGGTCAATGGAAATTTTAGGGGCATTCATCCATTTCAAGCACAATACCGTCGTACCATATAAGTTAGGTAATGGTCCAACCACGGTCATGTACCTCCCTCAAGAACTACGCCAAAAGTCGCCAAGCTTGGCAACTTTTGGTGTACGTGTGTATGTATTTAACTCTCAAATCTCAAAAACTATTAGTAGTAGAATGCTGAAATTTCATATATTAGATTGTTGTAACATCTAGTTGTGCATCTAAATTTTTGGTTTCAATCTATTCCAATCTACTGGAGAGTTTATTTACAGGACCACTGAAAAGAATTTCAATACTTTAATGTCTATGGACATCATCAATATAATACAGCTGTAGACAGTCATTGTTTGGTCCATGTCCAAAATCTCGCCATCTGTCGTCAACCTTGGCAAATTTGCCAAAAAAGGCGATAGTCTGTCATTTGGTCCATGCCCAAAATATCGCCAAATTTGGCAATAGTCAGTCATTGTTTGGTTCAGGGGCGTAGCCAGGGGGGGGGGGATATCGGGATATATCCCTCCCCGAAATGTTTGGATTAGTGATGAAATTCCATCTATTTATACACATATAAGTTCATATCCCCCCCCCCGAAAAATTTTCCTGGCTACGCGCCTGGTTTGGTTCATGCTTAAAATCGCGCCATATAATGTCGACCTTGGCGAGTTTTGGCAAATTTGGTGCAATCAACTAGGTAATTTATTTACAGGGTCAGCCAAATGACTTTAAATACATTAAGGTGTATGGATGCATTCAATTCATTGAAAGTCTCTGGTCAATTACTACTTTGGCTATCCCCAAATTCTCGCAAACTATCTCAAGCTTGTCAGCTTTTTGGTGAAATATTGCCAAATAAAGTGTCAGAAGGAAATCTTTCAAATTGAGCTCAGCTTGGCAATATCAAAATATTTGGCTAGAAATCGCTAAACCTTACTATTACTGATATTTTATGTCTTTCAAACAAAATAAGTTTAGATGAAGTGTGCCGAAAATATTTTTGATTTAATAGACGTGCAAGGATGTCATGTGTTGTCCACATCAGATTTTTATTTCATTGCAGTTGTATTCTGCTTTTTTAAAATAAAAAATGTAATGATTTATTTTTTATGGCCAGAAATCCACAAATTCCTGAAATCTGCACAAGCCATGGTCCCAAGCTGTGCGGATTTCTGGCTCTCTACTGTATTAACATTTTCTGTTATGACAAGATTTTTTGAGCTTGATAAGTCTATAGCAACTAATTTTGATGCTGTTTCTGCACTCTTAAGAATTTCTTCAGATACAATATGTATCATTACGGCCCTAATAAAATTATGCAGATCTTCAAATAAAAAACAGATTTGATGTTTAGTAACAGCGGAGAAATGGTTCACATGCATTTGATACCATTTTACAAAAAGCAAATTTGCATTTCATAAATGGGTAACTGACAGCATTTTTAACTGCTGAAACTACTGCATTATTGGGAAGCTAAGCTTCTCCTATAAACATTTTAATATTATCCCAAATCTCAGATGCCTTTCAAAACATTTGGAAACACAATGGCAAATTTAAAGCAAGTGGGGCTCTAGACGTCCTATATATGCAGGGCCTCAAGTTCGGTTTTATTTTTCCTTTTCAAAATCTGATGAATAAATTCTGTTTTGCAAACATATTCCCCTCTTTCAAATTTTACATAAAAGCTAGCTGAAGCACCCGTTCTTCACACAATTGATGTAAATTTGTGAAACTATCTTGCCCTTTATGTAACTATATATATCAGATTTTTTTAACCTAATTTAACTACTAATGCAGTTTTAAACACATAGTGCAAAAATAACACTGATATTAGTTGTCACTTAAAAAGAATGAGCGTATAATATGATCCCGGAATGCTCAATTTTGTAATTCCTCTATGTGGTTCACACAGGAAATAGAAAAAAAAAACAGTGAAACTAGGTCTAAATTTTGGCAGCTGCGAGTGATAACTTGGTCTACTGAAGACAGCAAAGTGATAAAAGTGTTCAATTTTGACCAATCAGTTCCTAGACCATAGACCACATAATTCAGTGATCCCTAACCTCTATATTGTCTCGGAGAAGTCAATGTTCAATAATTCTACCACAGCCTGCTGGGGGGGGGGGGGGGGGGGAGAAGCATTGATTGTTTAGATTTTAGATAGTTTTGAGTTTTGATTTAATAATTTTAATTGTAATTAAAAATGCTTTCAAAACAAAAATAGTTACACAAAAAATTAATATAAAGCGATTTAACATTATAACTCACTAGAACGCTAAATCAATAAGCTTATTGCTTTGCAATGAATTGGTTCCATCTTTTGGTAATAAGATACAATGACACCCGCCAAAATATGTGTTGATTATGTGCAGTTTATTCAGGCATTTTGTTTAGTTTGCTGTCACAGCATAAAACCCCGTTCACACAGATAGGTTGTTGAAAATGGCAATAAGGATTTAAGTGATTGCAATGTTAATTTATAATCTTAAAATATTTAACACATAATAACCTAATTTAAAATAGTTACAAGATTTCATCTGTTACAAAGAGATAAATTAGCACAAATCCAACAAAGTCGAAACCCGAGAGAAATACACCACAGTAAATAAAACAGAAATAATTTAATGTTCCTTGGGCTGCCCTCATTTGATCCGTGAACCACTAACATAATTCTATTATATTAGATCAGAGGTTCCTAAACTGTGTGCCGTGGCATCCTTGGGTGCCTCGAGCGTATGCCAGGGGTGCCGTGGAGATACTCAAGAAAAGTGTTTTGGTGAAGTACAATCAAATAATTTCCTCTGAACCGGTATCCCACAAAAAAGTTAGCCAAGCCAGTGACCAAGTGGGCGAAAATAAAAATATTTCAGTCGAGTTCGAGAGTTCAAGGCCCAGTAGCTTCTTTTTTACAGGAACTCTCTGAAATGGGGGAGGGGTGTCAAAATTCTATACCACTTTCCCAAGAGAATACTTTCTTGATAGTTAGCCTTATAAAAGAAGTAATGAAAAATGCATCCAAACTGTTTCATTCTGACTTAATTGCTTTAAAGATAACCTTCCGCGAAAGTTTTCAGCCTGAGAAGGGTGCCGCGGCAAAAAAAGTTTGGGAACCCCTGTATTAGATTAATAAATCAGCAACGCTCTTAACATTTTAAATGGGAAAAGTACATTTTAAAAATTTGCCCTATTTTTTACTCCTTTATAGTTTCATTAAAAAATGGTAAACATGGGCAAAAGCGTGAGGCTTTAGATCTATACCTATTATATCTTATGGGAAATCCACCACTAATACACAGACTCTGTGGTATGCTCAGAATGCATGGGGGATTGGATATGTGAGCAGACAAAGATTGAAAAAGGAAATGTAGATTGCTTTGCACGAGTGATCTGGGCTGAAAAGATAAGAGTTACTTTTTGGCCCAACTGTAACTAATAAGTTGAATTGCACCATGAAATCTGATTTTTTCTTCCATTTCCCTGACCTTTCTTCATTTTCCTTGATTTTCCCTGACTTTCCAGGTCTGTAGAAACCCTGTTATTACATCTGTTTGTTTATTGGTGGATCCAGAGTGGGGCACATGCTCTCCGGAATTGTTTTCTGGATCCGCAATGGTTGTGTACACAAACAGGGCCTGATTACTGAAAAGGCTCGGGAAGCTTGAGTTTCCCCTCAGAATTTGAAGGGGGGCCCGAAAATGACTGAAAAACTGCGATAAAAATTAAAAATTTTGTTTTTAAATGATCATTTAAGTTTTTGTAAACATTTTTAATGAAGAGAAGTGGTGCTTTTCAGAAGTCTTGCATGTTGCAACATTTCTAAGTTAGTTGTTTGCGATGTCTTTGCTTGGGACATCTGCTGCAGTTGAGAGTTTTTTTCGATTATAGGAGAATATTTGGCTGGCAGAAAGGAGTAGACTTTTAATATGTAATGTTAAACATCTTCTAAATGTCAAAATTAATTCTCAACTTCTGTGTTGTGATTTTTATGATATCATCAAAACAAACAAAGAATTCCTAAAAAAAGCCATGTCTAATGAAAAATAGGACTAAATTAATAAAGTTTAATGTTCCAGCAAGGCAGAGGTTCCCAAACTGTGTGTCGCGGCACCCTGGGATGCCGCGAGCGCATGACAGGGGTGCCGTGGAGATAGTCACTTTGGGAGAGTATAATAAAAAAAATTCCTCTGAACCGATATCCCACCAAAAAGTTTGCCAAGACGATGATGAAGTGGGCAAAGCAAAAATATTTCAGCCAAGTTCGAAAAAGTTCAGTGTTCAAGTCGCCTCTCCTTTACAGGAACTTCCTGAGATTGGGGGAGGGGTAAAATTTTACATATTCCCTTTTTCCAAGCGAGTTTAATAGTTAGCCTTGCCCTATAAACATAAAAGAAACAATGAAAAATATATCCAAACTGTCTTATTCTAACCTTCATATTCATATTGCTTCAAAGGCTACCTCTAAAGGTTTTCAGCCCGAGAAGGGTGCCCCAAAATGTTTTTAGCCTGACAAGGGTGCCGCGAAGTGTTTTTAGCCTGTCAAGGGTGCCACGGGGGAAAAAGTTTAGGAACCCCTGCAGTAAGGTAATGTTTTTAGTTATTTTTTTAATGTTTAAAGTAATTTCAAAAATACTGTAAAATCTCGTTACAATGAACTAAACTATTATGAAGGTTAATGAATAAAATATTTTTATCAAAGGAAAATTATGCTTTTATCAAAGGAAATCATTAAAATTAATTAGTAAATCAATGAAATTTCTTTTTTACGAATAAAATATTTTTATGAAAGAAAATCATTAAAACTTTACTTTTCCCAAACAAAAAGGGTATGGGGGCAGGGGGAATGAGACTGAGCTTCCCCACACTTCAGAGGTTAATCGGGCCCTGTACACAAACATACTGCAGTCAGTCAAGTGAAACTGAGAACAGGTGTTGGTGCACTATCAAAGCTATCATTTTCAGCGAGGTAATAAAATGAATTTAGCAAGACTGAAAATCATTATACAAATTGGATATTGCACAGATATGAAATTTATAAGAGTCAGTCAGCTGAATGGAGGACCAAACTGGTCACTTGGTCCCATTAATTCTTTTAATATGAGATGGATTTGATACTCAGGATTGACTTTTAAGTTGTCTAAGATGCTTAGTCATTTAATAAGAGTTTTTTGATATTTTCTTTTGTAATATGATTTCTTTATAGCACTGTTGCTGTTATCATGTAGAAGCATTTTTTATTTTTAGTTTACCAATATTGCTTACAAATTATTATGCAGGGATGTTAACTCCAACATTCGATTTGGGAGCACCTCGGGAGCAGAAAAATTCCATTTGGGAGCATGTAATTAGCAAAAAATTTAGCTTCTGCGAGGAAAACTAAGATTTGGGATCAGAATTAACATGATTTTGGAGCATAAAATTGAAGATTTCACTGTGTTGACTCTGGAAAAAAGGATCGCCTGGGGGGAAATTTCAAAAAGGACACCCTGTTCTCAAAAAGGGCACTTTGGGGTTCCACGAGAATGTACAGGTAGATAACATATCTAGAAACTAGTTTGAAACTATCTGACCTCCGAAAATTTAACATGTAGAGTTGCAATATGTGTTCTGACTTACAATGCATAGTTAGATTTTTTCCAATTTGTCTTTAGTCTCCTCCCCCCTCCCCTTCTTTTGGAGAAAATATCCTGTAGAAGTAAGTGTAAGCGAAATAGTAAAAATGATTTGTTGATAATATTTTGCTCTAAACATAACATAAATATGTGAATTAAATCTGTACATAACTACAAGTTTTTGATTAAAAAAAGAAGTTTTAATCTAAGTAATTTTGAATTTTCTGCTTAATTTTTCTTTCTCAAAATTACGTGATGTAGATGTTTATTATTTAAGAGAATAGTACATTTATTGAAGAAGGTTTCAGAAATTTTTAGCCAGACATGATTTGTTAGGCAGTAGGGGAAGGCAGAGGGACTGTTAATTTTTGTTCCTCAATTTTATCACACTATCACTACTGGACCACAATTACTGGATCACATTCATATATGATATTTCACCTATATTGGTAGAAACTTTTAAACTGAAAAGGACTGTCAGTGTAAGTGGATTAGGATAGATGTGTTTAGCATGTAATAAAAATGATAAAATTTCTGCAGTGCAGGATGTATAAAATTTAATAATATAAATCATAATTTTATTTAAATTCTTTTGTTTGCAATAATTATTGAATGATTACCAAGTAAAGATTTTAAAGTTACTCAATATATACCTTTATTACTATTAGACATTATTTGGAATTGCATCAAAGAAGATTGCTAGAATAAATGACATAGTCATGCAAATTTTGTATTACATCCAATGGTTGGAATGTATAACACCATATCAAATCACTGAAATATATTTGTTCTTCCTCTTTCACTTCTAATTTAATGTTTGCGCGTTCATGAAAAGTGAATATAAGATTTTTAAAAAGCACTCTATATATTCTTTAAAATAAATAAAAATAATTACTACATGTAAGTTTTTTAGCAGGTATAAAATAAATATTTTTTTTTAACTCACAGAATTGTCCAAAGATATGGATTACAGTTTAACATATCTTAAATAATTTATTTTTCATAAAGCTTTATTTTTAATTTTTTATAACATACTTAAAAAAGTCTCTTTAAAGAAGAGAAATAGGGCCGCCGGCCGCTAAAAAGACGATAAAAGGGCCGCCGGGCGCTGCGCCCTGTAAAATCAATCTAGAGTCAACACTTACAAGAAATGCAGATAAGAAAAACAAAGTTTGCAAGCGTTGCAAAAAATTAACAAAGAGTCAAAATGACGTATTCGGCGCAAAAATCGGCTAAAAGCGCAAGATTTGCGTTTTGGAGCAGCTTGGTGCAATCGGCGCAGAATTAACATCCCTGTATTATGAGTTCTGATAATTTATTAATTATTTTATCAAACAAACACTTGAACATATTTTTAAAAAAAGGGCTAATTCTTTTTCAACTCCTTAAAATCATTTTAAAATTTTAACTTATAAAATATATTTTTACATAAGTATTTATTGATATCTTATATTAATTTTTGAATTGTGATTTACAACTACAGTCCACTCTCGATATCTCGACTTTGTTTATCTCGATTTTCCACTTATCTCAAAGTATTTTTAAAGTCCCATATTAACGTAATGTAATTCAATGGAATTTTTTTCTCACTATCTCGAAGAAAAAATCTGTCACTCCACTTATCTTGATTTTTACTGTTACTTAGAAATTTACAACTGATTTTGCTTAGCTGATTTTTCTTTGACCTTCAAATTTCTGAGAAAATGTCTTTCAGTAAACTGTTCCATATTTTTCTTTTCACATACATGGAATCCCAATGCCCATTCCCCTTCCTTCCCAATTCTGGGAAAGCTGGAGAGTTGACGTACAAGATTTTCTGTGAACACTTGCTGGTTACATGATAGGCTTGCTTGACTTGACGTGCTTTCTCCCCAATTGAAAACGAAATCTTGATTAGTTAGCAGGGATCATGTGTGTTGGTTTGTCTGTTATCTGTTAAAAATGAGCAAAAGAAAATTGAAATTTTGATCGATTCAGGATTAGCATTAATTGAGGATGTTGAAAATAATCCTAATGTAAAAAAAAGGACTTTGCTGCAAAGTATGTAATACCGGCAAACACGTTATTGACAATATTGTCTAACAAAGAGAAAATCCGGAAACACTGTTAAGCAAAGGGAGGTTCTTCTAATATGCAGTATAATAAAATGAAAATCTTTACTTACCCTGATGTTGATCAAGCTTTGTTAAGTGATTTCAAAACTTACAAAATAAGCATGCTTTAATTCCAGTGAATGGAGCTGTTCTTCATGAAAAAGCTCTTGATTTTGCTAAACTTCTCGGACACCCTGAATTTGTAGCTAGCAGTGGATGGTTAGAGAGGTTCAAAGCTCGCCACAGCATCGTGGCCCACCATCAGCACCGGATCAAGACAGCGTGGGGCCTGTAGCAAATGCTACCCAGAGGCCCTATGTTCAGTAATGCACCCAGAAAGGTTTTTTTTTTTTTTTTTTTGAAGGATGGGTCACCTTTACATTATAGTAGTAGGGATAAATTAATCGAGAAATAAAGAGTGCCAATTAGATTATAATTGATTTTTAGAGCTAATTACTTTTGGTATTTTGTTATTTTATGGATTCATTCTTCAAATAAAAGCGAACATAACATTACTGATAAGGTGCACTTTTTCAAGGCTGTAGCTTCCCCTCCTACTAAATTGTGATTTTCGTCAACTAAATGATAATGATTAATAATGAAGCCTTTTTGTGAAAAATTCTGCCTTTTCTACAGTTTGGACCTTCCTTGCAATTTTTTTCTGGGCACTGCACTTATTGTTCCAGGGTATTAACTGTACTCTTTCATGTTGTCCCTTATTGCTGTCTTTAGAAAACTCATTCAGTTTCATGCAGATGATTAGTTGATTGAATAATGCAGGCATGCAACAGCCACACTAAATTTATATAAATCCTTTGAATGAGTTATCTGTGATTGATTTACAGTTCACTAGGCTCTACCATGGCCTAGTGAACAAGGAAGATGGCTAAATTGTGAAGGTGTGTGTTTGGGGCCTATCATTGGATTAAGCAACCTAGTTGTACAGTTATGTAAACTATGCAACACGGGGACAATATTTCAGGGTGTCTTACAATGTCAGGAGACATAAATAGTATCATTAGTAGCCTAAAGGACGTAAAAAAGTTGCCAGTTTAGTAGCTATTTTTTAAATTTTAGTTGCCAAAATAGTAGCATTTTTGCATGATTTGGGAATAATACTATTACCGGGGGCAGGTCGCCAAGTATGTGAAACGTCGCCAAATTGTGAAGATGGGTAAACATGTTTACGATGGCATGATGTTTTCAAGTAACCCATATAAGGAGTTGAGGTGTAGTTGAGTTGTGTTTTTGTTTCATGATGTCATGAGAAATTATGTGATTGGTTACAGTTAAGTTTGAAGGAATTATGTGATTGGTTGAAAGAATTTATCTGTAACCGAAACTAAAATGAACCGTTGAACATGCTTGTTTGTTTTGATTGTTGTTGAAAAAGTGCGCAGTTATTTAATATGTGTTTAAGAAATGAAATTTCAATTTTTTTTATATTAAGCGAGGATAAGTTGTGTCAAACTGTAATGAATTTATGTTAAAATGTGTTGTGTGTGAATTATGTATGTGTTGTATATGAAGATTTGAAAGTGTTTCTTAAGCAGAATATTAAACGTATTCGTGTAGGGTTAAATTCTGCTTATTTGGGAGCTTTTAAATACATCAAGGCCATTAAGTAAGGAAATAAATAGAAGATTTGAGCTATGTGTTTTTGTCTATTTAAATATTCATTGTATGATTTACTGCATAGGTTTACAGTTGAGATTTAATGTTATTGTTTTCTGTTGTAGCATATTTATATAAAAGTTATCGTATGCTGTGTTATTTTAATTTTATGTGAATTGCTGAGTAATGATTTGTGATAAAAAAATGGAGATTTTTAGTGTTTTAAGAAAGATGGATAATTTTATTCGATATATGGGTTTACTTACACGGATTTTCAGAAAACAGGTACTATACTTCGGTTTAATATGAATTAATGTTTAAGGATTTTGGGGTTGTTTGTGGTGAGTTTTGATTTTATTCTGTTTTTAGTAATGTAAATTTTGTGTGTTTTTAAGATATTAAAATTGAATGAATCTCGAGAGGGGCGGGGGATGTAGTCGATTTATTTGAGTGTTTTTCTATTAATTTTAAACTGTGATTTTAACATTTTAAGAGAAACTTTGTTGTGTATTTTTCGGTAAAATCATATAAGCCGGTGTGCACCCCATGTAAACATGGCGACAGCCGCTGGAGCTTGGCAACCGCCAAGCTCCAGCGACTGTCGCCAACCATTTTGCACGATCAGCAAAGTCAAAGTATTTTAACACATTAAAATTGCACATATATTCCACTTACAAAAACATTAAAACAAAATACAAGTCCATATTTAACCAAAAGGACATCTGCAAATTCAGTAACAGGCAATTTAAAATGAGCAAACAGTGGACCGTTTTTAACTAAAAAAAATACAGTGGATTAAGCAACCTAGTTGTACAGTTATGTAAACTATGCAACCAGTGGACCGTTTTTAACTAAAAAAACCTCAGTGGATTCAGCAACCTAGTTGTACAGCTATGTAAACTATGCAACCAGTGGACCGTTTTTAACTATAAAAACCTCAGTGGATTCAGCAACCTAGTTGTACAGCTGTGTAAACTATGCAACCAGTGGACCGTCTTTAACTAAAAAAACAACAGTGAATTAAGCAACCTAGTTGTACAGCTAATGTAAACTAAGCAAACACTGGCCCGTTTTCAACTAAAAAAAAAAACATCGGTGGATTAAACAACCTAGTTGCACACCTCTTATAAAATCAGTATGATTAGAATAGCACGTAAATAGCACTTACGAAAACATAAACACATCAAATATCAATTTAAAATTCACATTAAAAATCTTAAACATTGCAAAGATTAGTTAAAAAAGAGCACTTACCTTTATTTATTTTTTTTAAATAACCGCTCAGAAATGTCCCCAACACCCACTGGCTTATAACGTAACACCAGCATGCTTTCTTTTATTTAGCTTTATATTTACACCATATTTCTAACAAACACACACAAATTCTTTTATTTAGCTTTATATTCACACTATATTCCTAACAAACACACACAAATTCTTTTCATATATTAACATAACACATTTCATTCCCTTCCATCAATAACAGAAACAATTTCAAATTCCCAAACCTGACTAAACACGTATTCTTTATGGTTGCCAGTCACAACTACCACCGGCAGGTAACTTCACTTTGGCAGTGCATCGCTCACTCTGGCATCAGATTGTTCACCAATGATTTGTAAACAAAAATAATTGATATGTAAACAAAGCACCGTATACGGAATATAGTCCTGTTTTTGTTAATTTGATAAAAATACTACCCTAACCTCCGGAAGAAGTCCGGAGAAGTATATAGTCCTGTTTTTCTGCAGAAACATATTTTAGTATTTTGACTCTTTTGAACGTTTTATAGTATTTATTTTTTAACGTACCTATAGACCAGAGGTAATGCTTTGTTCTTGTTCATTTTGTTTGTAATTGCGTTTAAGTTTGTGTACAAATGTTTTAATAAGGTGTTTAGATAACTCTATTGTAGTTTTGGGGTTTATTTTTTCTTGTATAACTACGTATGCTTATGTTATGTTTGGCGAGAAAGTAAAGTCGCCAAGGTTAGACGTTGGTGACAAAAAAAAGTCGCCAACTCAGCCTGCCCCCCCCCCCCTTACGGTATTATTCCCCATGATTTTGTGGTTAAGAAATAAACATAAGTCATTTAGCTTCATTTAAGAAGTAATCAATAAAATGATATAAGTTAAAAAACTTCATGCATTATATAACAGAGCACATAGTACATTTGTTTTTATAGCACAATTAAAAAACATGTTAGAATATTTGATGAATGATTAATTGTAGCTTTGAAAAGAAAAGGAAGTTGACAAAAACCAAAAAAGGGTCTCCACCAAAACTGTTAGTAAAAATTCAAGCACATTTCAAGGATTTTAAGGCTTATCTTTAAATTTTTCAAGGACCCTCATATAAAAAATTATCACCATATTTTCCAAAAAAAAACCTTATGCCTGGCTAAGAAAAATAATCATTCTTTCAGGCAGAAAAAGAAGATATGAGTATTTTAAACTTTATCATACATATTTAAGTAGACATCTAAAGTCGCCATCCCCGTTTTCGGTGAGAAAACACTACAAGACATCTGTTACAGATTAAAACCCACGTTTCATAGGCAGGCACCGAGTCGAGTCTGCCTGGTGGTTAGAATGCTCGCCTTTCACCCCTTGGATCCATGGTTTGAAACCAGCTGAAGAAAATAGGTTTCAGTTTAAAAGTAACTTGAAGTTCTTATGTATGATAGTAGACAATAGATGGCAGCACCAAAATTCACAAAAACGGAGAAATAATTCCCAGTGGGTAAAAAAAGGCGTAGTTATGACTTCACAATTCACTTTTCCCCCCAGAAATCTTGGATATTTTGACAGTCCAATTAATATCTATGCTACTTGGAAATAGATCTCCTACAGACATCCTGGATATTATAGATGTTGTCTAGTCCTTAGAGAGATCACACCCCAAATCTCTTATAGAGGTCCATTTTATGTTATCTGAAGGATCTTGGACATGTAATAGATATGCCCAATACTCAATTCTGATTCCTTATAGATAAACAATGGATATCTTTGTGCAGTGTGGGAAGATGGCTGGCGTATTCAAGCCCGTAGTTGCCTTGAGAATTTAAGTGGTAAAATCTTTTGAATACGCCTTTTACGAAAGGAAAATTTATTTGTGCAATGACTTTTCGGTGGTAATAAGGGATATCAATTGGGAGAATTTTAATTATAAGGTTTAGGGTAGGGGTGCACAACCTTTGTAAGAGAAGGGCCACTCAAAGAAGTGGCTGGACTGCCGAGGGCCACACCACCAATTTACTTTGAAAAGTGAAACAGCTTCAGTATGGACCAATGTTAGTAATATATCATTGTAGAAATGCTTATTTTGAAACCAGAATTTTTGGTAAGAGAGACAAAATGGTTAAATAAAAATAAAATTATAATTTGTAAATAAAATTATAATTTATAATTTGTATAAGCATAACAACAAACAGTAAGATTTTAATAAATTCGTAATAAAAAGCATTCAAACAAACAGACACACACGCTCAAAAAAATCTGATCATACAAAAACAATAGAAAGGGAACATCTGTACTGTAGTTCCACCTTTTTTCTTTTTACATAAAATAATTAATCCATAGCACAGTTATTAAATATATAATTTATCTTGATTAAATAGCATTCATTACATAATTTTAAAAATATTTAAAAGGAAACTGAAATTTGACGACCAAGCAAAATATTGGCATAGACAAGATTAAAAGCAAAATGAAAAAAAAAAAAAAAAAAAAAATACAAGTATTAGTGTGACAGTTGCAGTGGCGGATTAAGACAGCGCGGGGCCCGTAGCAAATGTTACCAAGGGGCCCCCTGTTCAGAGACGCACCCATTTATTTATTTTATTTATTTTATTTTTTTTGAGGGGGAGGAGTTCACACTCACATTAAAGTAGTAGAGCTAAATTAAATGAGAAAATAAATAGTGCTAATTATATTATAATTAATGTTTAGTGCTAATTAATTAGTTAATGGAATTACATAAGAGGTGATTAGAGGTAAAGAAAACTAAAAGGTCCCACGTGTTATATTCGCGAGAGGTTTATCCCAGCCCTTCCTCAACTTTGGGTGAGCTAATCTCTAGGTTTTGTACGATAATAAAATAAAACACAACTTTTACGAATTTTCTTGATTCAAAATGAGTAAATTTCAGTTAACACTAGACAAATCAATTTCTCCAAGTAAATTGGTGTGCGGAAAAAATGCCCGTCAAAATAAAGGGGGGGGGGGGGGGGCTAGATAGATAGTGAGACTGACGATATTTAAAGTTATTTATATGTACACCTCGGGTTTTTTAATGAATGTTAATGTTCATGGAATTTCTAACATTTTCCACCTTTCCCATATGCAAACATATAACCAGACAAGTTTACACACATAAAATAATACTTGTTTCTGTAAAATTTTTAGAACCTTTGAAATCAATATGTGTTTTAAACTGTGCCTTTAAACACTATTTTTCCCCCTGTAAAACTACATGCTTGTAACATTATTTCATTATCTGGACGGTCTTTACTAATAATAGGTTACATATTTTTAACTTCTGTTAATTTATTTAATGGCTTAATTCATAAGAAATCTATCTGAGGAAAGATAGATATATCACAATATTACCTCCTCTATTCAAAATGCACTACATGTACGGAAGGCATTTAAACTGCACATGCTTATACAAGGGGACTGTTACTTCCACATACTGCTTGGAACACTTCTAAAGGTCATTTGCTTCGTATTGTGAAAGCATATGTGCATTACTTTTCAACTTATCCTCGTTAAAATGATATAAAATATTTTGTTCAAAAAAATCTTAATAAGAGGATTGTATCTTTTCTAAATAGAATAACCTATATAATAAAAAATAAAGAATTCGGATAAAACATTCATTATCGTATTACGTATTACGTTCAAATGTTTTTGCAAGATATAATAATCTTAAATGTGATCAAATTTGTGAGTTTCTTTGTGGATCAAGAGTATCCGAAAATTCTCTTTGTTTTCAGTTTGCCTGGGTTTATGGCTTCTCGGATACCCGACCGTCTTGTCTTTGTGCGAAGATCCTCTCTGTTCTAATTATTTTATTTGAACGAACGTATTGGCATTCGAGCCCTTGATCTGTGGTTTCGACCGGCCAAAATCAATTTTTTCATATTTAACGTGGTTAATTTCGGTGATTAATAAGATAATTTATCGTAATTGTGGATTCCCGAATTATAAAAAAATGACTTACATTCTATACATTATTATTGTTTCAAAAAATAATTCGCCTTTGTTTAAATATTGTAAAATGTAAAATAAATAAATAAAAACAAAGCAAGCCAACTACCAAAAGCCTTCTAAGATGGCTTACACCCTAGTACACCTTCGAATTGTGCCAAAGCCACCTAGCCAAAGCCAAAGCCAATGTTTCAAAAAATAATTCGCCTTTGTTTAAATATTGTTAAATCTAAAATAAATAATTAAATAAAAACAAAGCAAGCCAACTACCAAAAGCCTTCTAAGATGGCTTACACCCTAGTACAACTTCGAATTTTGCCAAAGCCACCCACCTTTACTCTAAAACAAAAGAACTTTGTGGCTGCCCAACATCCGTTTAAAATACCATCCTCATATTTACTGCAAAACAAAATAAGTTTATGTCCAATATTTAAATAAAAATTATTGTTTTGTGGGGGAATATCTTTATTATGGGGCGCGTTTTTCCTACAATCCTAATCCTATGGATCTCAGCTCTCGGGGAAATGCAGAAGGTCAACTCGCTTTCCCGAGAACATATTCAGAAATAGCCACAAATATTTCCGTTCTATTGAGTCATTTTGAAAGGTTTGATTACAACTTCATTAAAAAATTCATTCGACTTATTACTGAAAAGTCCTTGAAATGATCGGGACAGATAGACTACAGCCTAATGAATAACCCGGCCTACTAACGGATTAATACTATTTTGCGGTGGAGGCTTGGATGGAAGATTCACGTATATATCCATTTTATGGAAGTAAGTTGGGAATGTTTACATTAATTTCATTTTTCTTGGGAGGGGCGGTCGCCTCCTCCGACCCCCTCCCTTTAATCCGTCCTTCATCAGACCCTGAGTCTGTTCTTTTGTTTCGGCACTTAGTTTTCTTTCTATATTTTTTGTTTATTTCTGGATTCATTCTTCAAACAAAGACAAGCATGTAACATTATTGGTAAGGAATACATTGTCTAAAAGCCATTGGTGGGTGGTGCAAGGATCTGGATACCCCCTCCTCCGTTTGTCCGAGTTCCGCTTTTAGCAAAAAAAAAAAAAGATAATTATACAGCCTTTCTTTCTGTATTTCTTTTATTTAAAATTCTGCCTTTCCCACCTTTTGGACGCTCCCTGAAAAAAATTTTCTAACTACTGTGTTTTTGTTCCACAGTATTGTTACATATATACTCTTGTGTGTCTTATTGCTGACTTTAGAATTCTCACTCAGTTTCCGCTAGGCAATGAGTTGACTAAATAATGCAGGCATGCAACAGCCACATTAAATATATATTCTTTCAATGAGTTGTCTACAACTGATTTACAGTTCCACTATGTAGAGCTTCAGAAATTGTCTTATCCAAAAAGAAAAAGAAAAAGAAAGAACGAACGAAAGAAAAAAAGAATTACAAGATTTATCTGTTGCCTTAAAAAATGTAGAAAGACAAATCATGCCAAGCTCATAGATTATAAAACACCTTCCAATACAAAAATATTTTTGCGTCAAATCTGCGATGTATTTTCCTTAAAACTGGCTAGGTTTCGTAGATAAGAAAATGCTGTATTATCACTATAAATGCAATTTTATGAGACTCTGTAAAATACCTTTAATTTTTTTTTTTAACGTTTAACTGAAGAATATAAAAATTTTATACTCATAGTCTTGTGCTAGAAATGTACTAGTGTCTCTCAAATGCCACAGAATGTAATGTATTGGAATTATTTTGAGTGTTCCTGTAGAAGAACTATTTATAAATAATACGGACGTTATTCTCAATGGAGAGCATTATTTTGAGAGCCTTAGTAATATATATGCCAACTTTGTTTTCTTTCAAAAATCGAATATCTCTAAAATACGTTTTCAACAATGACTGTCCATAGAGTGCAATACATTGGATTTTTTTTCCCCTCTAAAAGAACTACAAATGCTCCTTACACCATTTTCAATAAGGTACATGGTACTACTGTACATAGAAAGAACATAAATTTCGCACAAATCGATGTATATACAGCAGTTAGAAAAGTGGTGGATGGGTGGACATCAGAATAGACAAATAACCGAAATCATCTCAAACTTGCTGGCAAGTTAGCTGGTAATGTATAAATATTCCTTTAATACAACATAACTGTATCCAACGAACACGGAGAGCGAGAAACTTATACTTTTGAGAGTTAGCAGCCTAAAATTAATTTTCCGCGCGCTAAAGAATCAAAGTTTGCAATTTTGTTCCGTGTAAATCCGTTAACCCGTTTTGGGTTCTAATGCATTAACGGATTTTCGTCGGTCGGAGACCCCCCCTCCTACTCCTAGGCAGATAGCTCTTATCCATTCCTTACCAAAACACAATACAATAAATCAGTTAATTAGAGTGCGAGTAACGAATTTTCAAAATTCCCGAAGAAATCGTAATAGCTTAATATAATCACATTAGACATTTTCCCAGGTATAAATAATATCCCAGCGATCCGCCAAGACGAGCAACTTTTTCGTCAAGATAAATGCCGGACACATGAAATTATTGATGGTTCGGAATACGATTGCCAACAGTTTGCATCAAATTTGAGGAAAAAATAGTTTAGTGTTAATGACCGCCGGGATAATAGGTAAATACCTTTTTCGATTTATCGCCAAAAAATAAAAATATCGCCAAGTTAGGCTCATTTTTCAAGAGCATCTTTTTCGCATGGCAATTTAGTGCAAAAGTCGTCAACATTGGCGCAACTTTTGAGGGAGGCACACTATCGTCGTTGGATTATTAGCTAATCATTTTGTAGGATAGTATTATATGCTTAGAATAGATGCCTGTCTCTAAACTGCCATTGACCGTATTGTATTGAAATTATTTTGAGGGCTCGCACAGAAAAACTTGTAACTATACAGAAGCCTATTGTGGAGGCAATTTCAACGGGCGCTAGAAAAATCATTTTACGAAAATATGTCTTTCATTCAATATATTTAATTTTCATCCACCTAAAATAAATAAGTTCATATTCAATTTTTATTACAGACCCAAATCGAATTTCACGCTCATCTGGAAGAGCGCGGAATCTTTTCGCAGTCGAAAGCTTTCGTTTTGTGTACACAAACATTCGAATATCCATCAGACGATTTATTTGTGGGGGAAAAGATAATAACAAACTGTGTAATCTGGAAAAATTATTTTAAAGGTATTGGAATCCCCCAATTGTATGACGTATTTTCACTTGAATTAGGTAATTTTGTCACGCAAATGAATAACCTTTTTTGACTCTTGGAAACGAAATGGTGCTGAAAATAGCGAAAAATCGCTTAAAAATGAGGGAACGGGTGGATTTTCCGATTTTTAAAATTGACAGATTGTTTTCTATATTTTTTTACACAGTTGTGAAAAATTTCAAGCGGATCGTACAAACGGTGTAGAAGTTATTAGGCTTTTTGACCTTGACTTTGTAATCTTTTTGCAGTAATGGCGAAAAAAGTTTTATCTTGAAGTCAGGGTTCAGCGCAACTATATAGTAGGATGATACGCTTTAAAGAATAACTTCCCATAGAGCGCAATGTATTGGGAATATTTTGAGTCTTCCTGTAGAATTGAGTGCTACAGTAGATAACGATTAACATATATAAATTTCGTAGAAATCAATGCATATTTACGCGAGTTAGATCAAGGACAGACGAACCGAAATTTTAAACACTTTTCTACCTTGTTGGAAAATGTTAAAAAAGCTAGATCTTGAGGGGGAGAGAACGAAAACTTTCAGGTAAAGGCGCGGGGCCCCCAAAAGCGCAGGGCCCGTAGCATTTGCTACTTCTGCTATATTGTTAATCCGGCACTGGACAGTTGAAACTGTATTTTACTAAGAATGTTTGAAACATTTGGTTTAAAGTTAGTTGTTGATATTTTCAAGACATTGCAAGTGTTCATCTGTCAATTTACTTCTTAATTTTGACTTATTTAAATTCAAAAGAGAAAATGTTTGTTCACATATATAGGTGCTACCAAACGTCGTAGCACATTTGCTTGCATTATTTTTTAAGTGACAAAACTCAGTCGGTAGAGTTCTATAAAAGTCGGAATCTAGCCTTGCATAAGTCTGAAGTTTGCAAATCAATAAGTTCTAACTGAACATTTTCAGGAGCTTCCTCAACTGGAACAGAAAAAGGGTCACCAAACAATTTAAATTTAACCTTTTGCATCTCAAAATCTATGAATCGCTTTCAAGAGAATCAAGTAGCACTTTTATTTGTTCCGAATAATCCATTTGTTTGTCAGGAAATTTTTCCTTCAGTTTTTGGAGGTAAGGAAAGTTTATGAAATTTTGACACCGTATCTGATCTAAGAATAGCTGGAGCTTCAGTTTGAAAGCAGATACTGCATTGGCCAGTTGGTTAACAAATTGATTTTTTCCCATCAATTTTTTGTTCAGGTCATTCAGATGAGCTGTCATATCAACTAAAAATGCTAAGTCACACTTAAAAGATAGTTCTTTTAACATTCTAGTTTGCTTGCCTTTTTCTTCCAGAAATGATATTATTTCATCAAACAAGTCGGCAAATCTTTTCAGTGCTTCTCCACGGCTTAACCACCGTATCTCAGAATAATAAATCAGATCCCCATGTGTTACATCTATATGTTCTAACATCTCCTTAAATTGTCTGTGGTTTAAACCGTGTGAACGAATGAAATTAATAGTGTCACTCACTAGCTTCATTAAACGGTCAAAACCTATAGCGCAAGAGCCAGCGACCACCAGACCTTCGTAATAGTATAAAAGCTGAAACTTTCTCTGCGCATACCCCTCAACACTGGTAGGAACAATCGGCCACTATAAAGTTTGGATGATCGTGGCTTTGTCAGTTAACAGGTGGCAAAGGTGTATAAAATTGTCGAAAATTTCGTCATTTCATAAAGCTTAATTTTTTTATATGTTCTTCTTCGCAGTACTAGAAATCACTTTATCCCTTGCCAGACACTTTTCCATCGTGGCAAACCCCCGCCAGACAACCTCAAAGTCTTGAAAAACGTAATTCTATTAGGAGCGCGCTGCAAGAAAGTTCGCGCGTAAGAAAGTTCAGAAGTAGCAGTATAAAATGTGCTTGGCACTTTGTGACAGCTTGACGTACTTCGTCGCGGGAGTTTACGAACCCAACAGTTTTCCATGACTTTGAGGTTGTCTGGCGGGAGTTTGCCACGATGGAAAAGTGTCTGGTAAGGGATAAAGTGATTTCTAGTACTGCGAAGAAGAACATATAAAAAAATGAAGCTTAATGAAATGACGAAATTTTCTGCAATTTTATACACCTTTGCCACCTGTTATCTGACAAAGCCATGATCATCCAAACTTTATTATAGTGGCCTATTGTTCCTACCTCTGTTGGGGGGTATGCGCAGAGAAAGTTTCAGCTTTTATACTATGACGAAGGTCTGGCGGTTGCTGGCTCTTAGACTACTAGTTCTTTTGCACTCAGCTGTTCCTGATGAATAATGCAATGTAACCCAATCAGATCTTTGCCTTGGTCACCTAAATGATTCCTCAAGAAATTCCCCACACCATTCTGATTCCCAGTCATAGCTGGAGCTCCATCAGTAGTGATACTAACAAGTTTGTTAAGATCAAAATTATGTGCAGAACACAAATTCAAAATGCAGGATAAAATATCAGCTCCAGTTGTTCTCCCCTTCATTGAACTCACTCCAATAAGTTCTTCAGTTATTTCAAAATTTTCTGAAATTCCTCTAACAAACAAAAGCAGCTGAGCTGTTGTTAGAGGAACTGATGAGTCTGTTGACTCATCAGTTGCAAGTGAAAAATACTTAAATTTGGAGGCAGCAATATGTAGTTGTTCATTAATATCATCAGACAAATTTTCAATTCTTCTTGGAATTGTCATTCTGCTGAGACACTTTTTTTAATTTGTTGATGGCTTCAGGACACAGTTTCTCGGCAGCCAACAAAATACACTCCTTGGCAAAATCACCATCAGTAAAAGGGCGACCACTTTTTGCAATTAAGGCTGCGATTCCCACACTAATTTCGACACAATTATCCAATTGCAAAGTTGCCTTTGTGAACACATTTCTTTGAGCAACAAGAGAACGACGAAGAGATTCGATTTTGCGATCTCTGTCATCTCCCTCGAGCTTTGAAAATGCTGAATGTTTCGTTTCGTAGTGCCGCTTGATGTTATATTCCTTACAAACACTAATTGTAAAATTACATACCAAGCACGTAATACGATTATCTTGCTCCATAAAAAAATATTTTGAAGTCCAAGATTCCGAAAATTTTCTGTTGTCATCCGCTATCTTTCTTTTCTTTCCACTCATCTTAGCAAATAAGTAACTCAACAACAACAAAGCAAACTAATAACTAAATACAGTCACTGCCCATTACCGAAAGACAAAAGACCAACAGTGAATGCGAGGAGAGACCTACGAAGTATCATTCAGGGACGAATATACTCTGCAAAGGGGTGAGATGGGTACTTTCCGAATGTCCAAAGGTGCCTTTATTTATTAAATTATTAGATTTTCATACATTGAGGAAAATGATTCAACAGATTTGCGCAAATTAAAAAAAAAAAAAATAGTTGAAGTAAGTGCTAAATTAAAATATGCGTTTAATACAATTACGTAAAATATAATTCAAGCGGTCCCTCAAATCTTCAAGAAAGATTGGGATTTATTTGGAAGGAGGCGGATAAACAGTAAAATAACCTTCAGAATGGCTCTTAGTCATTTCATGCATTCCTCTTTTACTATCCGTGCTATGGTGCTGCATTAAATAAACACTTTCAGCTAAGACTTTCTTCTAGTTATATACCACACAAAAATATAACCCATTAATATTCTCCACATTACTTCTACGTAGCGTTGCCAGGTGTCCGGATAAAGCCGGACATAGTTAGGCTTTTTGATTGCGTGTCTGGCCAAACTTAACGTTGTATGGCTTTTGTTAGGCTTTTTACTTGTGACTTTGGCTGATTAGTAATAAAGTACTTAAACTGATTTGGCATTCGATGTTATTTATATTTCATATGAAATACCGAGACAAAATCCTCAATATTGTAGGCTGTCCGGCCTTTTTACCCAAATGTCTGTCCAAACTGGCTTATCTGTCTGGCTATTTGGTTTGGCGACCTGGCAACCCTACTTCTAAGTCAAACTTCTTGAATAGAGATAAGAAAAAAATTTCTGCATTTCTGTACTTCAAAACCAGACTAACGTCACACCAGACTAATTTTTCAGGAGGGCACCAAAACGTTTCGTCCGGCTCAATCATAGCTGAGGAATTACGTTCTCACAACCCTCGGAAAATACAAATGGGATTTTTCAAAGGACTTAAGTTTTTGTGGCTTAATGTAAAACCAATTTTTACATACAATGATGTAATAACCTGAACAGTGTAAAATATGGACTTATGTTCGTCTGGTTCTGGGGTACATATTTTACAACCGCACAGTTTTGCATTTCCGTTTTCAGTTTTGTTTCTTTCGCAGCGGGAGGAAGAAATGTGGTGAGGGGGGAGGGAAGTAGCGGAGAGTGTTTATGTTTGTGTGTTTGCGGCAATGCCTTTTTTGCTCAGACGAGGAAAAAATAATAAGCAAGAGAAAAAGTCTTTTTTTTAATAAGTACGATAACTGAATCGTCAAATTAAGCCAGTACGTAAAAGTTTGGAGAAGTCTCGGCGGGCCACAAGTTAACCCCTCGAGGGCCACAGGTTGTGCACCTCTAGTTTAGGGAGTTTTCTGCTGACTAGCAATTGCTGTCATTTTTTGTACGTATCGTTGTTATAAAAAGCTTTCTGTAAGGGAAAAAAGTAATAATTTTTAAATTGAACAAAAAAAATTAAGAAGCTACGGCAAAGGATATGCATTTACTTTTATGTGCTCTTGGATAATAATATCGTGGTAACTGTGGATAAAAGTATAATATGTTTTTGTGTCTAGAAACAAGATTGCCACTATTTTGCAACTCGGGAATTGCATCATGAGTCTGAAAGGTAAACCTTTTACAAAACACAATACTTGGTGCCGGTTTGGCAAAAAACAAACCACGCCAAAAATGGCGGGTGTGCGATACTACAGTTGCGCCGTATTTTATATAATTTTTATTTGTTTATTTTTGTGTTGTTGTATTTAGAAGTTTGCTAAGTTTTAAGATTTAAAAAAAATCATACCGTGTTTACTTGTGTAATTGTCGCCCGCGCATAATACTCGCACCTATGTTTTGAAGCAGAAAAAATAGCTTTAGAGTTACAATATTTGTATTAAATTTTCTCTGCATAATAGTCGCACCTAGATTTTCACCATGAAAAATTGGCAGAAAAAGAGTGAAGTTCGTTAGCAGTTGTCCTCGCCAAGTGCCGATCTGTCGCCAAATTTGAAGTTCGTTGGACAGTTTGTTTACGATAGCAATAGTTTCAGATATCTGTTGCAACCTGTGTTTGGAGTTGAGTTGTTAACTGGTGCTGCAGTTTGATGAAAAAACTCCTCAGTGGGTTCATTAAACGATACCAGGATGTTTGGTAAAGGAATTTTGTGACTGGTTTAGGCAATTTAACTGTAATCGGTAAACCGAAGTTTTATAAGGAGCTGAATTTGAATTTGATGCGTGAGTTCTTGTTTTGTGTTTGGGGAGTTATTTCGGAGAATATAAGGTGTATTTTTTTTATTTGGAAATGTGTTGTGTTGCTTGAAGTGTAGTGAATATTATGTTGTTGTTTAAAAAGGAAGTGTGTGTTTATTTGAAGGAGGGTGTGAATATAAAGTTAAATAAAAGGAAGCGTTTTGGTGTTATGTTATTAGCTCTTGTGTGTTTTGGATATTTTTGAGGAGTTTCTTAAGATAAAGTTAAGTGTTTTTTATTAAAGAATTTTCGCAATTGCTTAAGGTTTTCAATGTGAATTGTAAATGGATATTTGATGTTGTTATGTTTTAATAAGCGCTATAGTGACTTTATATGAGGTGTATAACTAGGTTGTTTAACCCACCGATGTTTTTTTGAGTTGAAAACAGGCCAGTGCTTGCCCAGTTTACATTAGCTGTACAACTAGGTTGCTTAATCCACCTGTTGTTTTTTTAGTTAAAAACGGTCCACTGGGGGGAAATTTAGTTACCGGGTGTCCTCGCCAAGCGCCGATGTGTCGCCAAGCTTGGAGTTTGGTTGAAAGTTTGTTTACTTTAGCCTTAGAGTCAGATGTCTGTTGTAACCTGTGTAGATTGAGTTGAGGTGTTATATGATGCTGTAGTTGGATGAAAAAACGCTCGGTGGGTTCATTAAACGATACCAGGATGTTTGGTAAAGGAATTTTGTGATTGGTTAAGGCAATTTAACTGTAATCGGTAAACCGAAGTTTTAAAAGGAGGAAATTTGAAATCGATGAGTCAGTTCTTGTTTTGTGTTATTGGTGTTTGGTGTGTGGTTAGTATATGTTGGTTATGTGGTTAGTTAGTAAAAGAAAGCGTTTTGGGGTTATGTTATTAGCTGTTGTGTGTTTTGGATATTTTTGAGGAGTTTCTTTAGATAAAGGTGTTTTTTTTAAAGAATTTTTGCAATTGCTTAAGGTTTTCAATGTGAATTGTAAATGTGTATAAGTAGGTTATTTAATCCACCGATGTTGTTTTGAGTTTAAAACAGGCCTGTGTTTTCCCAGTTTACATTAGCTGTATGACTAGGTTGCTTAATCAACTGTTGTTCTTTTAGTTAAAAATGGTTTACTTGTTGCCTAGTTTACATAGCTGTACAACTAGGTTGGTGAATCCACTGAGGTTTTTTTAGTTAAAAACGGACCACTGGTTGCCGAGTTTACATAGCTGTAGAACTAGATTGCTTAATATTCTGAAATTTTTTAATTAAAAGTGGTTTACTGTTTGCTCATTTTGAATTGCCTGTTACTGAATTTGCTGACATTTTTTAGTGTTAAGTATGGATGGTGTATTTTGTTTTATTGTTTTTTTTAGTGGAATATCTATGCAATTTTAATGTGTTAAAGTGATTTGTATTTCCTGACAGTGCTCAACGTGTTGTATTATTTTATGGTATTCTAAAATGGTGTTTCACGCGTGAAAAATTTAGCGACCAAAGAAAGCGCCAAGTAGCGGGTGTTGGCGACAAAAAAAAGTCGCCAAAAATAGCTGACACCCGCTTACAAAATTACTCCCGAGTGACTATTATGCGAGTAAACACGGTAATACTAGTTACATTAAGGCATTTCCTATTTGACTATTAAGCTTTATCTCCTTCTTAAAATTTTCTTCGCTATTTCAGTTTATGTAGTACATACGTAAGTTTAAACAAATTCTTTATTTCAGTGCCTTCGGTTTTCAGTAATCCCGCTACTTGTTACAGGGTTCCCACACTTTTTCGCAATATGAATTCCAGGAGTTTTTAAGGAGTTTTCCAGGAGAAAATATAATTTTTCTAGGAGTATACATAAATACCTTTTCTAACCAAGCATCATTGAAAACGCATTTTCAACCCGGCATCTTTAGGCAAATTGAAAAGGATGAAAATCTCAGGATGGTTTAAAATTTTACTACTGTTACATGTGTACAGATTATTTCCAACACACCGCTGCAAACAGCGAGCTTTGTAAACATGTACCCCGTGTACCAAAGAAGAGATAAGAGCATACAACTCATACACCAATCACAAGATACTTTCGCAGTGACATAAAAGCTAGCAGTTAGCGATAAAAGAGTTTGAGAATGCCAACGGGCTTAGTTCAGGAACGAAATTATTGGATATGAGGAGAGCAGGGACGAATGTCTATAGCGAATTGCGCTATCATTGGAACTTTTTGACGCTAAAATTACAGCCCACTGAAGTGATTACAATCCTTGTCTCCAAGTCCGTGGCAGGAATGTCAATAAACATGGCGGTGGATTATTACACTTGAAACATGAGTCGAAAAAAAAATTTCGGCAGATCGCATTTACAAAATTTTTTTTTGCCCTTTAAATTCTAGAAAGAAAACTAAAACAATATTTCCAGGAGTCAATACTAAAATTTCAGGAGTCCACAGAAAAATTAGTAAAATCCAGGAGTTTTCCAGGGCCCTTAATGTTTTAAATCGAAATCCAGGAGTTTTTAAGGATTTCCAGGAGGTGTATGAACCCTGTTGTTATTATGTATTATAAAAGAGAAATGTTCTTGAAATACTATAGATGGCATTTTTAGCAGGTCGATAGATACATATCTTTTTTTTTATACGATGACTTTATTTTCTATCATGGGGATCACTGTTTACAATAAAGAATTGAGAACATAGAACTTTCACCTATATGTTGAATTTGACTTTAGGCTACGGAAATTCAACATATCGAAAAGTATAAAAAAACTACACAAATCATTCAAGCATTTTCAAGTATTTAATAGAACATAATTTCATTATAACATGTAAAATAATAACAAAGCCAGTGAACTTACTTGATCTCCGGTATTATTGGTACAGTCAAATAACAAAGTTGACAGCACAAAGCCATTCACGCAAACTTTCACATTTGTAGGCATATTTTACATGGATTGTAGTTTCACCATACAATAGATATATATAGATTAAAGTTACAAGTAAAATAAAATACAAAACTGACAAGTAACGTTTAAGTAAATAACACTCACAATCTAAACCCAAACTACATATGACTTCAAAACAGAACGAGTTGAGCTGACCGGCTCTTTAATTGTTGTTGTGTTGCCACCAAACAGAAAACTATAGCCTAATTTTCAGCAAGATGCAGGGTGCATTCGTAAACGACAAATTCCTTGCAAGAGTTTTCCTAAGAAAGCTGGAATGCATGACCATAGATATAGGAATAACACTAGTGGTGTGTCGTTCCGACCGGAACGGGTCCGGAGGAACAGATCCGAGCATGGACCGGGTCCGGAGCGGATCCATCTCTAAAAATGGACCCGGTCCGGTTCCGGATCCGGATCCGCTCCTTTCGGTCATTTGGATCCGGACCCGTTCGTTTCGTTCATCTGCTCTGAAATCAGTCATTTGGATCCGGACGCATATATGCCGATTCCACGCTTAGGATGTTCTACGAGCTGTTCGGGATCTTCTATTGGACGAAAATGTCATATGATAACTTCCGAAGGCTGCCATGCGCTGCTCATTATCGCTATTTTTGGCATAAATTTCCCTATTTACTAGGAAAGAAAAAGAACTGCGTGGAATCAGCACGGCGT